>OY755243.1:52823280-53423280 GCA_963576725.1 Azorinus chamasolen | reverse complement strand
CCAGAGAAGGAAAAGAGAGCCAAACTGAAGGAGTCACAAACAAAGGGTTTGAAGCAGTGCAACTCCATACGCTGTGAAAGTAAACTCACACAAATGTATGTACTTGTATATGCTTGACTTCTGTTTTTGTTTCTGCTATTATAGTAGAAACTGTCCTAAGCAATGATTCATTTATTGAACATGGGAGTCTTAAAAAGCAAGTGGTTGCTTAATGCAGGGCAAAAGTAATGCAGAAAGCTCCCATGCAGAAAGCTCCCATAGGAGCTTTCTGCACTACTTTTGACTTGCATAAAACTACCACCTGCATTACAGACCCATAATTAGACCTCTTTGATGGCCGCTTGAGACAGGTTCTTGTGTACATGCTCTTTTCAAGGATTACTTTTATAGCCATTACCTCCTAGAAACACCTTTTAACATCATTGCAAACATAGTAGCCCCAGATCATATGGCTCTTGTAGGAGCCATCATATCAGGGTCTAGTCTGTTTGCTTATGAAACAATATAGATCCGATTCAATTATTTTTGCCCTGGTCAAAACTTACCTGTTCATGTTATAATAAAAATTAATCTAATCAGTATGCTTGATGTCATTATTTCATATACATGTATGCATATACAGTAAAACCTCTATAACGTCCACTAAATTACATCAAGTATTTTGTGTTAAAGGCAGGTGGATACTTAAAGCAAGGTGGAAGTAAAACAGAACGCTCCTATAGGAGCGTTCTGTTTTACTTTCACATTACTTTAAGCAACCACCTGCTAATTAACACAATTTAGTGGTCATTATAGAGAGGTTTTATTGTATATGCATGGCTTCTAATTGAAGAAATGCAAACAGCATAGATATAGATTAGGCAGTACCAGAAACTTTTGAAGTGATCATAGGCAAACGCTTTAGTTTCAGATCAGAGGTTTTCTAAGGAGCCCTCTGATCTGTGCCTACTTTGTTTGCATCTCAGTCTTGAAGCTCTGTGCTAGGAATAAGAGCTCTTGTGGAAACAGTTCACCGAATTAAAACTAGTTTTCTTCAAAGACATGTTTTGGCAAGTTGACTGAGGAAAATTGGCTGATAGGGTCATAGTTCTAGAACACTTGTGTATCTCCACCTCAGGGACTGTCTAGGAGTGATTGGCTGTGAGTGGTGCCAGGCCAAGATGGAGGGCAGGATTGACAAGGAGGGGCGGGAGATACACATCCCACTGACCAAGCCCTTCTGCTCCACCCAAATCACCTGCTTTGGAGGAGTTGTTGGAGCTGATACACCATATGGGGATAGACTGATGAGTAAGTGTCTGCAGTTTATCAAGTTTTAATCCACATCATTACAATATAGTCTGCTCTTTTCGTTATTTACTATGAACTATTTTCTTTCTCTTATCTGAAGGAGTACTGGTTTGAATGATTGAAGGACTTGTTTATTGTTCAGCTATCCCTATCAAACTTACTACATTTGTTCACCATCACAATAGCGATCTGGTAAGAGCCATTACTCTAACATGCATATTTGGCCGGATTGCTCGCAATCCAGGCTTATAGATTGGCGAATGCCGTCCGCCCATCCCGCCGGCCGTCCGGTTGGCCTTTTTTTGGCCGGATTGCTCGCAATCCAGGCTTATAGATTGGCGAATGCCGTCCGTCCGGCAGTTGACCTTTTTGTTTGCGTTAGTTATAGCAAAAGTATAACACCTACAGTAACCAAACTTGGCATGTGGGTTCATAATGAGGGTCACATTACATGTCATGGGTTATCAGGTTACTGTGATCCCTTTGTGACCTAGTTTTTACGCTTCAATGACTTAGAGAATTTCCAGGTTGATCTTTTTGTTTGTGTTAGTTGTAGCCAAAGTATAATACCTACAGTAACCAAACTTGGCATGTGGGTTCATAATGAGGGTCACATTACATGTCATAGGTTAGTAGGTTACTGTGATCCCTTTGTGACCTAGTTTTTACGCTTCAATGACTTAGAGAATTTCCAGGTTGACCTTTTTGTTTGTGTTAGTTGTAGCCAAAGTGTAATACCTACAGTAACCAAACTTGGAATGTGGGTGCAGAATGAGGGTTACATTACATGTCATAGGTTATCAGGTTACTATGACCCCTTTGTGACCTAGTTTTTACGCTTCAATGACTTAGAGAATTTCCAGGTTGATCTTTTTGTTTGTGTTAGTTGTAGCCAAAGTATAATACCTACAGTAACCAAACTTGGAATGTGGGTGCAGAATGAGGGTCACATTACATGTCATGGGTTATCAGGTTACTATGACCCCTTTGTGACCTAGTTTTTACGCTTCAATGACTTAGAGAATTTCCAGGTTGACCTTTTTGTTTGTGTTAGTTATAGTCAAAGTATAACACCTACAGTAACCAAACTTGGCATGTGGGATCATAATGAGGGTCACATTACTTGTGACCCTTATTATTTTTGAGGACACTAGGTCAAAGGTCAAGGTCACCATGACCTTAACTGGTTAAATGGTTTCTGATCAATAACTGCTCAAGGGTTTAGCTTAGGATCTTTAAACTTGCTGTGGTAGTTGGTCATGACCACTAGACGACCCCTATTGTTTTTGAGGTCAAAGGTCAAGGTCACCATGACCTTAACTGGTGAAATGGTTTCCAATCAATAACTGCTCAAGGGTTTAGCTTAGAATCTTCAAACTTGCTGTGGTAGTTGGTCATGACCACTGGATGACTCCTATTGTTTTTGAGGTCACTAGGTCAAAGGTCAAGGTCACCATGACCTTAACTGGTAAAATGGTTTCTGATCAATAACTGCTCAAGGGTTTGGCTTAGGATCTTCAAATTTGCTGTGGTGGTTGGTCATGACAACTAGATGAGCACTCTTGTTTTAGAGGTCACTAGGTCAAAGGTCAAGGTCACCATGACATTAACTGGTGAAATGGTTTCCAATCAATAACTGTTCATGGGTTTGGCTTAGGATCTTCAAACTTGCTGTGGTGGTTGGTCATGACAACTAGATGACCCCTATTGTTTTTAAAGGTCACTAGGTCAAAGATTAAGGTCACCATGACGTTAACTGATGAAATGATTTCCGATTAATAACTGCTCAATGGTTTGGTTGGGGATCTTCAAACTTGCTGTGGTGGTTGGTCGTGACCACTAGATGACCCCTATAGTTGTTGAGGTCAAAGGTCAAGGTCACCATGACCTTAACTTGTGAAATGTTTTCAGATTAATAAATGATCAGTGGTTTGGCTTAGGATCATCAAAGTTGCTGTGGTGATTAGTCATGACCACTAGATGACCTCTATAGTTGAGGTCACTAGATCAAAGGTCAGGGGGGTATACATGTTTTACAAACATCTCTTCTTTTTTACGCTTCAATGAATTTCTAGGTTGACCTTTTTAACATGTGGAGTCATAATGAGGACCTCATTACATGCAATTGGAATATGTTTAACTATTTATTATGCCTTCAGCATCTGCTGATGCAGAAATGTATAATGATTGACTGCTCATCTATATCACTTTAATCGGCAATCCGGCCATACCGACATTGGCGGTTTCTTGTTAAAGAATTATGGCCCTTAAACTTATTTATGTTTATGCAGCAATAGGAGAGTGGTTGCATCCCATGTAGTGCTCTAGTTATTATCATGGCTGATGGTGCTCAGTTGAAAGAATTAGGGCTATCATTACTCTCTTGTTGCGTAGCTTCATTGAAGAATTCTTGTTTCCCTACACACATCAATGATAGACTCTTGATAAAAACATAATATTTTAAGATTGAATACTTATACAAATTATAAATCATGAATTAGTTTGTTTCTGTTATTAGACCTATTGCTATTTTCAGTCCCACATGGTAATGAGGAGGAGACGATTACTAAGAGTGCCCCAGTGGGTCCAGTGGCAGGGGGTATAATGGGCTGTTTCCTGGTTCTGGCCCTGGCTGTTTATTGCTATAGACACCGGGTGCATGGCAACTCCTTGCAGTACATTAGCACCCTGCCAGAAAACCAGAACAGACATTCTCAGTTCTACGAGACTGAAGACATTGATCCTGTAGAAGATAATGGCAATGGTAGGAATAAATTAGATCTAATAGCTGATCTCTTAACCTTTTCCCTCATTTAAACTCCTTTAACACAGTTAACTGATGATATCAGACGGTTCCCACAGGAACCATCTGATCTGGGTCTACTCTGTGTGCTTATGGTATAATATAATATATATCTGAGTCTACAAGTTCTGCCTGAGCCAAAATGTTATGTTCATATGCCGTTATGAAAAATAATTTAATTGATATTAATACTGTCCTTATTTCATTTAATAATGAATATTCCAACAGATAAAAGTTAACCCTTAATCCATTCCCTCATATGCTATTTTTAGATCCAACCTCTTTGAATAAATCTACCAAAAAGGAGCATTAACTAAAGAAAAGGAAAATTTTAGAATTTTGTAGTTTGAAACCATTGTGATAAATAGAGCATTTGCTCCTATAGGAGCAAATGCTCTATCGCAATGGTTTCAATAGGTGATTTTTACAGAGGCATAGAAGGGTGTATTTATGGAGGAAAGGGTTAATTTGCTTGAACTGAGTAATAAACAATGTAGACCCAAATCAAAGGGACCTAAGGGAGCCCATTGTTCAGAGTCTGCACCATTTATCATGAAAATAATTTTAGTTAGTGATAAATGTTTTTACAATTTTTATTATAAATAATATTCAGAGAGGGAGGAGTCTAGTTTTAATTATTCAGCAGATTAGTGTTAACCCATTCCCTCATATGAACACTTTTTCACACAGAACCATCTGATCAGGGTCTGCTCTATTGCTTTATATGAAATTATAAAACATCTGACTCGTCAGTTTCTACCAATACCAAAAACTCGTGGATACGTAAAATTTTGATTGGTAGTATTTCCTGGATGGTTAATGTTGTCTTTTTCTTTCAGGGCATACAAACTTTGTCCTTGCAACATTTGAGAATCCAGCAACAATATCGCCGTATCGTGTAAACACATCATACAGACGACCTGCGGGCGGGGATAGTGACCATGGCTATAGCACCATGACACCACACGATGACAGCGAACATGCTAGTTTACCGTGCTTAGAGCCACTAATTGTTGGCAAAGATAGATACAAACCAGTGACACACGCACAAACAAAAACTCCTGTGTTACCCCCACCCCCTAGTGTAATCAGTAGGCGGAGTCGAAGTCCGACTCCGCCTCAAACAAGGCTGTCAGGATATCAGCCAATACCTGAACAGATAGACCCATCACAGACTATAATTGATGCTCCATTGTCAGGCAACCCTCATAACATCTTGGCAAATGTTCAAGTTCATATGGTGGACATTCACTAGTGAGAGGATGTAGGAAAACTGCCAGGACAGTTGGGTTTTTTTTCAGAGTCATAGATAAAAGGCGGATTTCAACTTCTAAATTCGATATTTTTCCACCAAACCCTATGCTGTGACCACTCTTTAGAATCGTCTTGAAGAGATGATTCTAAAGAGTGGTCTCAGAATAGGGTTTGGTGGAGAAATATAGAAGTTACTATAGAAATAATGTGAATTTACGCATCTTAGCTATGCCTGGTTTATTATATGTTCAGGGTTTGTGTTATTCTCACAAGACAGTGGTGCTCGCAGTAGCTGTGAGATAGTGCAAAATTATCTTCAAATGTGTAGAATACAATTCTATACAATTAACAATTACTGATGTTATCAGTTGGCATTATTCTGAAAGGTGAATAAATATGGCAAGGGCGATAGGTGAACTGGGTAACACTATTCAAGTAAAGAAACAGATATATGTGTATGCGTGTACCAAAGAGCACTGTACTGATACAGAGGTCCAGATAAGGTGTGTCAATTTAAACATTTTCAAGAATAGCTCCCTTATTTCTCCACCAAACCCTATACTGTGACCACTCTTTAGAATCGTCTGTTTAAGACGATTCTAAAGAGTGGTCACAGTGTAGGTTTTGGTGGAAAAATGATGATTTTAGTATTTGGGTACGCACCATTATCTGTAGCTCTGCTGATACAGGTGTAAAGAAGCTAGACTGCAATATGGTGGCAATATGATGAAGATGAAGACGTTATTTACATGGCAGGGCTAACAGTATATGTGTGATGATTGTGTACTGTAATTTAACACAGGGTATGACTGAAGACAGCTCTTGGCTGGTATGTTCATTCTTGTGAATGTCTAATCACAGAAAAATATTGTAATTGGGCATTGAAACACTTTCATTTTCCTTTCCTTGTCTTCCTCTCAGTGCTATCTTTCTGTGTTTCAGTAGTTCATCATGTTTAAGTTTAGTGATAGATTGGTATATTTGGCTACTACAGTTCTTAACTCTTGGTACACTAGCGTAGAATCTGTGATTGCCTATGCAGACAGTTTGGATCCAGAATTTGTAAGAGATGAAAACTTTCAGAGACAATAAGAACAGTATTCTCCCTAATAAACACTCTGACTCTAATAAATGCTCCCTTACTGCTGGATGGAAACTAACAAATAAAACAACGTAAACCCTATATAATAAACATTAAAGAAATATAGGTTTTTCAAAATACAAGTGATACCTAAGTGGAGATTGAAAGCAATGCAGAAAGCTCATATGTGAACTGGAAAAAGGTTAAAATGTGGCACCATAATCAGGTTACAAATAGTTTGTTATACAAGGAGTAGAACCTGTATTTTAAATAAGGATGCTAGGCCGCTTCAACACTTCCAAGTATGAAGTGTGGATTTTGTATGACAGCTGATATACTGTATTTGTTTCCGATATGAAATTTAAGTGCTTTCCTTTTTTCTGTACTGTGTATATAAGTGTAGAAAAGTGCTATTTATAAAAATGAAACTGATTAATATGGACACAAATTGAATATGGAGATTATCTGTAGGTTGTCAAAAGATCGGTCTTTTGGTTCCTGAAAATATAAGCAGAGAAATTCTGTATCTGTGTGAGAGTTTATTTGAAACAAAACCTTTAACCCTTTCCCTGTTCTATATGTATTACAAATTTCAATACCTGCTGAATATTTATGGACAAAGTAGGTATAATGAAATATGGAAGATAGAACATTATAACTGTTTTAGAAACTAAAGAAATAGATCTATTAAATTCCATAAGCAAACAGAGCATACCCTGATCGGAGCCGTCTGATCTGGGTCTACCCTGTTTGCAGATATGTGAAAACACATTTATATAAAGGAAAGGGTGAACAGGATTCAACTTGATACTGTATCTTTTGGTTTTTGGTTTAATATAAGTTGTTGTGGGTTTGATTCATATAGGAAAGAATTGAAATAATTCTAAGATAAAATTCCAGTATCAGGTGGCATTATAAAACAGTATTAATCTTCTGTTTGTATAAGCCAGTATTTTTTTTGTTTTGAAATGGCAACTTCATGTTTTCATGGTTGTATGATCAAGATTGTTGTTTCTATTCCAATTTCCTCCATCAATGGAATTCTTGTTTGTTAACCTTTTCCTTCATATAAACACCTTTTCATGCTTTTGCAAACAGGGTAGACCCAGATCAGAACGGCTCCTGTAGGAGCCGTCTGATCAGGGTCTGCCCTGTTTGCTTGTGAAATTAACCCTTCGCTTGCTATTCACGTCAATATACATACCTGTAAATAGTGAAGACCCAGATGAGACAGCTCCTGCAGGAGCTGTCTCATCAGGGTCTGCACTATTTACAAGTTGATTGTGCAACCAGTGCACTCCACAGCAGTGATTGCACAGCGAAATACTTGTACACAGTGAAGATATATGTAATTATACAACAGGGCATGGGTAAAGAAGGAGAAATGTATTTTAAAATTCAGCAAGAGAAGGGTCAAATAAATCTGATCCTTGTTTTTGTACAAGTCAACAATTCCCTTCTCAATATTTACTGAATAAAAAATTAAGTTAATGAATATTCATGAAGTGATCAATCCATAAAAAAATGTTCAAACAGGAAAGGGTTAACTCTTTGCCAACTAGAGGAAAATTCATGATAACCTGTGCCAACGGTTTTGGTCCATGTGAGATGCCGAGTGACTCGGCCTCTCATCATAATCCAAACTGATTCGCACTTTGTATTTTTGGATAGGAATAAAGAATTTTTTCTCAGAATTGTAGCAGATGAATATTTTTGCAGAGTTGAGTTAAAGACATGGAAGTAGATTGCTTTCTTTCTTTTTTTGTACAGATATTTTTTAAATTGTGGTTTGCGTTAGTCCCACTTGTGAAGTGGTCTAATAGTTGGTGCTACTTTAACTGCTGCCTAAGGACTAAACAGCTTGAGAGAAAGGGTTTTCTAATCAAATATGGTGTGATATTTTTTTTATTCCACAACCAGCCCCCGATACATGCATCTTTTACAGATATAAAAAAAAATGTATTCTATAGAGTTGTTTATGGTGTAGAGTTTTCAATGGTCTGATAGTGATATAAGGTGGCTCTTCCCATGTATAAGCCTTTACTCTATAAATACGCCTTTCTACGCCTTTGCAAACAGAGTAGACCCAGATCAGACAGCTCCTGTGGGACTGTGTCTGATCAGAGTCTGCTCTGTTGCTTGCAAAATGATATTATGCAGTTTCTGGCATTACCAAAATTTCAGTTTTGATGTCTTTATTAAAATCATCTAATTAATATTCATGATTTCATTATTTCTTACATGAATATTCATGGAGTAAAGCATTAATTTATGGGGTAAAGCGTTAATTTATGATACATTTTCTTGCATTACACTAACTGTTCGAATCCTGATATGATAGGTACTCAGGATCCATTCTATTAGCTGTGTAAATCTTAACCCTTTACTCTATAGGCTATTTTTAGACCCAACCTCTTTGAATGAATCTACCGAAAAGAACCATTAACTAGAGTAAAGGAAAATCTTAGAATTTTGTAGTTTGAAACTATTGTGATAAATAGAGCATTTGCTCCTATAGGAGCAAATGCTCTATTTATCACAATGGTTTCAACAGGTGATTTTTACAGAGGCGTAGAAAGGCGTATTTATGGAGGAAAGGGTTAAATTTACCCAGAGTCTGGAAGGAACGAAGAAGGTTCACATCAAACAAAGCTATTGATCAATGATATAATATGTATTGTGGATAATGTTGGTTTTTAATTCATGAGAGATTTGTTTGCCAGTATTCTAAGGAATCTTCATTGAACATTCAGTCAGCTGCATGGCTGGTGTGTTTTCATCTATTTAATTCATTTCAGTAACTATTTTTCACTTACCAATAAGTGATTATGCCCATGTTCAATTAAAATTATTTGTTTATGTCATACATATAATTATGTTTCTATAAAGAAACCTAGCCAGGAAGGAGGGTTTCTTTGGGGCTTTGTGAACAATGAAGATCCAGTTTTGCAGTCACATCATTGGGGCAGTGTCTGATTAGTGACTCCTGTTTCCTTGTTGCATATTCATGTAAGAAATAATGACATTATGAATATTTATTAGCTGCATGTTTGTAATGGTACATGTACCTATGATTTGTTTTGTATTGGTAGAAATCATAGTTAGATCGATTACAGTGTCTGATCTTGGTCTACTCTGTTTGCTAATGCGTGAAAACGTATTTATATGAAGGAAAGGGTTAACAGTTACTCTATATACAGTAAAACCTCTCTATTACGGCCACTGAATTGTGTTAATTTGTATTTAGGGATGGTGGCTGCTTAAAGCAAGATGAAAGTAAAACAGAACGCTCCTATAGGAGCGTTCTGTTTTACTTTCACCTTGCTTTAAGCAGCCGTCTGCCTTTAACACAAAATACTTAATGTAATTTCGTGGCCGTTATAGAGAGGTTTTACTGTATACACATTTTAGAGAAGATTAGAAACAATTAGAGAAGACCCAGATCAGACAGTTTCTACAAAGGTTGTCTGATCAAGGTCTGTTTTGTTTGCTTATGGAATAATATTAAGTTGATTCTACAGTTTTTGCCATAGCCAAAAAACTCTCTTTTTCATATGCTATTATAAACAATCAGCTAATTAATATTCATTAAGTCATTATCTCATACATGAATATTCCTGAAGTAAAGGGGTTAACCATCAATATACCTACCTGTAAATAGTGAAGACCCAGATAAGACAGCTCCTGCAGGAGCTGTCTCATCAGGGTCTGCACTATTTACAAGTTGATTGTGCACAGCAGTGATTGCACAGCGAAAGACGTGTACACAGTGAAGATATATGTAATTATACAACAGGGCATGGGTAAAGAAGGAGAAATGTATTTTAAAATTCAGCAAGAGAAGGGTTAATACTTGTCCACATCTGCAGGGTTTTAATTTGCAGTCTGACTTAGAGTGTAGACACTGATGATACAGTGGCTTGTCTTGGGTTGTACTGTTTTTGCAAAGCCCCTTAGCCACCTTATCTGGTGGGTGCGTCTTGTCACGAGATGTACTTATTCATTGTATCATCTCCAGTATGATGGTGGTTTAAATTGTTCTCGCTTGAGTTGATTCTGCTGTACAGCCATCTTAACCCTTTACCATATTGATTCACATTTCAACGCCTTAGCAACAGAGTAGACCTATATCAGACTTCTCCTATAGGAGCTGTCTGATCAGGGTCTTCTGTGTTTGGTTTTGAAACTACAGTAAAACCCCGCTAATGCGACCACCTAAAAGAGGTATAATTCTGGGGCTATATGAAGGTGGTAGCTTAATGCAGAACAAGCTTTCTGCATTACTTTTGCCCTGCATTAAGCAACCACCTGCTTATAAAGACACCCATGTTTATTCACTAAGTGGTCACATTAGAGGGGTTCTACTATATACAGTTCTGATTCTATAATTTCTGCCATGGTCAAACATTCCCCATTTTATGATGCCGTTATAAAGATTCAGCTAATCAATATTCATATATTCAGTATTTCTTGCTGAATATTTAGAATAGTCATCAGGTGAATTGCAGCAGAATTGACTGAAGTGGGTGATGCAGTTCTTAATGGCTGTCATGTTTATTTGATGTCAGGGATCATTTGTGGCAAAGTTTACCTCAATATCAGAGCAGGGTAGAAATCCCAGGTATAATATGCCCACAGTCGACACAATTGGATTAAATTGTACCAGAAGAGAGTTCTCTGGGCTCCTCTGACAATTAGAGTCTTGTGTTGTTTGCAACACATTCATTTCCAAGCTGTACTCCAACAAGATCTTGAAGCTAAAGATAATAGGGGAGCGTACCAATATACTGCAACTGTTATTTCTTAAAGCATAAGTTGTAACTTCTTGTTAGAATCACCTGGACAAGATAATTCTAACAAAAGGTCATAATGTATGGTTTGATAGAGAAATAAATCATTGTCCGAAAATGTTCAGTTTTAATATCTTATCTAGGTCCCTTAGATTTCCTGTTGGAAGACACTTCCAATTAAAAAAACTGGATTTGTTGACCATATTTATATATATACACTTTGGGCAAGTATTCTTTTAAATATTTACATGTACATGATTAATGTTCTCATTGTGATAAATAGAGCATTTGCTCCTATAGGAGCAGATGCTCTATTTATCACAATGGTTTCAACAGGTGACTTTTAAAGAGGCAAAGAAAGGCATACATGGAGGAAAGGGTTAAGAAGATTTAGCAGAGTGTTGAAAATGTGAAATACGGAGGTAGAAGCTACTGGGCATTTTATAAACCTGGGATTTCTATACCTGAACTGGATTTAATGTGTTTTTTGTTTTAATTTTGTTTTGCCTGTATATTAAAGAATTGTAAATATATATATATAAATATAAATAAATATACATGTGTGTTGGTATGAAAGATGACATTTTTAAATGGTATAGTCTACATTGTACAGTGATGATAGCATTTACAGCGAAGTCCCTTGTGACGTTACTTAACACTATTTATATATTTTTAACAGCACATCTTTGTACTTTTGTATATCATTGAGATGAAAATTTAAGATGTACAGATTTCTTTCTGGACAAACAAAATGAATTCTATGGCTGCAGGAATATTTGATTTAATGTACGATATGCACATAAATTTCAGTCACATTAGTGAAAAGTAGCTTTTAACTGCTTGTCAGTTTTGATGAAAGTTTAGATGTTATCATAGTGGAGCATACTTATGGCAAATATTTGATAACCTATACAGGTTGTTTGGATCCAGATGAGATACCCAATAACAGATCATCTCCTCAGGATTGAAACTTTTTGACACTTGCTGAAAAAGCAAACAGAGTAGATCCTGATCAGACAGCACCTATAGGAGCTGTCCGATCTTGGTCTACTTCGTATGCAAATGCATGTAAATGAATGTACTAATTTGCATGTAAATGAATATACAGTAAAACCTCACTATAACGGCCACTAAATTACATCAAATATTTTTTGTTAAAGCAGGTGGCTGCTTAAAGCAAGGTGAAAGTAAAACAAAACGCTCCTTTAGGAGTGTTGTGTTTTACTTTCACCTTGCTCTAAGCAGCCACCTGCCCTAAATACCAACTAATTAATACAATTTAGTGGCCGTTATAGAGAGGTTTTACTGTGTAAATGAATGTACTACAGTTGTAAGTGTCTGTTTATGTCGAATTTACTTACAAATGAACAAGTTTATAAACACTTTAACTGATGACTATTCATGTAAGAAATTATGACATCAAGAATATTTATAAGCTGAATTTTTATGGTTGCATCATGAACAAGGGAATTTTCTATCCTGTAGAATCAAATCTATATTACTTAACCCTTTCCTCCATTAATACGCCTTTCTATGCCTCTAAATTTCACATGTTAAAACCATTGTGATAAATAGAGCATTTGGTCCTATAGGAGCAAATGCTCTATTTATCACAATGGTTTCAAACTACAAAATTGTAAGATTTTACTTTATAGTTAATGCTGCTTTTCGATAGATTTATTCAAAGTGGTTGGATCTAAAAATAGCCTTTGAGGGAATGGGTTAATAAGTAATTCAAACAGACATGCTATGTTTGCAAAGGCATCAAACGGTTCTTTTATCAGGTAAATGGTTAACCCTTTCCCTTAATAAACACTTTTTCACACATTTGCAAACAGAGTAGACCCAGATCAGATGGCTCCTACAGGAGCCATCTGATCAGGGTCTGCTCTGTTCGCTTATGAAATTGTAATAGATCTGCTTCTACAGTTTTTGCTTGAGCCAAATGTCCCATGTTCATATGTCATTGTAAAAAATAATCTAATTAATATTCATGACATCATTATTTTTTGCATGAATATTGAACAGGGAAAGTGTAAACTCTTTGCACACCAAGTAAATGCAGTCAATAAAAATTGTAATCTGCAAGCCTACATTACTCAGCTAGTTTTTTTCTTCTGAATGGCAATCAGTTTGGATTCTGATGAAACACCAAGTAACTCTTCACCTCATAAGTATCCAAACTGTTTGCGTTAGGTAATTCAACACAAGTGTGCAAAGAGATGAAATGGAACAAAAATATCGCATAATGATTTACACACAATGACAACTAGCTATTTTTGCAACTTTTTTTGTAAAAATAACTTATATTTAGATTTCCAAGTAATTTTTATGACTGGACGGAAATTGCTGATAGGATTTGTTTATAATGTGATTCCTGATTTATTTCATACGTAAACAACATGGTATTAAGAGTTGTGACTTCTCTTTTGGTTTACATTCAACTATCTGTATATTATATTGAAGATGCTACCTTGTACCTTCTACTATTGATAGCAACATGACTGGCATTTCTATCAACTTAGATCCAGACCAGGGGCTGAGTAGCTCTGCATCTGATCTGTTTGCTACTTAACGCATTCCTCCATAAATATGCCTTTCTATGCCTCTGTAAAAGTCTTTTTATGAAACCATTGTGATAAACAGAGCATTTGCTCCTATGAAACCATTGTGATAAACAGAGCATTTGCTCCAATAGGAGCAAATGCTCTATTTATCACAATGGTTTCAAACTACAAAATTCTAAAAAAAAATTCCTTTTCTCTAGTTAATGCTCCTTTTGGGTATATTTATTCAAAGTGGATGGATCTAAAAAATAGCCTATGGAGGAATGGGTTAATTACCTCATAGGCTATTTTTAGACCAACCTCTTTGAATAAATCTACTGAAAAGGAGCATTTACTAGAAAAAAGGAAACTTTTAGAATGGTGTAGTTTTGTAACCATTGGGATAAATCATGGAACATTTATTACTGTGGGGCAAATCCTCTATTTATTACAGTGGTTTCAAAAAGTGACTTCTATAGTGGTATCAGTTTTTGCAAATGATAGTTTGACCTGTCAAAAAGTAAGGGGTTATTCCCCAAATGGGGAAGGATTAAGTATTACATTAAAATAAAGTTCTGATGAATCGCCAAGTTACTTGAATATATACAGTATACTATTAATGCCCCCATAGATTGGGAGGCAGGTAGGTTTTTGTGTTTGTTTATAGATATTCCTTG
Organism: Azorinus chamasolen; assembly: GCA_963576725.1. NCBI lineage: Eukaryota > Metazoa > Mollusca > Bivalvia > Cardiida > Solecurtidae > Azorinus > Azorinus chamasolen. Next base: position 53,408,839 of record OY755243.1, on the reverse strand, counting down.
AACAGACAATATAATTATGCCAGTACTAAATCAAACAATTACCTTAAATCTGCTGTTTGAAACTGTTTAATGTGATAGGAACGGTTGTCCTTTGGGAATTATACATAGAAATGCTGATGTTAGTACAGCCATGCCTCAGTAGTTTGGGGCTGGAGGTTATATGAACAAATCTATTGTGTTAGTGCTTGTTGTTTAGTAGATTCAAAAGTGGGAGATACTTAATACATCTGGTACATGTATATGACTTTGATCTCTTGAGAAGGACACTCAGCCATTAACATACGATGTACCTTCACATCAGTTGTCAGATCGAAACAGAGTCAGCTTTAACACTTTACTCCAAATGTACACCTTTCTATGCCTTTGCAAACAGAGTAGAGCTCTGTATGCTTATTGAATAATTTTTTATCTGATTCTACAGTTTCTGTTTTGGCAAAAATATGCCGTTTTAGATATTAAATCTAATTAATATTCGTGGTATCATCAATTCTAACTTGAATATTCATGGTTCATGGAGTAAAGGGTTAAGGATGTAGATAAGAGACATACAGATTTAAAAATATCTCATATCTCAGTCATATCCTATCTGGATGGTACTTATTAGAATCACATCAAAGTTGTGATTCTATTGAGTACAAAGAGGATAAGAGTTTGTGGAGATGTAAAGAAAATGTCTTACCGAAATTTCCAGAATATCTGATTTAGAGCTCGAAACTGCAGCATACTGCTGCTCATGATGAATGACAAACAGCATTTCATTAGCAACAGCTTGTTATATAATACCTCTATCCAGGTTAAAATGGCAAATAACTGATTCAGTGGTATCTCCCATGTTTGAATCTACTGGACAGAAGAATTATTATACATACATGTTTATGTGTTTTTATGATACATAAGGTAAATAAGCATTGTTGGGAAGAGACTGGGGTAAGTGCACTTTGCTGCAGGGCGGAAGCACTATGTCAGCATATTGCAAAGTAAATCTGAGGAGATACCCATGTGTTTTTGTTTTTTTACTCATGAACACCAGTCCAAGTTTTGTGTCAGGGTGTATGTAAGAGGGGTAAATAACAATACTGAGTAAAATATACATGTAATCTGTATTTCGTAGACTTATGACACTTTTGCAAACAGGGTAGACTTAGATCAGACGGCTCCTGTAGGAGCTGTCTGATCAGGGTCTGCTCTGTTTGCTTAAGAACCAATATAGATGTGTCATTATGATTGTACAGTTTCTACTAGGCAAAATTTCCCGTGATCATTGGCTGTTATAAACTATCAGTTGTTCTGTATTTCTGGGTCATTAGAATCGTTAGAGATATTTGGATAGATCAGTATGCTATAGAATGCGGGCCGGGACATGCCAATTGCTAAATGCCAAATGCAATCGTGAATTTGTCAGTTATTAAATGCTAATTGCCTTTTTTGCCGGTTGCTAAATGGTAATTGGTTTTTATTTTGTCAGTTGCTAATTTGCCATATGCAAATTTCTGATTTGTCAGTTGCCAAATGCTAATTGCTTTTTTGTTGCCAAATGCCAGTTGCTAATTGCCATTTTGTCATTAATTCTAGTTTCTTTTCTCTGAAGAGTGCTTGCCGATACCCGGCAAATTTGACAATACGATACGTTTAGTAGGTCAAGTACCGCCACCGCATTGCATTTTTAGGATCCAATTATTCTGCAGATTGGCGGGGTTCATTCAACAATATGTTTTGCATCCTTGTTAAAACAATAGTATACCCAATTTCTGTACATTTGCACGTGAGAAGAAATCGTCCGTAAATTTTTATACCCTCCCCCCCCCCCCCCCCCCCCGATCAGATCGAGGGGGGGGATATTGTTTTTGCCCTGTCTGTTTGTCAGCAACTTTAACATTGGTCATAACTTTTGAGCCAGTACAGATAGAGACTTGATATTAGGCATGTATATGTATCTCATAAAGCCGCACATTTTGAGGGGTAACATGTCAAGGTCATCCTTCAAAGTCAGAGGTCAAATATATAGGTTAAAATCACCGACCTTAACATTGGCTATAACTTTTGAACCAGTAGAAATAGAGACTTGATATTTGGCATGCATGTGTATCTCGTGAAGCTGCACATTTTGAGGGGTGACATGTCAAAGTAATTGTCATCCTTCAGGGTCAAAGGTCAAATTGGGGGGGGGGGGGGTAGTGTTTCACAAACACGGTCATAACTTGAACCAGTACAGATAGAGACTAGATATTTGGCATGCATGTGTATCTCATGAAGCTGCACATTTTAGGGGTGACATGTCATGGTCATCCTTCAGGGTCAAATTGGGTGGGGGCATAGTGTTTCACAAACACATCTTGTTCATTTGGCAAATGGCAGTTTAGCATTTAAATAAAATTGACAAACCGTGCCGACCCTGATGAGAGGGCTCAACAGGGAGCCTCTCATTTGGATATACACTGCAAAGGACATAAGTGACTCGTGTCCCGCACTGCAAGGGCAAAACCTACCTGGTGAATATCCCTACGGGAGCCGTCTGATATGGGTCTACTGTGACAGTGTTTACAAAGGCGTAGAAAGGGGTATGTATGGAGTAAATGGTTCAACAGGGTGTTTTTGCTATGGTAGAAACTGTACTCAGATCTATATAAATCCATAAACAACATGAGTCTATCATGTACAATGTTTCAGCGTACTTTGAAAGTGTTAACCCTTCCCCTCTTATAAACGCATTTTCACGCCTTTTCAGTCAGAGTAGCAACCGTCTGATCAGGGTCTGCTCTGTTTGCATATGAAACTATATTGGATCTGACTACAGTTACTAATGATACTCCTAACTCCTGTGTATATAGAGTAGAGCCCCTCTAATGCGACCACTTAATAATTAAACATGGATGTCTTTATAAGCAGGTGGTTGCTAGGAGCTTTCTGCATTACTTTTGTCCTGCATTAAGCTACCACCTGCATCTTACACCCATAATTATACATGTTTTAGGTGGTCGCATTAGCGGGGTTTTACTGTATACCATAAAATTTCAGCTAATCAATATTCATGATGTCATTATTTCTTATATAAATATTCTACATTAGTCAAGTATTTTAACCCGTTCCCTCATATTGACGACTTTTGACGGCACTGTAAAAATCACTTTGTGAAACCATTGTGACAAATAGAGCATTTGCTCCTATAGGAGTAAATGCTGTATTTATCACAATGGTTTCAAACTACAAAATTCTAAAAAAAATTCCCTTTCTCTAGTTAATGCTCCTTTTCGGTAGGTTTATTCAAAGAGGTTCGGTCTAAAAAAGCCCATGAGGTAATGGGTTAACCCTTCTCATGCTGTTAAAAGCATATTTGCTCAAACTCTGATCTAGAGCAAGTTTGTACTTCCGAGTGGTTCAAGCTTTTGAAAAACTTCTGATCGACTGCCAAACAGATGGGATAATGATGATATGCTGAAATATCTAGAATCTCATCTGTATCCATGCAAGTCGCTTGTAAATGCCGTTAAACCTCTCTAAGCTACCACCTGCATCTTACACCCATAATTATACCTGTTTTAGGTGGTCGCATTAGCGGGGTTTTACTGTATACCATTATAAAATTTCAGCTGTGGTTCAGAATGTGGTTTTGATTCAAGATAGCGAAAAGTTAGTTTGTGGTTTGAATTCGAATTAATTTGATGACGTATGTGGTTTGTTGTATTCGTGCTTTGTATCCAAGCTGATTTGGTTGTGTGTGCGGTTAGTTCTGCTTGTGATACATTTCAACTTTTCTACGCAGAAGCTGCTTTGTATGTGTATGCGTCTATGATGGACATTTGATTATGGAAAGTCAAGATAGACAGTTGAAGGATAGTTACGAGGATTATTCACGCACAAGATATACAGGAGCTTTCTGCATTACTTTTACTATTTTTAGTTTTAGACCCAAACTCTTTGAATTAATCTACCGAAAAGGAGCATTAACTATAGAAAAGGAGAATTTTAGAATTGTGTAGTTTTGAAACAATTCTGATAAATAGAACATTTCCTCATATGAAGCAAATGCTCTAGTTATCACGATGGTTTCAATAAATGAGTTTTACAGAGGTGCAAAAAGTTGTCAGTAGGAGAGAATGGGTTACATGTAACCCATTTGCTCCCAGTGGCTTCTTTCATGCTTATATATTGGATTAGTCTATCTTTTATCTAAGGGATGTCTGGTCTAAATTTTCATTTTTATTTTGTTTTATATTGCATTTCCAATCAGCAAACAGTTTAGACTCTGATCAGACGCCGCATTATGCGGCGTCTGATCAGAGTCTACACTGTTTGCCTACGTCCCGTATATGGGATCGTGGGAGCAAATGGGTTTACAGACTCCTATGTCAATAAATGCTGTGATCGCATAGGCGAGACTACTGTATAACACATAATTATAACAGAGCTACAGATAAGGGTGCGTACCCAAATAATAAAATCGTCATTTCTCCACCATACCCTATAATGTGACCACTCTTTAGAATCGTCTCGAAGATTTAGTGGAAAAAAAGGAGGTTTACTTGAAAATGTTTGAATTTAAGCAGCTTATCTGGACCTCTGATTATAATGAAGATGAACTGGTACCCACACCTGAACTAGTACTAGATCTATTTCGCACAGATGTATTTTGTAAATTGTTTGCCATTCCCGTGAACATTTTCTTGAGTTCGTCTCTGAATCTAGATCCACTGATGCAATACAGGAAGAAGTTGACCGTGTTGTTGGTGTACAACAGTAGATTCACTAGTGCCCACACTGGGTCATTGGTCTGGACGTCTTTGGGTACATCATCCGGAATCCAATAACTGTCCCCAATGAAGTAGACACAGACGGGCGCGGTACACACAATAAACACGAAGTTGAGAGCTATCAGTAGCTTTGACATACTGTGACGAGAAGGCCCTCCGGATAGCCCTGTTCGCCGACGACTCTGGAACAATTTCCAAATGATGCAAGCATTTCCAAACGACAGAATGGCAAACGGTACTACCGATGCCTTACACAGATCCACCCAGGACCAAACGTTCGCGTAGAAATCCGCGTACCCCGCCGTTGTCGGAGTACATGGCAGTACTATGGTTTGGTTTCTAGCAGTTATCTCCCTTACACCAAAGCCATACAAAATATGTGCATTTACTGCCACTAATATGAAGAGCAGGATGACAAGAATGATCTTAGCGTTTCGAACGGTACACACCAATTTCATTTTTGTCGGGCATAATGTAGAGATCAGCCTTTCCACCGTTATGGCTGTCAGTATCCATGCGCACACGTCAGCGTTCGTGTACACGAGCCATGTGTGAATTTTGCAGACGACAATTGATGTAAAACGAACGTCGACGTCAAACAAATATTTTATCCACTGACGTAAGAGGCCTATGTAGAGCATGCACATATCAGCGACGGCCAATCCAAGTAGGAATACGGAGTAGCTCGATTTCCGCATGTTTGGCCGACAGAGTACCATGATTGACAAAATGTTTCCAATCGTGCCTACGACTATCAATATTGGCGGGACAATTTGCCACATCTGTAGACCTGTGCGCAAAGCGGCACGTGACCGAAAATGTGAGAAATCCTCGTCTTCCATATCGTGAGATCCAGTACTTAATAAAATAAAATAAAATAAATATGATGAATGTACACCTGTTTTGATAGGAGCCCACAAAATACGACGCGTGTAATATTTATGAATGATTTCTTACCCCTTTATCTCATGGATATTCATGTATAAATAATGATATCATGAATAATTATCGTATTCCCCATATGCTATTTTTAGATACAACCTCTTTGAATAAATCTACCGAAAAGGAGTATTACCTAGAGAAAAGGAAACTTTTAGCATTTGTAGTTTGAAACCATTGTGATAAATAGAGCACAAAGTGACTTTTACAGAAGCGTCGAAAGGCGTCATTATGGGGGAATGGGTTAAAAGCTTAATTTTCACGTGTATATGAACACTAGACAGAAACTGTAGAACACTTCTATAGTATTTCATGAGCAAACCCAGCAGACTCTGATCTAGGTCTGCCCTGTTCGTCAGTGTATTTAAATGCGTTTGTATCAGGTGAAAGGTTAACCCTTTCCCTGTTGCATATTCATGTGAAAAATGACGTCATGAATATGAATAAGAATATTTTTTATAATGGCATATGAACACAGGACATTTTGGCTCAGGCAGAAATTTTAGAATCAGATCTATATTACACCATAAGAAAATAGAACAGACCCAGATCAGCCGTCTGATCTGGGTCTACTCTGTTTGCAGATGCGCGAAAATGCGCTTACATAAGGAAAAGGGTTAACCCTTTCCATGTTCTATATTTAATCCGAATTTCAATACATACTGAATATTCATTGACAAAATAATTATAAAGAAATATGGAAGGTGGAACATTGTAGCCATTTTAGAAAGCAAAGAAACAGATATATCAAAAATCTATTAGCAAACAGAGTAGCCCCTGATCAGACGGCTCCTCTAGGAGCCGTCTGATCTGGGTCTACTCTGTTTGCAGATGTGTCAAAATGCGCTTACATAAGGAAAATCGTTAAGTACATCATATATCTAATCACTAAAAACATTTATTATCCAACAGAGAATCACAGTCTTTTTCCCACACCTGGATTTCCTAACACGACGAGAAGGTAGATCTATTTCTTCTTTGTTGAATGTCCAACATTCTTTCTGTAGCCACGATAAATGTCCATGCCAGACTAAGCACCTCTACATTACCTCACGTTCATGCATAAATAGTGTAGGCCAATGTTTATTCTGTTGTTCAGCAGCATGAACGGCCATTAGCAATTCTGAACACTTTATGCTCCGATAGCTAATAATATCCTTATCATTTGGTCTGCAATTAACATATTTTGCTTTGCAATCTGTATCATTTGTTCTGCAATTAGTATAATTATTGTTATATATCTGAGACTATTTCAAAATTTAGACGGGTTAGATTTCTGACTGAGACAGACAGAAAGTGAAGGCGTAGTAATATATACATGACTCACACTAGGCGTCCTTTTGATTTTGACCTTTAACCCTTCGAATGTTGAAATTCTAAATGGACTATTCCAAAACCTCAAACAGGTCAAGCTTATCGTGAATATTCAGGGATATTTTAGAAGAAAAATGACAAACGGTGCAGACCCTGATGAGAGGGCTCCTTTGGGAGCCCTCTCATCTGGGTCTGTACTGTTTGCAAATGACATTAGTGACTGGTTTCACGCACTGAAAGGGTTTTAAACCCTTCAGATGCTGACTTGTCAAAGAGAAATGGACCAGAATTAATTCAGCATGAACGAGCATAATTTGCGAAATGATTTTGAATGATAAACAATGACAGACTCTGAATGAAGACCCCTACAATGGATCTTTGATTTTGGTCTACGCTGTTTTCAAACAGGAGCCGTCTGATCTGGGTCTACTATGTTTGCAAATGAATGAGCGAAAATGCCCTTATATGAAGGAAAGGAGTAACCCTTTCCCTGCTGAATATTCTCGAAATAAAATAATGACATCATTAATATTTATTAGCTGTATTTTTTAAAATGGCATATGTACACAGGCCTTTTTTGTATTGGTAGAAACTGTAGAATCAGATCTATTATAATTTCATATGCAAACAGGAACTGTCTGATCTGGGTCTACTCTGTTTGCAAATGCGTGAAAAAGTGTTTATATGAAGGAAAGGGTTAACCCATTGCTCGATGAATATTCATACAAGATTCCACCATTAAGAATATTAATCAATTTATGTATGGTACAAACTGTGCTTAGCGGTCATTCATTTATTGAACATAGGAGTCTTAAAAAGCAGGTGATTGCTTAATGCAGGCCAAACGTAATGCAGAAAGCTCCTATAGGAGCTGTATTGACATGGCATAGATCTGATTCTACAGTCTTTGTCAAAGCAACGAATTTCCTTGCATGAATATTGAACAAGGAAAGGGTTAAGCTACCACCTGCCTTACAGAGCCATAATTAGACATATTTTTGGTGACTGCTTAAGACAGGTTCTGCTGTATTAAAATTGTGATATAAGGAAATTTATTGTCACGATAAACAGTAAACAGTAGAGAATGTAAGCAAAGAGAGCAGATTTTGTCTAGGAGCTGTCTAGTCGTTGTCTACTCTGTTAGCAAAAGCGTACAAGGTGGGGTCATAAAGTGAAAGGTCACGACCCCCTCCAACAGCGCAGAAATTCGTTGTCACGTTTATATGTATAAACACATCCCCTAGTGCATAATAAGTAATACTTATCCATGATATTTCAAACGTAGTATCTGTGTATTCATGGGACTTTTAACCCTTTCGCTGCCATATTTTGTCGTCTGCGAAGTTTGTCGTCTGTTCATTTTTTTAAATTTATTTTTGTGATGTTCTTTTTTGTTAAAAAATATCATAGCCCTAAACAGTTTTGGTCCTGACGAAATGCCAAGTTACTCGGCGTCTGATCTGGATCCAAACTGTTTTATATACGTAATCACGAAGGCATGTCCACACCGGCAGTGAAAGAGTTAACCTTACACTCTATGAATATCAAGAAATAATGAGTGTGTGGATCTTAATTAAGTAGCTGGTGTTTTGTTCTTTCTTTTTTAATGATGACATCGGGAAAAAGGAGAGGGGGTGATAATGACACAAACTGTATCTGAAACCAGATCTATATTATGCCATCAGCTAGCAGAGCAGAGCAGTCCCTACACGTGTCGTCTGTTCTGGATCTACTTTGTTTGTTAAGACGTTTAACCCATTCCCTCATATTGACGACTTTTCACGACTCTGTAATAGTCACTTTGTGAAACCATTGTGATAAATAGAGCATTTGCTCCTATAGGAGCAAATTAATGCTCTATTTATCACAATGGTTTCAAACTACAAAATTCTAAAAAATTATTTTCTCTAGTTAATGCTCCTTTTGGGTAGATTTATTCAAAGAGGTTGCATCTAAAAATAGCATATGAGGTAATGGGTTAAATGGGTATTTATGGAGTAAAGATTAAAACTTTTGAATGCAGAATTTTCATTGTGGAATGTTCAATTACTGTTGATCAGCCGAGTCCATCTGCATGAAACTGTAAAATGGTGGAAAGTAGGGTTGAATGACAAACGGTGCAGACCCTGATCAGAAGACTCTTCAAGGAGTTAATTTGTTTTCCCCCCAAAAAAGTTTACCATTTACTTCATAAATACGCTTTTTATGCCTTTGCAATCAGAGAAAACCCAGATCAGATGGCTCCTATAGGAGCCATCTGATTAGGGTCTGCTCTGTTTGCTAGTGATATAATATAGATATGATTCTACAGTTTCTGCCATGACCAAAACTTCCAGTGTCCATGTGCTTTTATAGCAATTAATCTAATTAATATGCATGGTGTCACAACATAGGGTTTAGTGAAGACACGAAGGAGTTATTCTTGAACATGTTTTAATTTACGCATCTTACATGGACTTTTATATACAAAACACGCTTTTCTTCTCCTCATACAGTATACTTAGCCATGTCCAACCCGGTAGATATGGTTCCAAAGCAATATGTATATATTCAGGATTGTTCACATGTTAGGAAATGAAAAACAAGTTGAGGAATCTACTACGTTTAATCTTTAATTCGTTCGTGAATCTGGGGGTCAGACATTTTATAATATTGGAGTACGGACCACCCGATCATTCATTGTACTCGTGATGTCTCATTTTCAAAGCACATATTGACATTGCCAGCTATAAACTTTTCTCAGTGTCCTCATGGCAACGTTTTGACGATTGATAATACAACATGATCGTTTTTTCTGTTTATTTACTCGACAAAACACGAGAGAGAGAGACAGAGAGACAGACACAGACAGAGACAGAGAGAGCGTCAGAGCCAACGAAATAGAATAGTACACCAGGAATAGTTTAGGGTTTTGCTCTCGGAATTAAGACAATCAGTTCCGTTTTTATACATAATCATATTGGATATAAACAATAAACACGAACGACAGCTATATCAATAAGACATACAGTAGAACCTGTCCTAAGAGGCCAGTCGTTTATTGACCACATAAGTCTTAAAAACCAGGTGGTTGCTTAACCCTTTCCCTAATATTGACGATTTTTGACGACTCTGTAAAAATCACTTTGTGAAACTCCATGAAACCTATAGGAGCAAATGCTCTATTTATCACAATGGTTTCAAACTACAAAATTCTAAAATTTTCCTTTTCTCTAGTTAATGCTCCTTTTCGGTAGATTTATTCAAAGCGGTTGGATCTAAAAATAGCCTATGAGGTAATGGATTAATGCAGGCCAAAGGTAATGCAGAAGGCTCCTACAGAGAGGATGATTCTTTATAAAATGTACCAGTAACACTACTGTGATTAGGGACAGCGATTCGAGTCTCTATTCCATCTGAGTCAAAGAACAGTGCATACCTAATCTGCATGACGCTTTTGATACGCCGATCACTAACGGGCCTGTCATAATTTTCACCCATCCATATTTTATTATTTTCTTTCGTGTCAGGCGCATAAAAGTACAGCCACGTCTCATCATCACCTGGTGCAATTTCTTTAACTCTTCTCTTGCTGAATTTTAAAATACATTTCTCCTTTTTAACCCATGCCCTGTTGTGTAATTATATACATCTTCACTGTACAAGTATATCGCTGTGCAATCACTGCTGTGGAGTGCACTGGTTGCACAATCAACTTGTAAATAGTACAGACCCTGATGAGACAGCTCTTGCAGGAGCTGTCTCATCTGGGTCTTCACTATTTACAGGTAGGTATATTGACGTGAATAGCAAGCGAAGGGCTAATACGCCTAGGCCCCTTGTTCTTTTATTTGATGAGCAGGACGTAAGGTTTTTTCCTTCTCCCACTTTTGGTTAGAGATTAATAAATAACGTGTCCAGCGGACACACATTTTACACAGGTTTAGCTTTTCTTTTAAAATCAGAAAAAAACCGCTGTCGAGTTAAGGCCCGATATTCTGCTCGACTATGCATCTTGCATCTTTCTCGAGTATTGCTTTCACAACACCCGTGTCTTTGTCAGACGCAGTGGTCAGAGGGCAGCCAGGAACAAGACCCGTCTTTGGTGGCTGGTTATTCCGTCTGACAAATGTACGGTATGGAAGCGGAATGTCCCCATACGCTTTGTCTATTTGTCAGCTTTAATTTATGATGCGCCGACGCCAAGCAGTTCGCATATCTTACACTATGCCCTCTGCTCTTCGCGAAAATTGCAGCTAGACTCCAGCCATTATTTCAGCCAATTTGTATATTTTTTATGGTGGCATATTTCTGACTGTACTTAACCACTTAATTATCATGAAAGGTTTCTGTTAATATCTCACATAAACACTAGTTAGTTTTCATGAAATCTTTGACGCTACTTTTCAGATAATTATCTGAAAAGTGGGTCCTGTTATCTCTTAACGATAACCAGATAAATATCCTACAAAATTTCATTTTTTTGATTTTCTTCATTTTTGTTTCAAAAACATAGTAACAGTAACAAGCAGTTTGGATCCTGATGAGACGCCGAGTTACTCGGCGTCTCATCTGGATCCAAACTATTTACATAGGTAATCACAGATCCGGCATTGGCAGCGAAAGGGTTAATGCTTTTTTCTTGTTACGTAGCTAGTCATTTATCATGAAGACGAGATGATTAACTAGAACAGTTTCATGTGACCACTTATCTAACTATAGTATATTGTATTCTGATGTCTGCTGCAGTGACCCACATTTGCAAACAGAGGGGATCCAGATCAGACGGCTGCTATAGGAGCCGTCTGACCAGGATCTGCTCTGTTTGCTAATGAATTTGATAGATCTGTATCTTTACTTTCTAAAATGGCTACAATGTTCCGCCTTCCATATTTCATTATAACTATTTTGGCCATTACTATTCAGTAGGTATTGAAATATGAAATAAACATAGAACAGGGAACCAGGGTTAAGCTAGCACATGTCTTAACCCATTACCGTATATGTTATTTTAGAGCCATTCTCTTTGAATAAATCTACCGAAAAGGAGCATTAACTAGAGAAAAGGAAATTTTTAGAATTTTGTAGTTTAAAACCATTGTGGTAAATAGAGCATTTGCTCCTATAGGAGCAAATGCTCTATTTATCACAATGGTTTCAACAGGTGATTTCTACAGAGGCGTAGAAAGACGTATTTATGGAGGAAAGTGTTAAAGGCCGATAATTATACTGATAAAAGTGTTTTGATATCGAGGTTTTATTGTATATTCTGGATTGTCAAAACTTATAATATATTCTACCGTAACATTCAAAACATTAACATAAAATCTCCCAGTACAATTATACAGTGGTGTGACATTGTTTACAACATGTGTCTAAGCTCATAAATATTGCAACACCATCATACAAAATAATTTATGTGTATTTGCAACACATTACAACAAAATATATGATGTTCTCTGGGAAATTGGGTCATATTGCATTGCAAACAGTGTAGACTAAGACCAAGACCACTACATGGTATCCAAAAATATAAAATCCAAATGTAACCAAAATAGATATCATTACTGATGCGCGGCCACGTAACAAATTGGTTTATCTTGACTCTTCTACTACCAGTAATACTCTCCCTGTTATTTGAAAGCAATGTTCACTCACTCCTTAATGCTCTTTATATGTGTTTATCAACCGCCTAGTGTAAGGCAACAAACATGTATCATGTTATGCCGAATAAAATGATTTTGACTTTGACTTTGGTATCCAACCAGACGTGTGGCCAGGATATGCACCGTCAGTGATCCTTCAGAATTTGAAGTAATGTTTCTCTATCTTTCCATACAATAAAATCAGGTTTATTTAGGTTATTATTATCAGGCATTGGTCAAGTGCCTCATCATGGACTTGGTATCTGGTCTTGATCTACACTGCTTGCGACGAAAAAAAACTTTTCTCATACAGCTTCTCATATCAGAATGAGTTTTCAAGCAACATTGTCGTAATGTCAAGGTAAGGTGACATTCCACATTATTCATGAAGCATACAATGTTACAATATCACATATAGTAAAACCCCTCTAAACAGGAATTCTAGCAGAGAAGAATTTAGATACATTTAGGCAGATGGCTGTTTAATGCAGGGTGAAAGTCATGCAGAAAGCTCCTAGAGACTTTCACTCTGCATTAAGCTGCCACCTGTCTCCAAGACCGATATTGATACTAAATTTAACATCCGGTTTAGAGGGGTTTCACCCCCCCCCCCCCAACTCTAAACAGGAATTCTAGTAGAGAAAATATAGCTTTCTGCATGACTGTTATCCAGCATTAAGCAGCCACCTGTCTCCAAGACCGGTATTTAACGTCCGGTTAAGAAGGTTTTTTTCTGTACATATGAGTAAACAATGAAAATTAATAGATTTGCACCTGCAATTATCATAGGAGGAAAGAAGGCCTGAAGTTATAACACCTTTTTTTTAGCTTGAGTGCATTCTCAGGCATCTGATTGATCAAACTTTGAATAAAGCTCAAACTCTGAACAGCCAGACGTTATTCCGCGAATCTGTGATTAGCCATGCAAACAGTTTTGATCCAGATGACACATCAAGTAATTCGGCGTCTTATCAGGATCCAAACTGTTCGATGTTGTGTTTATGTTTTTGAAATGAAAGGGGAAAGAAAATTCATTCATAAAAATGAAACCGAATACAATACATTCCAGCGACTGAATTCAAATCTGAATCATACGATAGTCTCAGCAGACAAAAGTTATTTGACAGCAAGCAGTTTAACCCATTCCCCTCCATATGCTATTTTTATACCATACCTCTGAATACATCTACCAAAAAGGAACATTTACTAGAGAAAAGGAAAATTTTAGAATTCTTTAGTTTTGAAGCCATTGTGATAAATAGAGCATTTGCTCCTACGGAGCAAATGCTATATTTACCACAATGTTTTCAAAAAGTGACGTTTACAGAGACGTTAAATGGCGTCAATATGAGTGAATGGCTCAAAGGGCATCAATATGAGGGAATGGGTTTATTGAACACTATTACAGGTAGTACATTACTAGCCTCGATGATGATTACACAGCATTACAATAACCATTTACTCCTTAAGCCCGTCAATACACGTTTCTACGCCTTTGCAAACAGAGTAGATCAAAATCAGACGGGTCATGTAGGAGCCGTCTGATCAGTGTCTGCTCTGTTTGCTTATGGAATGATAGATATGATTCTACAGTTTCTGTCATGGCCAATAGTTCGTGTCCATGTGCTATCAGAACAGTAAATTTAATTAATATGCATGATGTCATTACGTATTATATGAATGGGTTAATCCTTTGAACGCTGGATTTTCAAAGCGGAATGGTATACAAATGTATTAGTGTTTAAAAATATGTTAATTCAATTCAGTGTGAAATAGTGTAAATTGCAAGAGAAAGTTGAATGACAGTCAAAGCAGACCCTTATTAGAGGGGTCTTCTAGGTGGGTTACACTTTATGAAAATGCCAGTACACCCGTTTTTCTCACTCAAAGAGGTAACGAATTATAAAAATTGAACAAAACGACATGTGCTGAACATCTGTATACATGAAGGATAAGCGATTCCCATAGTCATTATATATGTCACAGTAGAAATGGAGATTCAGGACAGTCGTCGATTCTCCTAGGACAGATTGCAGTTGCAATGTGACAAAGGACAGACGATCACAATCAGTCGTAGGGCAATTAGTGATTCTACTAGTAAAAGTAAAAAAGTAAAGTACCTAGTTATAGTCTACTTTCAGTCCGAATGACCGCTCAACCAAATGTACATTTACTCCTCTGGTCATTGAGTCATTCGCCTATACTACTGAGCACTGCTAAATACAAATGCTCTATTTATCACAATGGTTCAAATAATGACTTTTACAGAGGCATCAAAAGGCATCAGTATAAGGGAATATATTAACATACGATTATAAACCATGACATCAAGATAAGATGCGTAAATTAAAACATTTTCAAGAATAGCTTCTTTATTTCTCCACCAAACCCTATGTTGTGACAACTCTTTAGAATCATCTTCTATAGAGCGATCACAACATAGGGTTTGCACAATTTGTTTTAATTCACTTGCTAACTGAGTTCGACCTGAAAGGCATTTGCAAAAAAACTTGGATCCAGAGATTTTAAGCTAATTAGTTTGTTATACAGACAAAGCACTGCCAATAATTTGGATTCAGAGACTTTGGGCGAATTAGTTTGTTATACAAACAAAGCACTGCCAATAACTTGGATCCAGAGATTTTAAGCTAATTAGTTTGTTATACAGACAAAGCACTGCCAATAACTTGGATCCAGATGATTTAGGCTAAAAAGTTTGTTATACAGACAAAGCATTGCCAATAACTTGGATCCAGACGCTTTAGGCTAATTAGTTTGTTATACAAACAAAACATTGTAGTGAATTGGATCCAGAGACTTTAGGCCAAACAGTTTGTTATACAGACAAACAAATTGCAGTGTGTTCTGTTAATGTGTTCTGTGTAGCATGTGTATCATTAACTGTGGCATTTATATTTGTGAAATTCTAAATAAAAGCATCGTTTATAAGATATTGTTATTGTTTTTCATTTTAAAACCATATCATTAAAAATAGGACAGGAGTCTGTACTAGTGAAATCGTCGTTTGTCCTAGGATAGATTGCGATCGGAGTATGTCCTAGGGGAATCGGCGATTGTCCTAAATATCAACCTCTACTGTAACTGTTGCATGTATAAATGATATAGTGCATGTCATTGAACCCTTTGCCCGTTCAACATTCATGTAAGAAATAATGACATCATGAGTATTATTACCCGCGTCTGGACTGTTTGCTAAGGCGTGAAAATACGTGTATATGATAGAAAAAGTTAAAAACAATACATTTACTTTAAGGCTGTATTAACGCAATAAAGTTAGATGTCTGTTCCCTTCTTTTAATAAAAAAATCCCTACATTATATCTGAAAAAGGACACAGCATAAGGCTATCAGTCTATTTCTTCATTGCTTCAAAGTAAGATGGCGGATCTTGCACTCCCCAGGATTGAGGGAAAAAGGATGGTGGATGCCCTGTAGCTCCTTGGGGCACTTGCCGATACTGGTAATCTTGATCTTGGTTATACCGCTGCGTGCCGGAATGTTGTTCCTGCTCGACTGGTTGTCTTCCATACCTGTTCGAATATTGTTGCTGTCTATCATATTGCTGTCTCGCTAGTTGTCCGCCGTACGTGTTAGTCCCACCCTGTTGTTGCTGCACCCGCTGCAACTCTATCACGCGTAACATCTGTAGGTCCATGAGCTTCTCATAGCCGGACTTGAAACCGAAAGCTCGCATATAACAGCAGAACGAGCAACAGGATACCAGAAACAATATGATCACTACTATCGGCAGTACCAGTGATAATATGGACAAGACGAGCAGCATTGATGTATCGGGATAGCAATTATTATAGCTCCACATGTTATAGGTATCCGATGGTTTTCTCCCTAGACACTCTACAGTGCCCCAGATTCCAGATATGCCCATGCCTATCATTAACACCACAGACATGAAAATCCCAAATGACATGTAAACGTACACCTGCAAGATGGGAAAAAGGCATACAGTAAATCCTATTCGAACACTAAAATACGTATTATTAACGATCTAGGAGACAGATGGCAGCTTAATGCATGGTGAAAGTCATGCAAAAAGCTCTGCATGACTTTCACCATGCATTAAGCAGCCACCTGCCTAAAAGGGTCGGAATTCGAATACAAAAAACCGAATAATCGAGATTTCACTGTAGTCATAAGTAGAGCATGCCCTTAACGTCCTTCAACGAGAGACTTAATTATTGGTCTGTTAGGCAGGTCGTTACTTAATGCACATCTAAAGTAATGCAAGAATACTTCTTTGATCCTTTACTATATAAATACGCCTTTCCAAACGCAATAGACACAGATAAGACATTTCCTGTAGGAGCAGTCTGACCAAGGTATTTTCCTTTTGCGTATGATATAATATAGATATGATTCTAATCATTCTACAATTTCTGTCAAAGCCAAAACGTCGTGTGTTCAATACTTATTAATATTCATGATTTCATTATTTCTTACATCATGGAGTAAAACATGAAATGAATCGAGTTTTTCCAGTTGAACTAATAATGATCATGGTAATAAAAACAAAATGTATTTGGATGGAATGTATGCATCAGTTACTTTCTACGTGTAATGAAGGCTCTGATTGGCGATTAAAGAATCAGTCTACATGTTGTTTGACTACGGGAAGTTGTTTAGAACGTTAAAGAATTAATTTGTGTTTTTGAAGAATAGTGGAACATTCCTACTCGCCCCGGCGTAGACGTGGGCGTCACACCTTGGAACATTCCTACTCGCCCCGGCGTAGGCGTGGGCGTCACACCTTGGTTAAGGCTTTTGTTAAAGTACACTTTTTGCCTTTCACCTCTGAAATAACGCGTCGGAACTTGGAACACGTGCTCACCATCACAAGCTTCATCAGTAGACAAGAGGACATACATAACTTTGTCAAGCATTTTGACAGAATTATGGCCCTTTTTAACTTTGGTTAAGGTTTTTGTTAAAGTCCATTTATTTACATACCCTTTGAGATAAAGCTTTGAAACTTAGAACACCTGTTCACCATCACAAGCTTCATCTATATATAAGAGTACATAACTCTGCCAAGCATTTTGTCAGAATTATGGCCCTTTTAACTTAGAATTCTTGGTTAAGGTTTTTGTTAAAGTCCACTTATTTACATAACCATTTGAGATAAAGCTGTGAAATTTGGTACACTGGTTTACCAGCACAATTTTCATCTGTAGACAGGATCACATAATTTGTTAATCATTTTTACAGAATTATTGCCCTTTTTAGCTAAGAACTTTTGGTTAAGGTTTTTGTTAATGTCCACTTCTTTACATAACCCTTTGAGATAAAGCTTTGAAACTTAGAACACTTGTACACCATCACAAGTACATAACTTTATCAAGCATTTTAACAAAAACTATTGCCCTTTTCAACTTAGGTTTTTCTTTTACCTTTAGGCTGATGGCTGTTTAATGCAGGGTGAAAGTCATGCAGAAAGTTCATAGAGAAACCATCTGCATGACTTTCACCCTGCATTAAGCTGCCGCCTGTCTCCATGACCGATATTGATACTAAATTTAACATCCGGTTTAGAGAGGTTTTACTATACAATAAAACAACTCTAAACCGAAATTCTAGTAGAGAAAAAAATTAGCTTTATACATGACTTTTATCCAGCATTAAGCAGCCACCTGTCTCCAAGACCGATATTTAACGTCCGATTAAGAAGGTTATTTTCCTGTACATATGAGTGAACAATGAAAATTAATAGATTGGCCCCTGCAATTATCATAGGAGGAAAGAAGGCATGTTCGAGTCTGAGTGCATTCTCAGGCATCTGATTGATCAAACTTTGAATAAAGCTCAAACTCTGAACAGTCAGACGTTTGAGAATGAGTTCAAACTCAAACTCAAACTCAGAGGTTTTTTAACCTCGGGGTCATGTTTGAGATTCCAATAGAATGAACAATCAATCCTTGATAATCAAGTTATTGTCGTCTGCAAGTCATGGTCGTCTGCTTTTCAATCTTAAATTTAAAAACCAACACTTTTACTCTTTTATTCCGCGAATCTGTGATTAGCCATGCAAACAGTGTTGATCCAGATGACACATCAAGTAATTCGGCGTCTTATCAGGATCCAAACCGTTTGATGTTGTGCTTATGTTTTTGAAATGAAAGGGGAAGAAAATTCAATAATAAAAAGAAGCCGACGACAATACATTGAAGCTATGGCATTAAACCCTGAATCATACAACAATCTTAGCAGACAAAAGTTATTTGGCGGCAAGCGGATTAACTCATTTCAAGGCTATTTTTAGACCCAACCTCCTTTGAATAAATCTACTAAAAAGGAGCATTTAACGATGAAAAGGAAACTATTTAGAATTGTGTAGTTTTTAAACCATTGGGATAAAAAGAGCATTTGCTCCTATAGAGCAAATGCACTATTTATCACAATGGTTTCCAAATATGAGGCGTTAAATGGCGTTAGTAGAATGGAATTGGTTAATGAACACTATTACATGCAGTACATTACTAGTCTCAATGATAAATGCAGCATTACAATAACCATTATCTCCTTTATTCCATAAATACACATTTCTATGACTTTTCAAACAGAGTAGACCAAGATCAGTCGGCTCATGTAGGCCAGGGTCTGTTCTGTTTGCTTATTGAATAATATAGATATGATTCTACAGTTTCTGTAATGGCCAAAAGTTCGTGTCCATGTGTTATAAGAACAGTCAATTTAATTTAATTAACATGCATGATGTCATTATGTATTACATGAATATTCATGGAGTAAAGGGTTAATCACTTGAACGCTGGATTTACAAAGCGGAATGGTATACAAATGTATATGTCAATTCAATTCAGTGTGAAATAATTTAATTTGCGATAGAAGGTTGAATGACAATAAAAGCAGATCCTTATTAGAATGGTCATCTAGGCGGGTTACAATCTTTGAATATGCCAGTACACCCGTTTATATCACTCAAAGAGGTAACGAATTGTAACACAACGACATGTGATGAACACCTGCATACGTGAAGGATAAGCGATTCCCATAGCTCCTACAGGAGCTTTCAGCATTACTTTAAACCTGTATTAAGCTGTGGTCTTGACAGATCGTTCATATTAGAAATCGGATGACTCGACTTCTGTTATCTCGGACTAATTTGTACTGTCCCTTGAAGTTCGACTTATCTAAATTCAACAAAGCATTGCAGTGGACTATGTGAATGTGTTCTGTGTAGCATGTGTATCATAAATTGTGGCATTTATATTTGTGACATTCTGACTAAAAGATTCATTAAAATCTTGTAAGATATTGTTCCTGTTTCTTTCATTTTAAAACCATATCATTAAAATAAGATAGGGGTATGTACTAGTAGAATCACCGAGTGGCCTAGTAGAACCATCGGTTACCCTAGGATAGATTGCGAGTGGAGTCTGTCCTAGTAGAATCGTCAATTGTTCGATGATAAATTGCGATTGGAGTCTGTCCTATAGTAGGATCGTCAGTTGTCCGAGGATAAATTGCGATCAGAGTCTGTCCTAGGAGAACCGGCGATTGTCCTGAATCGCAACTTCTACTGTAATTGTAACATACAGTAAAACCTCGATTATTCGAATTTTCGGTATAGAAGAATTTAGACCCTTTTAGGCAGGTGGCTGCTTAATGCATGGTGAAAGTCATGCAGAAAGCTCCTAGAGGAGCTTTCTGCATGACTTTCACCATGCATTAAGCTGCCATCTGTCTTAAAGATCGATAATAATACGTATTTTAGTGTTCGGATAATCGAAGTTTTACTATATATAAATGATATTATGCATGTAATTTAACCCTTTGAACATTCGTGTAAGAATTAATGACATTATAAATATTTATTATCTGAGTCTGGGTCCACACTGTTTACGTATACATGATGGAAAGTGTTTAAAACAACAAAATGACTATATGGTTGTATTAACGCAATACATTCTGAAGGGAGGTGATCCTCCGAGAGCAAAAATTGCAACACAAAAAGAGAAAATTGCAGACTCGGTTTTATTGAGTCTGATCATGAACAGTAATTGAAAGTGCAACACTGCTCACGCCCCCCCCTTTCAATTTTCAGTACAAGAAGTACTAAAATTCATGATCTCGAAGGATCAGAAGGTATAACAAAAGTTTTATGTTTGTTTCCTTCTTTTAATAAAAATGCCTAAATTAAATCTGAAAAGGACACGCCATAAGGCTATCAATCTATTTCTTCATTGCTTCATTGTAAGATGGCGGATCTTGCGCTTCATCGTAAGACGGCGGATCTTGCGCTCCATAGGGTGGAGGGGCAGACAATGGTGGAGGCTCAGGCCCTGTAGCTCCTTGGGGCACTTGCCGATACTGGTAATCTTGACTTTGGTTATACCGCTGTTCGACTGGTTGCCTGCCATGCATGCTGGAATGTTGTCTTCCATACCTGTTCGAATATTGTTGCCCAGCTTGTTGTCTGCCATATTGTTGCCCAGCTTGTTGTCTGCCATATTGTTGTCCAGCTTGGTGTCTGTCATATTGCTGCCCCGCTTGTTGCCCACCATACGTGTCCGCCCTACCCTGTTGCTGCTGTGCCCGCTGTAACTCTATCACACGTATCATCTGCAGCTCCACGAACTTCTCATAACTGGACTTAACACCGAACGCTCTCATATAACAGCAGAACGAGTAACAGGATACCAAGAACAATATGAGCACTACCATCGGTAGTACTAATGATAATATGGACAGGGTGAGCAGCATTGATGTATCGGGATAACAGTTGTAATAGCCCCGCTTTTTATAGGTATCCGATGGTTTTCTCGTTAGACACTCCACAGTGCCCCAGATTCCAGATATGGCCATGCCAATCATTAACAGCATGGATAGGATAAAGCCAAGCAATATGTAAACGCATATCTGCAAGATGGGAAAAAAAAGGAATTTTCATAAGTCGAACATGTCTTAAGCGTCCATCATAATTGGTTTGTAAGGCAGGTCGTAACTTAACGCACGTCTAAAGTAATGCAAGAATACTTCTTTAACCCATAACCTCATAGGCTATTTTTAGACCCAACCTCTTTGAATAAACCTGCCGAAAGGAGCATTAACTAGAGAAAATGAAAAGTTTAGATTTGTGTAGTTTTGAAACCATTTTGATAAATAGACTATTTGCTCAATGGTTTCAAAAAGTGATTTTTACAGAGGCGTCTAAGGACGTCAATATGAGGGAATGAGTTAACACTTTACTCAATAAATACGGCTTTGCAAACACGGTAGATATCATGGTATTTTCTTTTTGCTTATGATATAATATAGATATGAGTCTACAGTTTCTGCCATGGCCTAAAACGTCATGTGTTCATGTGCTATTATAACAATTCTAATTAATATTCATGATTTCATGAATTCTTACATCATGGAGTAAAACATATTAAATTGATAGATAATCGAGTTTTTCCAGTTGAACTAATAATGATCATGGTAATAAAAACAAAATGTATTTGGATGGAATGTATACATCAGTTACTTTCTACGTGTAATGAAGGCTCTGATTGGCGATTAAAATCTGTCTACCTGTTTTGATTACGGGAAGTTGTTCAGAACAATAAAGGATAGATGCTTATTGCGAAATGCTAAATGTCAATTGCGAAATGCCAGTTGCTTAATGTCAAATGCTAAATGCTTTTGTCTTATTCGAATAAAGGATTAATAAATAAGGAATTAAATAAATAGTATGGTACAAATAAGTTTATTTTGGTGATTCTGAAAAAATACGAATGTTCAATATGCGTTGTTCAAGGTGCGCTGTTCAATGCTAGTAGTGCATTTAGCAATAAGCATTTCTCATTTCGCATTTGTCATTTACATCCATCATTTGGAACATTCCGGTTCTACAGTCACTTTAAAAATGGCACTGTTCGATGCTAAGTAAACTTATGAAAACATGCATTTAGCAACAAGCATTTCACATTTGTCATTTACATCCGTCATTTGGAACATTCCGGTTCTTTCCCTAGCAATTTACACAATTGGCAAAAAGCATTTCGCATTTTGCATTTAGCATTTAGCAAATAGCATGGCAGAATGGCGTTCCATAATATGTTTTGGCGTGATCAATCACTAGTTACCGAAGGAATACGAAAGAGACATTCATACATTCAGTTGTATTCGGCGGATTAAGGTAGAAATCCCCGAGTCGTTCCGGATTAGCAAATATTTAGATCAGCGAGACACACTTTTTAAATTTCGGGCGTGTCTTTCCCGAGAAAAGAACGGCGAAGCTTTACCAATTAATGGTAAATATATATGCAGCTAACTATTGTTGTACATTAAATAAAGAACCAAGTACTGGGCGGTTTAACACTGGACTGTCGGTAGAATAATTACACGAACCATTGCACAAAAGAATAAGAAACACCACCCTCGAATGTTTCCGTAAGCTATATTGAATAACGTTTCTGACATACAGAGCTACAGATAAAGATGCGTACTCAATTACTAAAATCACCATTTCTTAACCGAATCTTCGAGACCATTCTAAAGAGTGGTCACTGCTCGCATGACATAGGATTTGGTAGAGAAATAAAGAAGTTATTCTTTCAACTGTTTTAACCCTTTCCTCCATAAATACGCCTTTCTACGCCTCTGTAATTACCACTTCTTGAAACCCATGTGATAAATAGAGCATTTGTTCCTATAGGAGCAAATGCTCTATTCATCACAATGGTTTCAAACTACAAAATTCTAAAATTTTACTTTCCTCTAGTAAATGCTCCTTTTGGGTAGATTCATTCACAGAGACTGGGTCTAAATATAGCCTTTGGAGGAAAGGGTCAATGTACGCATTTTTCATGGACCTCTGGACATGCATGCAGCTATACACACTGCTCGCATGACAAGAGAAGATTAGCTATACGAGAAAAGCTCGCGTTTGGCAACAAAATACAGTTAATCCATTTAAAGAGATAGTTATAAGGCATGTGTAAGTTCAGTTTCATTCGTTTTTAATACAATTTCTTCAGAAAATAGTATGCATTGCTTCAGAAGATAACACTGAGCCATGGCATGTTAACATGTTCACTAATAAGAACCTGGCATACCTTTGTAAATATGGCATTTTATGTAAAACTAGGCGGTAAATAACAACAATTGTGACCTCTACACACACGTACATACATCAGCTACATGTCTACATTTGCTAATTTTCACTGCTCAATTCCCTACAACGCCAAATAATAATTGCATGCGTTCTTATATCAAACGTGAGAATATCTCAACGATAGAATATAACCACAACTCATCTGAAAATAAGAGGCTCCAGTTGTCCATCGCTAAAAATCTATATACTACAGTATATCTATAAAACTTCTCTATAACGGCCACTAAATTACATCAAGTATTTTGTGTTAAAGGCAGGTGGTTGCTTATTGCAAGGTGAAAGTAAAACAGAACGCTCCTATAGGAGCGTTCTGTTTTACTTTCACCTTGCTTTATGCAGTCACCTGCCCTAAATACCAACTAATTAGCACACTTTAGTGGCCGTTATAGAGAGGTTTTACTGTACAGTTCTTGTACATGTTGTTACCTTCAATGAATTTAACCCTTTCAATGCTGAATTTCCAAAGTAGAATAACCCATTGTTGTGTATTACCATATAGTCCGTTCAGTGTGAAAGGAATTGCTTTGCGACGTGATCCAGAATGACATACAGTGCAGACCCTCAACAGAGGGCTCTTTTAGGAGCTCTCTAACCTGGGGTTTCACTGTTTGCAAATGCCAGTAAACTCCTTTCCCGCATTCAAAGAGTTAACGTATTTAACCGTTTCCTCCGTGAATATTCATATCAGGAATGAAGACATCATGAATATTTATTAGGTGAATTTTTATAACGGCACATGAACACAGGAATTTTAGCCATGACATATACTGCAGACTCATATCTATATTTTTCATAAGCAAACAGAGCAGGCCCTGATCAGACGTCGCCTATGAAGGAATCGTCTGATCTGGGTCTACTCTGTTTGCAAAGGCGTAGAACGGCGTATGTATGGAGTAAAGGGTTAAACATAACGTATGTATCCTAGTCAATTCCTAATGAAATTGATGATGTGAGCTTTTGGGAAATTAATTTACGAATCAAACATTGCAGACCCTAAAGGGGCTCTCTGATCTTGGTCTACACTATTTGCATGTGATCGTTTTAACCGTTGTTAAGAGATTAAATCTTAACCCCTCGCTTGCTATTCACGTCAATATACCTACCTGTAAATAGTGAAGACCCAGATGAGACAGCTCCTGCAGGAGCTGTCTCATCAGGGTCTGCACTATTTACAAATTGATTGTGCAACCAGTGCACTATACAGCAGTGATTGCACAGCGAAATATTTGTACACAGTGAAGATATATGTAATTATACAACAGGGCATTGGTAAAGAAGGAGAAATATGTTTTAAAATTCAGCAAGAGAAGGGTTAACGTCAGTTTGTGTATCCTAGAACCTTTTGAAATACATGCACTGACTACTGAAGGCCTCATTTCATTTATTAAATATAATCCAGGGCCGATGAAATCGACCAGGACATATATTCATCCTTGAACATTTGTTCTCAGCATTAACCCCTTTTTCCAAAAATACGCCTTTGCAAACAGAGTAGACCCAGATTAGATGGATCCTGTAGGAGCCGTCTGATCAGGGTCTGCTCTCTTTGCTAATAAAATAATATACATTGTAGATCTGATTCTGATGTTTCTGCTGTGTAAATTATCCCGTGTTCATGTGCCATAATAAAACATAATCTACTTTATATTCACGATGACATTATTTCTTAACCCTTCGCTTGCTATTCAAGTCAATATACGTGCCATAATAAAACATAATCTACTTTATATTCACGATGACATTATTTCTTAACCCTTCGCTTGCTATTCAAGTCAATATACCTACCTGTAAATAGTGAAGCCCCAGATGAGACAGCTCCTGCAGGAGCTGTCTCATCAGGGTCTGCACTATTTACAAGCTGATTGTGCAACCAATGCACCCACAGCAGTGATTCCACAGCGAAAGACGTGTACACAGTGAAGATATATGTAATTATACAACAGGGCATGGGTAAAGAAGGAGAAATGTATTTTAAAATTCAGCAAGCGAAGGGTTAATGACTATTCATGGAGTAAAGGGTTTATTTGTTTTAGAAAAACAAAAACAAAACGTAAACATCAATCAGTTCCATATCATCGGTTTATGCATTATCATATTGGATACAAACAATAAACTGCAGCTATATCGACGTACATGCATATCAAGGTCAATGTTTACGTAAACCGCAATATATCAATACACAATATTTACATTCGCCCTGCAACGTCCTTATATAACCTTTTATCCAGTCACCAGGCTTCTCTAGTGACATAATAAAGGGGGTGCAAATAAACTTAGGTTTATTAGGTTACTTCCGGTAGTGGAAGGTTTATTAGGTTAGTAGATAGGCGTAATGATTCTATAACCATGGAACTATTCTAGTTTTCTGTAAATATTCATAAACATGTTGATGGAATAGATCTAACAGATCTATTTCGTCACCAGAAGAATTATATTCAAATGAGAAAAAATAAAAATAATTGGCTACAGCTGGATTCGAACCCGCGCCTGATCCTACAAAAACTAATTCTAATCTCTCTAGATACGTCGCTCTTACCGATTACGCCACTGAGGCCACATACAAAATAACGTTGATTTATCACTTTTATTAATTTAATCCACCGCCGGCAAAACCCGTTTTTGATAAAATCAAACCTGGAAGCAAAGATTGACAGATAAATAGTAAATGTTTTCTTTTCATTCTCATGATTATTTGATTGATAAACTCTTACAGGGGCGGTGATAGTCATAAACCTAAATATAGCCTGTTCAGTTCCATCGATTTCTGAGTGACGTTAGGTAGAATCTAAAAATAGAAACCGAGACTACGTAACTCGAATTTGACCAAAGAATATAGATCATGTCTGTTTGAAATAACTCATCGACCCCTCGATTCAAATCATCTTATTTTTCAAATTCAACCACGTTTCCCTTCTAGTAATACAAGTATCGAAACTATATTCCTCTGCGGTAGCTCATTCGATCTATTTACGTCTAAATGGAAGTGAAAAGGGAGGGATCCGTTGATCGAAAAACTGCATTTTCAATGTAAATTATTTCAAGAGTGTTATGAGTCTATAAAAAAGACATTTAACTATATTGACTGGATAAATCGAATAATAGGTTAGTGCCGTAGATGGGACGCCTTTATCCGACTCGGAGAGAAAACAGTTGAGGCTCGGCAAGCCTCGCCTCAACGTTTTCTCCCATCGTCGGATAAAGCGTCCCATCTACGGCACTAACCTATTATTCTCTATATTCTAAAAAGAAAGTTGCATAACCTCATGAACACCGGAAGCACGTCATTCATTTCTTAAATATAAGAAATACAATGGAATATAAATATAAGAAATGAATGACGTGCTCCCGGTGTTCATGGGTTATGCAACGCATAGATTTACGAGCAAAGATTCACGTGAAGCCCTTCGGGCTTCACTAACTTTGCTCGTAAAGCTATGCGTTGCATAACCTCATGAACACCGGAAGCACGTCATTCATTTCTTAAGTAAAACGCCTCTGAACCGGACGTTCAATTAGGTATAAATATCGGTCTTGGAGACATATGGCAGCTTAATAAAGCGTGAGCCATTCTTATTGCATTGCAAATAGCGTAGAACAAGATCACCTACAGGATCTGCGAAATTAAAAATGCCTAATTTAAATATAAAAATGACACACCATAAGGCTATCAATCTTATTTCTTCATTGCTTCATAGTAAGATGGCGGATCTTGCGCTCCAGAGGATGGAGGGACAGATAATGGTGGATGCCCTGTAGCTCCTTGGGGCACTTGCCGATACTGGTAATCTTGATCTTGGTGATACCGCTGCCCGGCTGGTTGCCTGCCGTGCATGCTGGAATGTTGTTGCTGCTCGACTGGTTGTCTTCCATACCTGTTCGAATAGTGTTGCCCAACTTGATGTCTGTCATATTGTTCCCCAGTTTGTTGTGTGCCATATTGTTGCCCAGCTGGTTGTCTGCCATATTGTTGCTCAGCTTGTTGTCTGCCATATTGCTGCCCCGCTAGTTGTCCACCATGCGCGTTTATCCCACCCTGTTGTTGCTGCACCCGCTGCAACTCTATCACGCGTAACATCTGCAGGTCCATGAGCTTCTCATAGCCGGACTTGACACCGAACGCTCTCATATAACAGCAGAACGAGCAACAGGATACCAGGAACAATATGAGCACTATCATCGGCAGTACCAGCGATACTATGGACAGGATGAGCAGCATTGATGTATCGGGATAGCAGTTATTATGGCTCCACTTGTTATAGAGATCCGATGGTTTTCTCGTTAGACACTCCACAGTGCCCCAGATTCCAGATATGCCCATGCCAATCATTAACAGCATGGACAGGAAAAACCCAAGCAACATGTAAACGCACATCTGCAAGATGGGAAAAAGGAATATTCATAAGTAGAACCTGTCTTAAGCGTCCATAAAAAGAGGTCTTATCATTGGTATATAAGACAGGTCGTAACTTAATGCATGTCAAAAGTAATACAGTGATATTTCTTTAACCATTTACTCAATAAATACGCCTTTGCAATCACAGCAGGCGCATATAAGACAGATCCCGTCTGATCAAGGTATTTTCTTTTTGCTTATGATATAATATAGATATGAGTCTACAGTTTCGGTCAAAGTTAAAACGTCCTGTGTTCATGTGCTAGTATAACAATTCTAATTAATATTCATGATTTCATTATTTCTAATAAATCCCTCGCCGCTGCCTGAATTGTTTATTACCATATAGTCCGATCAGTGTGAAAGGATTTACTTTGCGACGTGATCCAGAATGACAAACAATGCAGATCCTGATTAGAGGGCTCTAATCTGGGTATCCACTGTCTTCAAATGCCAGTAATTTGGTAGTAAACTCATTTCCCACATTCAAAGGGTTAACTTATTAGCCGGGTGTTTTCGAGAAAAATCTCGGCTTATAGTTTGACGAAAACCACCCAGGCGGGCGAGCGAGCGGGCGGGTGGCGTGCCGTCGTTAACAAAACATTAACTTGCTTATAACTTCTGAATTACTTAAGCTAGACATTTCATATTTCGTATGCAGATAGCCTGGGTGAAGGCCTTTCACTTGATACAATGATACATGAAATCAGGTCACGGTCACTATTTCGAAAACTTTGCCGTTTTTAACAAACTTTAACATTGCTATATATAACTTCTGAGCTATAAATTGCTAGGCAATTCATCTTTGGTATACATACAGATGGCTTCAGTTGATATAAAGGTATTTGAAATTAGGTCAAGGTCAGGTCCACTATTTTGACAAGTTGGCCATCATTGAAAAACTTCCAACATTTTGTCTTAACTTCTGAATCACATATGCTAGACAATTCATATATGGTATGGAGATAGTTTTGGTGAAGGCCTTTCAGTTGATACAAGGATACATGAAATTGAGCCAATGTCACTATTTTGCAAACTTGGCTGTTTTAACAAACATTAACATTTTTCTATAACTTCTGATCCATGAACGTTGGTATTCAGATAGCTTTGGTAAGGACCTTACAGATGACATAAAGATACCTGAAATCAGATCAAGGTCACTATATTGAAAACTTGGATGTCATTAATAGTTTGTTATAACTTCTGAACTACATATGCTAGACAATTTATATTTGGTATGCAAATAGCTTGGGTGAAGGTCTTTCAGGAGTTTTTGCTTGTTTTAAACATATATATACGTATTTATCTTAGCCACTTCCTAATAAACCCGGCCATGTGAACTTTGGAAAATTAATTTACGAATCAAACATTGCAGACCCTAAAGGGGCTCTCTGATCTTGGTCTACACTATTTGCACATGTCCGTTTTAACCGGTGTTAGAGATTAAATATTAACAATACATTTAAAACGTTAAAACTTGTGGGCACATCAGACATTTTTTGCGTGTTTTCTTATCCGGTTCACTGCTTAGTTTAAAACAACCACTGGCAGTTTGTCTATCTTCGAACCTTTTGAAATACATGTACTGAAGACCTCGTTGCATCTATGAAATATAATCCAAAGCTGATCAAATCGACCAGGACATCATTAACCCTTAGCCTGCCACATATTTTTATCACTCTGCCCTCTTTGAATATTAATTAGGCAACTCTTTACAAAGATATCCTGGATATGTTGAAATGATTTTCCTAGGCAAAGCATAGAGCATACAGGCATGGATTGTCCATGGCAAATAGTGCAGACCCAGATGAGAGAGCTCCTATAGGAGCTCTCTCATCTGGGTCTACACTGTTTGCAAATGCAACTATACATGTAGTTGTGACTGGCAGCCTATCGGTTAATTCTTGTACATTTGTTCGCAACATTAACCCTTTACTCCAGAAAAATACGCCTTCACAAACAGAGTAGACCCAGATCAGACGGCTCCTCTAGGATCAGGGTCTGCTCTGTTTGCTCATGAAACAATAAAGATATGAGTCTGATCGTTCTGCTGTGGTAAAATTCGTGTTCATCATCATGTGTCATAATAAAAAAATAATCTAATTAATATTCACGATGGCATTATTTTATAAATGACTATTCTAGGAGTAAAGAGTTGATTTTATTTTTAGAAAAACAAAAACAACATATAAACAACAACCCGTTCTATATCACTGTTTTATACTTCATCATATTGGATACAAACAATAAACTGCAGCTATATCAAAGCAGCGTTCAAGCATATCAAGGTCGATATTTAGGTAAACCGCAATATATCAGTATACAGTAAAACGTGTCTAAATCGGACGTTAAATATAGTATAAATATCAGTCTTGTAGACAGATGGCAGCTTAGTGCAGGGTGAAAGTCATGCAGAGAGCTATTCATACCCCTTAATCTCTTACACCGGTATGAAACCATTGTGATAAATAAAGCATTTGCTCCTATGGAGCAAATGCTCTATTTATCACAATGGTTTCATAACTATACAATTCTAAAAAAATCCTTTCTCTAGTAAATTCTCCTTTTCGGTAGAATTATTAAAAAAGGTTGGGTCTAAAAATTGCCTATGAAGGAAACAGTTAAGCAGCCACCTGCCTAAACGTATCTTAATTCTTCTCTACTATAATTCCGGTTTAGAGGGTTTTTACTATAATGTCTTAGCCCTTGCCCCGCTTTGAACCCCCCCCCCCCAAATGTCCGCTCAAATTAGTACCTGGTGCAATTTTGCCTACCTCCGATTCCATCAAGATACTATTGACCGTGTGTAAAACAGTTTGGATCCTGATGAGATGCCGAGTTACTCGGCGTCTCATTTTAACACAAGCTGTTTACAAATGCGACTCGCGTAGAGAATAGCCGGATAAGAGTTAAAAAAATTTTTTTTAAATAAACCCATCACAGACAAGAATGGGAGATATACGGGGTACGCTTGAACTCGGGATATCTCCGTTATATTATGAAAATAAATTTATCCGGAAATAGTCGAGTAGTTACAATTAGAGTCGTAATAAAGCACGTGTATGCAAACATTGTAGACGAAGCATGATCACGATTACGTTCCGAAGCTGATAAAGACACCGTTTACCGTTAGATATTAATATGACCTATACCCACAACTTTGGAGTGTACATCATGATCATTTCACACGCGTTCTTGCTTACCCTAATGGGTGTCAATCAATGAGGTTATTCTAGGTCTGCAATGTTTGCATACAGCAAAACCTCGATACTACGAACAGTCAAATACGTACCATTATTGATCTTTAACACATGTGGCAGCTTAATGCTGGTTGAAAGTCATGCAGAAAGCTCCTCTAGGAGCTATCTGCACGACTTTCACCCTGCATTAAGCAGACACCTGCCTACAGAGACATAAATTCTTCATGAATTAAAATTTCGTAGTATCGAGTTTTACCGAATTCCCAGTGCACATTTACCCTTGGTATGATCGTGTAATATCTGGTTGCCATGGACAATTTTATTATCTCATTTGCAAACAGTTTGGATCCAGACGAGACACCGTGTAACTCAGTGTATTTTCCGGATCCAAACTGTGTGATAAGTACAGTTGGAACTTCAAGGGACAATGAAAATTACTTCGATATAACAGAAGTTCGAGTCACCCGATTTCTAATCTGTACAATTTCTAAAGTTGACATTTTAATGCAGGTCTAAAGTAATGTCGAATGATCCTGTTGTCACATGTGTTTTTAGATATGCGTAGTGATACATTTTAGAATAATTCTGCATTGTAATTGTTGGAAGGGCCGAACATTTACTTCGAGTTATCGCGAAGTTCGAGTTATCCGTGTTCGAGATATATTAGTTCAGCTGTACATGTTATTGTGTTTAGATGTCCGGATAAATAGCGTAAATTATAATTTATTTATTTCTCCACAAAACCGAGACGATTCTAAAGAGTGGTCACAACATAGTAGGCTATATAGCGTTTGGTGGAAAAATGACGAATTAAGTAGTTGAGTACGCACGCTTGTCTGTTGCTCTGAATTGAAATAGGTAGAATCTCCCAGTAGCGACTACGTAATGAACAAACACCAAGTATGTATGTAGGAATAGGTGGCTGCTGAATGCAGAATGCATGTAACTGCTCAAAACCTATAAGGGAGGTAACTGCATAACGCCCGTCCTACATTAAGCGTCCAGAATTAGATTTCTTTTGAGTTTTATGGTAGGTAGAATGAACGTTGTAAGGGTTATGACATGTGCCATTTATAACTTCAGCATTGTAAGGGTTATGACATGTGACATTTGTAAGTTCAGCCTCGTAAGGGTTATGACATGTGACATTTATAAATTCAGTATTGTAAGGGTTATGACATGTGACATTTGTAAATTCAGTATTGTAAGGGTTATGACATGTGACATTTATAAATTCAGCATTGTAAGGGTTATGACATTTATAAATTCAGTATTGTAAGGGTTATGACATGTGACATTTATAAATTCAGCATTGTAAGGGTTATGACATGTGACATTTGTAAATTCAGTATTGTAAGGGTTATGATATGACATGTGACATTTATAAATTCAGCATTGTAAGGGTTATGACATGTGACATTTATAAATTCAGTATTGTAAGGGTTATGACATGTGACATTTGTAAATTCAGCCCCGTAAGTGTTAACTTCAGGCGTGTGACATGTATTAACCCTTACAACGCTAATTTTTCAAATGGATTATTCCAAAATTCAAACAGGTCAAGCTTAGGGTGAATATTTAGGGATTTTTTTCAAAAGATGTGGGTCTACACTGTTTTGTAAAGGACATGAGTGACTCGTTCGCCGCATTATAAGGCTGATAATTATAATCAGTTCGATAGTTCGGATTAGCTAGATTTTACTGTATATTCTTGACTGTCTATGAACGTTTTAGCGAACTCTTCCGTATCATGCTCAACATTGTCACATAAAATCTCATAGTATAACTATACGCAGGTGTGACATTATTGATAAGGCGAGTCGAATCTTCTAAATATAATAATACCATTTTACAATATGTTCAACAATATACAACGCAACATGGGCCATTCTATTCTAAATAAGGTCTTATTGCATTGCAGACAGCGTAGAACAAGATCACCTACAGGATCTGCGACAACGCTTGTGACAAGGATCTGCACTGTCTGTGGTCCTTCAGAATTTGTAGTAATGTGTTTCTCTTTCCATACAATACAAAACTTGACCAGGTGCCTCATTATAGACCTGGTATCTGATCTTGGTCTACGGTGTTTGAGACGGAATAAGACCTTTTTCTCATATAGCTTCTCATATCATAATGAGTATCTAGTTTAAGCATATTGAACTAATGTCAAGGCAAAGTGATATTGCTGCACTTATGAAACATTACACATTACAAAATAATATATATACATATACATGTAAATATGTATGTATACAAAGCGAAAATTAACATATATATAGGATATGTTGCGAGTAATCATTTTGTACAAACAGATATTAAACGAGTCTTGGAAAAATGTTATTAAACGAGCTTCATACGAGCTTAATAACATTTTCCAAGACTCGTTTAATATCAGTTTGTACAAAATGACTACGAACATCATATTTGTTTTATCACATAACTTATATCGACTAAAAGTCCAGTTTTTAAAGGTCCTATATATATAGAAATCACAACAGCGCGCGGTGTTTTTACATGACGTCACAGCTTATTTAAAACGCGTGTAACATAGAGAAATATGTGATGCTATATTAACTCGAATACAAGGGACGTTATGTGATAAAATACTCATGCAATGGTCAATGAAAGACGTTGGGTCTGAAGTTACAAAACGTTTTTGTTTTAAGTCTGATTTCATTCTCAAGGACGGAACCGACAGGTCAAAATCTACCATCAGATATTTGAGAATGAGCCCAGACTCAAAACTCAGAAGTTTTATAACCTCGGGCCGGGTTTGAGATTCCAACAGAATGAACACCACCAACTATTAGAAAACTTAAGATATTGTCGTCTGCAAAACACAGTCTTCTGCTTGCAATCTTAAATTTTCAAATGTCTTCACAGAGCACTAATAGATAAAGGTGCGTACTCAAGTACTAAAATCGCCATTTATTCGCTGAATGTTTATAATGGCGTATGTACACGGGATATTTTGGTATTGGTAGAAACTGTAGTGTCAGGTCAATTGTAATTCCATAGGCAAACAGACCAGACCCTGATCAGACGGCTCCTACATGATTAATCTGATCTGAGACTACTTTGTTTACAAATGCGTGAAAGGGCGTTTGTAAGAAGGAAAGGGTTAACTCTTTTCCTGCTGTAAAATGATGATTGCGTTAATTCCGATTAGTTACAGTGTTTAGTAAAAGAGGTTTAGTAATAGACTTATAAGGTAGTACGTGGAAGCTTAATGCGTATGAAGAGTAATGACGAAAAGCTCCTATAGAAGCTTTCTGCATTATGTTTGCCCTGCATTAAACAACCACCTGCTTTTAAATATTCCTGTGTTCAATAAATTAATTGCCGCTTAATACAGGCTCTACTGTATCTAAACCAAATACAGTAAAACCTCTCTATAACGGCCACTAAATTGTGTTAATTAGTTGGCATGTAGAGCAGGTGGCTGCTTAAAGCAAGGTGAAAGTAAAACAGAACGCTCCTATAGGAGCGTTCTGTTTTACTTTTACCTTGCTTTTAGCAGTC
The DNA here is from genome assembly GCA_963576725.1 of Azorinus chamasolen. Lineage (NCBI taxonomy): Eukaryota > Metazoa > Mollusca > Bivalvia > Cardiida > Solecurtidae > Azorinus > Azorinus chamasolen. The sequence goes on along the minus strand of OY755243.1, from coordinate 53,373,942 downwards.
ACCTGATATTAACACAAAATACTTGATGTAATTTAGTGTCCGTTATAGAGAGGTTTTACTGTATTGCTTTTACATGAACAGTATGTTCGGGTCATATACCTAACAACCGCACAACTACTACTATCATACTCATAAACGTCAATTTCCATCATCATAATCATGAAGGGGATGTCAATGTTACCACGGGCTCCATCTTCGGAACACTGTTCCCAGAGTTACATTTGTGCCTTTTCTGTTACGTATGTATCGAGTTTGTTACATTTATGCCTTTTCAGTTACAAATGTGTCAAGTTTGTTGCATTTAAGTCAGTGTTGTATATATGGTCCCAACACACGTACACACTGTTAAAACGCCATGACTTTGACCCATAGGCAGATCTGGGTTGATACTTAGTAAAAACTGTATAAAATACCTAACTTATATTGTAAAATCACAAATGGCACATAATAAGGCTACACATCTATTTTTTCATTACGTCATAGTAAGATGGCGGATCTTCCGCTCCACTAACTGGAGGGGCAGACGGTGGTGGAGGTCCCATGGCTCCTTGGGGCACTTGCTGATACTGGTAACCTTGACCTTGGTAATACTGCTGCCCGACTGGTTGTCCGCCATACATGTTCGGATTTTGCTGCCCGGTTGGTTGTCCGCCATACATATTCGCCCCCGCCTGTTGCTGCTGCTGCAGTCGCTGCATCTCTGCCACACGTAACATCTGCAAGTCCATGAGCCTCTCATACCCGGACTTGATACCGAATGCTCTCGAATTACAGCAGAACGCGCAACATGATATCACAAACAGAGCGAGCAGTGATGCCGATAATATAAGTGTTAATACGGACAGTGCTAGCAGCGCTGACGTGTCAGGGTAGCAGTTGTTGAAGCTCCACTCGTCATAGTCATCCGATGGTTTTCTCTCTAGACACGTCACAGTGCCCCAGATTCCAGACATACCCAGGCCCATCATTAACATCTGGGACAGGAAAAATCCAGATAACATGTAAACTTTCACCTGCAAGATGGGAAAAAGGAATCTCCATACACATAATTATGATCCAAGCAGTTCACATTTCGCTAATTGCAGTAAAAACTGTTAGAACTAAGGAAATCTAAATCTGGCACTCCAATACAAGTGGTAGCTTAATGCATCATGGAAGTTATACAGGAAGATCCCTCGGGGGTGGGGGAGGGGGGGGGGGGGCAGCACATGTTCTGGACATCATCAATCACTAGCAGCAAAGGATATCCGCAATGTAAAACACGAAACACTTTAACCCTTTCCCTCATATTGACGACTTTTGACGATTCTGTAAAAGTCACTTTGTGAAACCATTGTGATAAATAGAGCATTTGCTCATATAGGAGCAAATGCTCTATTTATCACAATGGTTTCAAACTACAAAACTCTAAACGTTTCCTTTTCTCCAATTAATGCTCCTTTTCGGTAGATTAATTCAAAGAGGTTGTATTTAAAAATAGCCTATGAGGTAATGGGTTAAAGGGAGTAAATATGTTCATATTGTCACAAACTTTGTGTAACAAAATTTGTGCAGAATCGAAATCTATGTGACTTGAACTAAATTATTCCTAAAACGCATGCACGGTTAGGAAAGAAATGCACATGTATGTATCGAAAACATGAGAAATCTTGATTGCTATGGAAAGCAGTCCGCTATCCACTGGGAACTGTAAAAAACAATTAAACCTTTCCCTTAGGTAAGCTCATTTTGACGCATCTGCAAATAGAGTAGACCCAATTCTGACGGCTCCTGTATAGGAACCGTCTAATCAGGGTCTGCTCTGTTTTCCTATGCTGTAATATAGATCTTATTCGTCAGCTTCTGCCTGGGCCAAAATTTCCTGTGTTCATATGCCATTATAAAAAATAATCGTATCAATATTCATCACGACATTATTTCCTACATTAATATCCATCAGGGAAAGGGTTAATATACATGTGTACCGGGTATACTCTTTTTAATGCACGTGTACGTCTGCTATTACACGATGTACGTTTTTACTCTCACCTGACTCGTGTCAGCCATTATTGTGAACATCTAATCATTTTTCATAGTGTTGTTCCGAAATATATTCAGAGTCAATAGGAGCGTGTCCGAATATGTCCGTTGATTTCCGTAACATTTCGACGTGGTTTTCCGTCTCGTTAAAAAGTCGGCGTCTTCTAAGGATTTGGCAGTATTCAGATATCCTTAATATTTAGCTGAATACCCCTTACAGTCCGTGCCACGAATCACTAATGTCCTTTGCAAAAAGTACAGACCCAGATGAGAGGACTCCTTGAAGAACACTCTCATCACGAGTCATCAGAGTATGCACTGGTTGTCATGTTATATTTTTCTTTAGAAAACTCCCCAAATATTCACCATAAAGTTGACCTGTTTGAAGTTTGGAATAGTCCATTTGAAAATTCAATGTTGTAAGTGATAAGTCGATAAATGAACGCAGGAATTTTGGATATGGCAGATAGTTAAGGATTAGATCTATATTGGCTCATAGTAAACAGAGCATACTCAGAGAAGATTCCTATAGGATATGGGGGTACTCTGTTAACAGTGGTATCAAAAGGCATCTCAGCCGGGTTAAACGGTGAATGCGCTCATGCTTATAGATGCGATCATGGTCAATCACAAGTTACAAATAGTGATTGTAAAGGTGGGATAGGCGTGAGGTTGGGTACACTCAAACCACGTTTAAGACCCAAGTGGCCTTTTTGGCTACTGGTCGTTCCTTGGCGGTATTCCTGTTTCACCGTGCTCTACTTTGTTTTATGAGGTATTTTTTATGGGTTTTGTGCGTTTCGTCAGGTTTTATCTTGTAATTGTGCTTTTTCGACTCTCTCGAACTGTTCATGTTTCAGAGACCATGTCTATTTAACCCCTTCCTTTATGTAAGCGCATTTTGACGCATCTGTAAACAGAATAGACCCAGATCAGACGGATCATCAGGGAAAGGGTTAACCCATAATCTGCAGTAAAAAATGAGATATATACTTCTGATTCAAGCTTTCGAGAAACTACGGACTAAATATCAAACAACTTCGATTCGATTCTGTTTAATTCTGGTTAATTTTATTCACATCATGTGTGACACTGTAATAATCTGAGCAGAACTTTAGATCCAGATCTCATCAGGACCCAAACTGTATTCAGGGATCCAAATAAGATGCGGAAATCAAACATTTTCAATAATAGTTTCATTATTTCTCCACCAAACCTTATGTTGTGACCACTCTTTAGAATCGTCTATTCGAGACGATTCTAAAGAATGGTGACAACACAGGGTTTGGTGGAGAAACGGCTCTGTTAAGTTTTACGACTGTACAACAAAGACACAAGTTTTGCAGACGAAAATTACTTCTGAGGGCTTCAATGACCTCGTTTCTCCGACAACGTAATTCTAGAGGCACTTAAACAGCCAAGGTACACAAAACGCATTGCCTATTAAAGGTCAATGACTAAAAGCTATTCCCTCCTAGACTATATTTAGACCCAACCTCTTAGAATAATTCTACTGAAAAGAAGCACTTATTTCGAACCAGAAATGGTGTCAAAGCCACCTGATGCTCGCCTGTTTAAAAGTTAAGTCTTAAACGTGTCATATTGAACACAAAAAAATCATTCAATTTTCAATTTAAACTTAACTGCATCAATATCACAACCAAAAGGCAGCCAAATACCAATTTTCATCAATTTAAAAAGATTATCAAACAAAAAAGATACATACCAAATATGAAAGCCCTAATACCAAATATGGAAGCCCTAGGTCTATTGGTTCCAATGTAATAGGCAGTTAAAGATTTTTGCAAAAGTAGGTCAAAGGTGAAGGTCAGAAGGGTAAAATTGTTGGCATGGTCATACAAAGTATAGAAGTCCTATGCCCATCGCATCCAATATTATAGGAATTTAAAGATTTTTGCAAAGGATGGTGAAAGGTCAAAGTCAAGGTCACATGGTAAAAAACATTGGTATGGTTGAGTCTTTAGACAGGAAATATACATACAAAGTATGGAAGCCCTACGCCTACTGGTTCCAATGCTATATGCATTTAAAGGCTTTTGCAAAAGTAGTTCAAATGCGAAGGTCGAGGTCAGAAGGGCAAATATGTTTGCATGGTCATACCAAGTATGGAAGTCCTAGGTATATTGGTTCCAAGTTATAGGCACTTACAGATTTTTGCAAAAACAGGCGAAATGTCAAGGTCATAGGCTAAAACACATTGGTGTGTTTGAAAAGGTCTTCAGACAGAAAAGATACAAACCAAGTATGGAAGTATATGCATTTACAAACTTGCAAAAGTAGGCCGATGGTCATGATCAAAGTCAGAAAGGCAAACATGTTGGCATGGCCATACTAGGTATGGAAGCCCTAGGTCTATTGGTTCAAATGTTATAGGCATTTAAAGATTTTTGCAAAAGTAGGTCAAAGGTCAAGGTCAATGTCAGGAGGGCAAAAAAGTTGGCATGATTATACTAAGTATGGAAGTCCTAGGCCTATTGGTTCCAATAATATAGGCATTTAATTTTTTTTTCAAAAGTAGGTCGAACGTCAAGGTCAATGTCAGAAGGGCAAGCAATGATATTGTTGGAAAAGTCTTAACACAAGAAAGTTGCATACCAAGTATGGAAGCCCTATGTCTATTGGTTCAAATACTATAGGCATTTAAATATTTTTGCAAAAGTAGGTCAAAGGTCAAGGTCAAGGTCAGAAGGGCGAACATATTGGCATGGTCATACCAAGTATGGAAGTCCTAGGCCAAATGGCTCCAATAATATAGGTATTTAAAGATTTTTGCAAAAGTAGGTCAAAAGTCAAGGTCAAGGTCAGCAAGGCAAACATTTTGGCATGGTCAGAAGGTTCTCGACAATATGAACCTTCTCACCAAATTTCAGCATCATAGCACAAATATTAAGCTTTATACCAACCCGTCCCAAAAACTTTAACCTGGTGATTTTTGCCCCCCCCCCCCCACAAAACTATTAAAGTCCAAAACATGTCAAAAATTGAATAAAATCTAAACACATTTTTAAAGTTTAACTTCATAACAGTAATATTTGACCCCAAATGAGCCTCCATACAACATTTCAACATCCTAGCACAATTATGAAGTTTTAAAACAACCTGTCCAAAAATCTTTAACCTGGTGATTTGTGGCCAAAAGGACTAAGTCCAAACATGTCAAAAATTGATAAAATTGAAAAATATTTTTAATGTTTAACTTAATAACAGCAATATCTGACCTCAAATGAACCTCCATACAAAATTTCAGCATCCTAGTACAAATATTAAGCTTTAAAACAACCCGTCCAAAAAACTTTAACCTGGTGATTTGTGGCCAAAAGGACTAAGTCCAAAACATGTCAAAATTGATAAAATTGAAAACTATGTTTAATGTTTAACTTCATAACAGCAATATTTGACCTCAAATGAACCTCCATACAAAATTTCAGTATCCTAGTACAAATATTAAGCTTTAAAACAACCTGTCCAAATAAATTTAACCTTGGCCACGCTCACGCTCACGCTCACGCCCACGCCCACGCCCACGCCCACGCCCACGCTCACGCTCACGCCGGGGGTAGAGCATAAACTCTACTGTTCTACGAACAGGCGAGCTAAAAAGGACATTTTTAGAATTGTGTAGTTTAGAAACCATTGTGATAAACAGAGCATTTGCTCCTTAGGAACAAATGTTCTATTTATCACAATGGTTTCAAAAATTTACGTTCACAGAGGCGTCAAAAGGCGTCAGGAGGAGGGAATGGGTTATTATTAACCCTTTCATATTGAACAAATGGACTTCCGACTATATCAAACTTTTTTTGGAAACTATTGACGGAATGTCTAAAAGCTTGGATCCTACTCCGAGACGCCGAGTGACTCGATGTCTCATCTGGATCTAAGCTGTTTGCCAATACCAGTCAAGACGCGAGTACACTGTTTGACACTCATAAATAAGAATTGTTACACAGTACAAACCGTCTTAACCCTTTCCCTGTTCTATGTTTATTCCAAATTTCAATACCTACTGAATATTCATGGACAAAATAGTTATAATGAAATATGGAAGGTTGGGCATTGTAGCCATTTTAGAAACTAAAGACACAGATCTTTCAATTTCTATTAGCAAACAGAGTAGACCCTGATCAGACGGCTCCTCTAGGAGCCGTCTGATCTGGGTCTACTCTGTTTGCAAATGCGTGAAAACACGTTTATATGAGGGAAAGGGTTAAGAGGTCATAAAAAAAAGAGGTTTAGTAATAGATTTATTAGGCAGGTGGTAGCTTAATGCATGTGAAGAGTAATGAGAAAAGCTCCTATATGAGCTTTCTGCGTTACGTTTGCCCTGCATTAAACAACCACCTGCTTTTAAATATTCCTGTGTTCAATAAATTAATTGATGTAATTTAGAGTCCGTTATAGAGAGGTTTTACTGTATTGCTTTTACATGAAAAGTATGTTCGGGTCATATACCTAACAACCGCACAACTACTACTATCATATTCATAAACGTCAATTTCCATCATCATAATCATGATCATTATAATCGCCACAATAAACTTCGTGATCATCATCATCATCATTACTACTAGTAATTACAAACAGCACCCAAAACAAAACGGCAATAACGTCATCCTCCTCATTATCGTTATCTCCATCAAGGCACCAGCAGCGGTCTAGAAAGGGGATGTCAATGTTACTATGCGCTCCATCTTCGGATCACTGTTCCCTGAGTTACATTTGTGCCTTTTCTGTTACATGTGTGTCAAGTTTGTTATATTTATTTGTGCCTTTTCTGTTACGTATGTATCGAGTTTGGTACATTTGTGCATTTTCAGTTACATACGTGTCAAGTTTGCTGCATTTCAGTCGCTGTTGCATATATGGTCCCAACACACGTAAACATTGTTAACCCTTTCGCTGCCAATGCCGGATCTGTGATTACCTATGAAAACAATTTGGATCCTAGTGAGACGCCGAGTAACTGTTTGATACTGTTACTTTGTTTTTGAAACAAAAATGAAGAAAATAAAAAAAATAAGAATGTGTAGCAGACGACAAAGTTAGCAGACGACAGACTTTGGCATCGAAAGGGTTAAAACGTCACGACTTTGACCCAGAGGCAGATCTGGGTTGATACTAAGTAAAAACTGTATAAAATACCTAAATTATATTGTAAAATGAAAATTGTCACATATTAACGCTACAAATCTATTTTTCCATTACGTCATAGTAAGATGGTGGATCTTCCGCTCCACTAACTGGAGGGGCAGACGGTGGTGGAGGTTCGATGGCACTTTGGGGCACTTGCTGATACTGGTAACCTTGACCTTGGTAATGCTGCTGCCCGACTGGTTCTCCGCCATACATATTCGCCCCCGTCTGTTGCTGCTGCAGCCGCTGCATCTCTGCCACACGTAACATCTGCAAGTCCATGAGCTTCTCATATCCGGACTTGATACCGAATGCTCTCCTCTTACAGCAGAACGCGCAACATGATATCATAAACAGAGCGAGCAGTGTCGCCGATAATATGAGTGTTAATATGGACAGTGCTAGCAGCGCTGACGAGTCAGGGTAGCAGCTGTTGAAGCTCCACTCGTCATAGTCATCCGATGGTTTTCTCTTTAGACACGACACAGTGCCCCAGATTCCAGACATACCCAGGCCCGCCATAAACATCTGGGACACGAAATATCCAGATAACATGTAAACTTTCACCTGCAAGATGGGAAAAGGGAATCTCCATACACATATTTTTGACTCAAGCAGTTCACATTTCGCTAACTGCAGTAAAAACTGCTCTAAAAAATCTAAATCTGGCACTCCAATACAAGTGGTAGCTCAATGCATGATCGAAGTTATACAGGAAGATCCCTCAGTGGAGGGGGGGGGGGGGGGGGGGGAGGGGCACCAGCACATGTTCTGGACACCATCCATCACTAGCAGCAAAGGATATCCGCAATGTAAACACGAAACAATTTAACCCTTTCCCTCATTTTGACGAATTTTGACGACTCTATAAAAGTCACTTTGTGTTACCATTGTGATAAATAGAGCATTTGCTCCTATAGGAGCAAATGCTCTATTTATCACAATGGTTTCAAACTACAAAACTCTAGACGTTTCCTTTTCTCCAATTAATGTTCCTTTTCGGTAGATTAATTCAAAGAGGTTGTATCTAAAATAGCCTATGAGGTAATGGGTAAAGGGAGTAAATATGTTCATATTGTCACAAACTTTGTGTAACAAAATTTGTGCAGAATCGAAATCTATGTGACTTGAACTAAATTATTGCTAAAAGGCATGCACGGTTAGGAAAGAAATGCACATGTATGTATCGAAAACATGAGAAATTTTTATTGCTATGGAAGACAGTCCGCCATCCACTGGGAACTGTAAAAAACAATTAACCCTTTCCCTTAGGTAAGCGCATTTTGACGCATCTGCAAACAGAGTAGACCCTATATAAGCCGTCTAATCAGGGTCTGCTCTGTTTGCTTATGCTGTAATATAGACCTTATTCGTCAGCTTCTGCCTGGGCCAAAATGTCCTGTGTTCATATGCCATTTTATAAAAAATAATCTTATCAATATTCATCACATCATTATTTCCAACATGGATATCCATCAGGGAAAGGGTTAATATACATGTGTACCGGGTATACTCTTTTTAATGCACGTGTACTTCTGATATTACACGATGTACGTTTTTACTCTCACCTGACTCGTGTCAGCCATTATTGTGAACATCTAATCATTTTTCATAGTGTTGTTCCGAAATATATTAAAGTCAATAGGAGCGTGTCTGAATATGTCCGTTGATTTCCGTAACATTTCGACGCGGTTTTCCGTCTCGTTAAAAGTCGGCGTCTTCTAAGGATTTGGCAGTATTCAGATATTCTTAATATTTAGCAGAATATTCCTTACAGTCCGGGCCACGAATCACTAATGTCCTTTGCAAAAAGTACAGATCCAGATGAGAGGACTCCTTGAGGAACCCTCTCATCACGAGTATGCACTGGTTGTCATGTTATATTTTTCTTTAGAAAACTCCCCAAATATTCACCATAAAGTTGACCTGTTTGAAGTTTGGAATAGTCCATTTGAAAATTCAATGTTGCAAGTGATAAGTGGATAAATGAACGCGGGAAGTTTGGATATGGCAGATAGTTAAGGATTAGATCTATATTGTCTCAGAGTAAACAGAGCAGACTCAGAGAAGACGTTTCCTACATGATCTGGGTGTACTCTGTTAACAATGGTGTCAAAAATGCATCGCCACCGGGCTAAACGGTTAATGCGCGCATGCTTATTGATGCGAACATGGTCAATCACAAATTACAAAAGTGTGAATGTTAAGGTGGGATACGTGTGAGGTTGGGTACATTCAAACCTGGTTTAACCCATTACCTCATAGGCTATTTTTAGACCGAACCTCTTTGAATAAATCTACCGAAAAAGAGCATTAACTAGAGAAAAGGAAATTTCTAGAATTTTGTAGTTTGAAACCATTGTGATAAAGAGTGCATTTGCTCCTATAGGAGCAAATGCTCTATTTATCACGATGGGTTCACAAAGTGACTTTTGCAGAGTCGTCAAAAGTCGTCAATATGAAGGAATTGGTTAAGACTCAAGCGGCTTTTTGGCTACAGGCCGTTCCTTGGCGGTACTCTTGTTTTCACCCTGTGCTCTACTTTGTTTTATAAGATATTTCTTTTATCTGTTTTGTGCGTTTCGTTAGGTTTTATCTTTGTGATTGTGCTATTTCCTATTTGATGATGTTTGAGTGATGTGCCTTTTTTGTGTGGCGCTCCCTGCTGGACTGTCCCACTTCCGATGGAATAAGAAAGACGCACAGGAGAATTTATTTATCAGCATTTAAGTAGAAATCCCCGAGTTGCTTCGGATTGGCAAATAGTTGGATAAGCAGGACACAGGTGTCAAATTTCGGATTTGTCTTTGCAGAGGAAAGATCTGCGAAACTACTAATTTGTGGTAAACGTTCATGTCAAGGCGTCTTAAGCCTTTACTCCATGAATATTCATGTAAGAAATAATTACGTAATTGGTATCAATCAGATTAATTGTTATAATAGCATAATGGACACATGATGTCTATGGCCATGGCAGAAAGTGTAGAATCATATCCATACTATTATCAAAAGCAAATAGAGCAGTCCCTGATCAGACGGCTCCTATAGGCGCCGTATGATCTGGATCTATCCTGTTTGCAAATGCGTAGAATGGCATATTTATGGAGTAAAGTTTTAAGTATAGTACTATTTTGAATATGTTGATTTTTAAAAACAATATTTGATATAATTTATTTCAACGGTTTTAGACGACATAACCTGTATTTCAATTCGTTCACAACCCGTTTTGAAATAAAACCCTGTTTTAAAATAAAGCTCAGAAGCCACTGAAACTATGTTAATATGATCTAGACATATTGCTGGAGCCTTCTACTCAACAAATTTTCTAATTGTTCATCCGTTATTCTTAACCCTTCGCTTGCTATTCACGTCAATATACCTACCTGTAAATAGTGGAGACCCAGATGAGACAGCTCCTGCAGGAGCTGTCTCATCAAGGTCTGCACTATTTACAAGTTGATTGTGCAACCAGTGCACTCCACAGCAGTGATTGCACAGCGAAATACTTGTACATAGTGAAGTTATATGTAATTATACAACAGGGCATGGGTAAAGAAGGAGACATACATATTAAAATTCAGCAAGAGAAGGGTTAAGTATTTTTAACGCTGATGAATATAACGTTTCTTAACCCATTCCCTCATAGGCTGTATTTAGATCCAACCTCTTTGAATAAATCTACCGAAAAGGAGCATTAACTAGAGAAAAGGAAATTTTTAGAATTTTGTAGTTTGAAACCATTTTGATAAATAGAGCATTTGCTCCTATAGGAGCAAATGCTCTATTTATCACAATGGTTTCACAAAGTGACTTTTACAGAGTCGTCAAAAGTCGTCAATACGAGGGAATGGGTTAATTAAACTCTGCGTACAAGTTGACTTAAACATAACCTTTCAATGATTACTCTTTTTGCTATGAATTCTTCTTCCTTTCATGCATATATGTATTACGTTTGCATATAACTGTCTGGTTTTTATAATTTGGTTAAATATCAAGTGACCAATTACACATTTTTCTTACCGTATATTACTTTGTTTTTTTGTTGATGATAAATTGATGGTTGTTAGTGTTAGTTGTAATGAGATCAGTATATACATGTTGTTAGATGATAACCTGAATAAACATCCATCAGTCAATCAATCAACCAAAGCAGGCGTATCTATGAAGTAAAGGCCACTTATCCAGATAAGATGCGTAAATCAAAACATTTTCAAGAATAACTTTTTTATTTCTCCACCAAACCCTATGTTATGACCACTCTTTAGAATCGTCTCTTCGAGACGATTCTAAAGAGTGGTCACAACGTATGGTATGGTGGAGAAATGACGATTATAGTATTTGAGTACGCACCTTTACATCTATCTGTTGCTCTGGAAAAAACTGTAGCAGGCGACACAAGTTGCAGACGACAAAATTTGGCAGTAAAAGAGTTTAACTGTTGACTAGCTATACTGTAACAAGTATGTATTACTTACCAAAGTAACCATACATGACGTTGTCTCCGATCCAGTGGGAGTCTTCTTACCTTCCCTGATCATACACCAGGACATCAAACATGAAATTATGCCCTACAAGAACATTAATAACATTTTACTCCATAAAAACGCCTTTGCGAAAGAGTAGACCCTGATCATATGGCTCCTACAGGAGACGTCTGATCAGGGTCTGCTATGTTGCTCATGATATAATATAACACAGATATGATTATACAGTTTCTGCTATGACCAAAAATGCCTGTGTCCATACACTATAATCACAATTAATCTAATTAATATTCATGATGTCATGATTTCTTACATGAATATTCATGGAGAAATATACATACATGTACACGTAACGCTCGTGCACTAGCTTAACCTTTCCCATGCCAAGAGCGATTCCGTAAATGTCAGTTTACAATCAGTTTGGATCCAAATGAGACGCAGGCTTACTCAGAAAGTTCCAACTATTTGATACTCAGATTTTGCTTTTGAAAAGAAATGAAAAAGGCGCATCAAAATCTGAAAACATTTTCATACCGAATAAGATTTGCTCAGTAATGCTAAAAGTTGGATTATAAATTACAATAAAAACTTGATACGATACTACGAACACTCAAATAGGTACCACCATTGATCTTTAACACAGGTGGCAGCTTGATACTGTATGACTTTCATCCTGCATTAAGCAGCCACCTGCCTACAAAAAAATACATTCTTCATTACTTAAATTTCGTAGTATCGAGTTTTTACTGTATTATAAAAACAGTTTCTTCTGTAAGAACTACATATAAGAAGAGTATTTAGAAAAATAAGTAATTTCAATATTTTTTCCACCAAACTCTATCTTACTGCTACTCATTAGAATCGCCTCTCCGGAGCGATTCTAATGCCTAGCAGCTAGAAAGAGGTTTGGTTGAAAACTAAGAGATGTTGACAGATAAGCTCAGTATACATCTTATATACAGCTCTGTCGGACTTAGCTGACCATGTAGACATGGATCGGTAACTGGACATGAGACAGAGGTCACCACAGTTCACACTGTTTGGCAAATTGAATCATGAAAATATTAAAATACTGAAGATAGTCCAATAAGCAAACAGAGCAGACTCTGATCGGATGACTCCTACAGTTTGCTTATGAAATAATATAGATTTGATTTTACAGTTTTTTGTCATCGGCCAAAACTTTCCTTTTTCATAATGCCGTTATATAAATTCAGCTAATTAATATTCAAATATTTTTATTTTTTGGATGAATAGTCATGGGGTTAAAAATTAAAGGAGAGTGAACTCCCATCATAGAACAGGATAAAAAGTTGCAAGACTAAGCTCATTAACTTGACAGAACAACAATTAACCTGAATGAAAATTATATTGCATTAATTCAGTATCTTATTCCAACTTTCCAAAAAGACAAACTGCCCATGTCTCATTACTACTTCTGTAATTAACTAGATACATACATTAACTTTTCTCCCACCAACACACATTTGCAAACAGCTTGGATCCAGAAGAGATGCCGAGTAAATCGGCGTCTCATTAGGGTCCAATCTGTTATACACTTTGTCTATACTTTCTCAAAAAACTTGGTCGTATCGGAAGAAGTATGTACAATAAACCCCTCTAAACCGGACATTAAATTTTGTATAAATATTGGTCTTGGGGACAGGTGGCAGCTTAATGCAGGGTGAAAGTCATGCAGAAAGCTCCTAGAGAAGCTTTCTGCATGACTTTCATCCTGCATTAAGCAGTCACCTACCTAAAAGTATCTAAATTTTCCATACTAGAATTCCGGTTTAGAGGGGGTTTACTGTATTGCCTTATTGCACATTATCTTTTCAAAGCAGGAAAGTATGAGGTTGTGATTCTTACTGCAACACCGGCTAAGGCGGCACCGCCCATTTTATAAGGAAACTCGTGGGACACGGCCACTGCGATGATTCCAACAATGATAGCCACCAGGGACACGATGAACATTATTACCCCGGTAATTTTCATCAGACGTAACCTTTTATTTCGTACTCTTCCCAGCTTATCTGAAAGTTTAAGTACAAACCTGAAACCAGATAGCCTACCAAACATGTATACTTTAAATATGCATAGGTATGCCCACAGGTGCTAGGCGTGTGGCCATTTCACAAATACTGCTTATAAATACCTTCAAATACGTTTAGACATCATAACTTGACATTATAAAAAAAAAATCAAAATTTTTTTTTTCGTATAGTATATTACTATATATATAGTAATATACTATACGAAAAAAAATTTTTTTTTTTTTTTTTATAATGTCAAGTTATGATGTCTAACGTATTTGAAGGTATTTACAAGCAGTATTTGTGAAATGGCCACACGCCTAGCACCTGTGGGTATGCCTTTTTCACGTCTTTGCAAACAGAAAATCCTGTTGTATGTGCCGTCTGATCAGGATCTGCTCTGTTTGCCTTTGGAACTATGTAGATCTAAATCTGCAGTTTCTGATGAGGTCAAAATTTACCTTACTCGTGTCATTATCGAACTCTGATAATTACTATTTATGATCGTATTATTTCTTATATTAATATTTATAAAATCAAGTTTAAAATGAATATTCATAAAATATAGTTTAAAACTCTTCTGGGTCCCCGAATAAGTCACTCATCATAGTTCATTGAGGCAACGCATTTAACCCTTTCCCTCATATAAACTTGTTTTTACGCATTTGCAAACAGAGTAAACCCAGATCAGACGGCTCCTATAGGAGCCGTCTGATCAGGGTCTGCTCTGTTTGCTAACATAATTTGAAAGATCTGTTTCTTTACTTTCTAAAATGGCTACAATGTTCCACATTCCATATGCCATTATAACTATTTTGTCCATGAATATTCAGTAGGTATTGAATTTCGTAATAAACACAGAACAGGGAAAGGGTTAACCATTTACTCCATGAATATTCATATAAGCAGGAGCGTAGCTGAATCCAAATGCAATGTAAACATCGTAGCTATAAGAGTCCGGGCAAGTAAACGATGCATTTCTTGATAAGTCGTCAATGCACGTCTTTAATGTGTGCATTGTCATTAACGAACACGGTCATGGCGTTTTGAATAAAAGTTAACTCGCGTAGACCTTGACCAAGGTATACACTGTCAACGCTTATCACAAATTAACAGTACATGTACTTTATATATACATTGTAGCCATGTTTGAAACTAAACAAATTTATCAAATTCCATTAGCAAACAGAGCAGATCCTGTTCAGTCGGCTCCTATAGGGGCTGTCTGATCTGGGTCTACTCTGTTTGCAAATGCGTGAAAACCCTTTTATATGAGGGAATGGGTTAAGAAACTCATAATTCACCTCTTTGTTCTTGTGTCACGGGCACGGTGCTGATGTCGCCAAGCTGACTCTGCATTCTGGCTGGATTAATCCCTGCAGCTTGCAGCATTTCTGGCGTGAACATTGTCATATCCAACATAGGAGCCTGCGCCATGGTTACGGTACCCTGAAGCATTAATATAGTAAATGAGTCATCTTAACCTTTGACCTCATATATAATATATGAATGTAAACGCATTTGCAAACAGAGCAGACCCAGATCACATGGCTCCTGTAGGATACGTCTGATCCGGGTCAGTTCTGTTTACTTATGAAATAATACAGATCTGATCCTATAGTTTGCGCTATGGCCATAAATAAAATAAATTCAATTAATATTCACGATGTCATTATTTCTTACATGAATATTCATGAGGCAAGGGGTAAAGAATAAACAGTTATTTCGGGAGCTTAACCCTTTCACGTGAGTTTAACTCTTTATCTGATGAATAGTCATGAAAAGAAATAATGACCTTATGAACATTGATTAGATTTATTTTGTAAATGGCATATGAACACAGAAATGTTTGACCACAGCGAAAACTGAAGAAGCAGATCGTTATTATTCCAAAAGCAACCAGAACTTACCCTGATATAGCGAATTACATTGACCAATAGCATGAATAGATAGACTATTGCAATTCATTGCGGTATAATTCAATGCACTGTAGCACTGCATACACTACTGTACTTAACGCATTTGCTCCCACGATCCCATATATGGGACGTAGGCAAACAGTGTAGACTCTGATCAGACGCCGCATAATGCGGCGTCTGATCAGAGTCTACAATGTTTGCAGATAGGAATTTTAATATAAAATAAAACGAAATTGAAAATTTAGACCAGGAACACCCTTAAATAAAAAATGGACTAATCCACTATATAAACATGGAATAATCCACTGGGTGCAAATAGGTTAATGGTTAAACTGTAGAAAACTGCAATGCAATACAGATTTTTTTTTTTATATGAAATGCCTAATAGTCTATTGCATATTGCACTATACAATTCAGTGCAGTGTAATAGTTTCACAACAGAACAGAGGAATTCAGTGCGGTGCATTACACTCTACAACACCTCAACAGTGTCAGACGCTACAGGTACTACCTGAGCTACAGCTAATAGTTGGGCATCCAACTGAGGAATATGTGTCGAGCCATGGCATTAAATTGTAGAATTTGGCATGAACTGGATATGTATTATTTGATATCTGAGCATTCAGAAACTGTCCCATGCCACTTGAAATGTTGCCCTTATTTCTCTTAATTGGGTCAAAGGTCAACCCTAAACTAAGGTCGTCATTTCTCCACCAAACCATTTACTGTGACCACTGAGGTACACCGAGCTACAGATAAAGCTCTTAAGTCGTGTTTTTTTTTCAACCAAACCCAACTGTGACGATTCTTTAGAATCGTCTCTTCGAGACGATTCTAAAGAGTGGTCACAGTATAGGATTTGGTGGAGAAATAAAGGAGTTACTCTTGAAAGTGTTTAAATTTGCACATCTTATCTGGACCTCTGATAGTCCACAATAACAGCACAAAGTGTTACATACCGAGGGTTTACGTAAAAGACTAACCATTTATTCCAAAGATACGTCATTGCAAAAAGAGTATACCAAAACAAGACGCCTCCTACAGGGTGTCCCAAAAAACCCCGGAACCCTGGATCAAATGTGTATTCTAACCAATGTAACCGGACAAATTAAAATATAAATATTTATTGTTGTAGATAAGTCGTTTGTGCATATGTCTGCCAAATTTCTCATAAAAATATGCATTGATTTTAAAGATAAGTTGTTTAATGAATGCACCTAAAATATGTTTTAACATGATATTCGTAAATTGCATATACCATGCCTATATCATGTTGAAAACGGAGTTTTGGTGCTTTCATTTAAATGCCGATATCTTAGAAACCAATTGATATGTTTCGCCAAAATTTAGACAACATATGGCAAAATGTCTCTACTACGCAACATGTGTATACTTTTAATTTAAGTTAGCAATATTGACAAAAATGGGATAACTTGCAGGTCTTAATTCCGTGTTCCGTTTTTTTTGGACACACTGTATAAGAGCCGTGTGGTCAAGGTATTCACTCTACACTGTTTGTTTATAAAATAATATAGATCTCATTCTACAGTTTCTATGATCTCATGTCATACTGTCATTATGAAAATTAAGCTAATTAAGCTAATCATTTCCATTGAAACAAAATATCAGCGTGTCAAACAGTTTAGAGCCTAATGAGACTCTGTGTGACAGGACATCGCGTGTTTGTCCTATACAGGTGCGGATCCAGGATTTCAGATTAAGGGGGGGGGGGGGGGGGAGGGGCGTAGAAAAAATGTTTTTGAGCTGTGTTAAAGGCATGTGGCTGTTTAAAGCAAGGTGAAAGTAAAACAGAACGCTCCTATGGGAGCGTTATGTTTTACTTTCACCTTGCTTTAAGCAGCCACCTGCTCTAAATACACTAATTAACACAATTTAGTGGTCGTTATAGTGAGGTTTTACTGCATATATATCTAAAATTATCTAAAAAAACAATGTTTTGGCAATTTTAGGGGGGCGTACGCCGCCCCCCCCCCCCCCCTAAATCCGCGCCTACTATACATGTATATTGTAAATGACAACACTTTTGCACGCTTCCATGGTTAACTGTATCACTACGCATATCGAAAACACACGTGACCCCTTGAAGTAGGTTGATAGTAATGTTCACCATACTTTCACCATTATTTTAGACATGCATTAAGCTTTGAACTGGAGATCTTCTTCAGATCAGAAATAGTATGACTCGAACCTAAGTTATCTCGAAGTAATTTGTAATTACCCTTGGTGTTCGAGATATCGAAAATCAACTGTACAATGTATATTCGTTACGTGACAGACAGTTTTCCAATAGCTCAGTGTAACAGTGTAAAGTCTCTGAGATGAAGAATTCTCCGATACGCATACATGTAAAGTCTGCCAGGAATGCTTCCATAACCCTTATCCTGCTGGAAAATATAAAAATTGCTTCAAATCTGGCCTGCTTCTATTTCACTTTATTCACTTACTTCAAACTCGTTCCAACGTTTGTGACACAGTGCTGTCCGTGCGTCCAGCCGCCCGGGTCAAGGTGAGACGCCACGTAAATCCAAGCCGTACTTAGCTGGGTATCAGTTATTTAAGCAATAAATGGCCGGACTTCAATTATGTCAAGGACCAAGTATCACTCGCACATAAATTTTGGTCAGATCTGGATTCCAGCCAGTGCCTGAAAGTATGAGCGATATGCATATATGCACAGTCAGGGTCTATGAGTGACTGTTCGGGCCATATAGATTGGTATCGATGAACCATTATGATGAGTCAGCCAAACCAATGTTTCTGTACAGTAAGTATTTATAGTTCGTCTTTAAGCCCTTCTGTCATGAATATTTAGTGAGAAAAATGACTGTATGAATATGAATAAGATGACTTTTACAATGGCATTATGAACAAGAGAATATTTTACCATGAAAGAAACTAGAATAATTGAAGCAGGGAGACCTTGATCAGACGGCCTCTATGGGTCTAATACATGGAAAGGCGTTTCTGTGAGGTGAAGGTTTTAACTAGTCAGCTTATAGAGGCGCCTTTTAACGCCCTGCGAACAGAGCAGACCCGGTCAGTCGTCTCAAGTAGGAGCCGTCTGATCAAGGTATGTTCCGTTTGCTTATGATATTATATACATCAGATGCTTATAAATATTCAGCTAATTAATTTTCATACAGACATCATTCCTTACATAAATATTCACCTTATTATCACACATTTTGTCGAGTTCGCTTGCGGTGAGCTCGAAATAGGCTAGTCGCCATGTCTGGGCATGGTGTGTGTGTGTGTGTGTGTGTGTGTTAGTGCATCCGTGCGGTCATGTCCGGGCCCTAACTCATAACTCCATGGATGGATTGTGAAATGACTAGGCATAAATGTTCCTCTAGAAGATACGGCGTGTCGCGTGCAAAAAAAACCCAGGTCAGTAGCTGAAAGTTCAAGGTCATACTTGGAGGTCAAAGGTCAATATATGTACTTATTTGCTTGTCCGGACTCTAACTCAGAACTCCATGGATGGATTGTGAAATGACTAGGTATACATGTTTATCTGATAAAACCAGGTCAAAAGGTCAAAGGTCAAAACATGTATTGCTTTGTTTGCCCGGGCTCCAACTCAGAACTTCGTGGCTGGATTGTGAAATGACTTGGCATAAATGTTTCTCTAGAAGGTACGGTGTGTCGGGCATACAAACCAGATCATTAGCTGAAAGGTCATGAACGTCCTAAGGGGTCAAAGGTAAAAAACATGTATTGTTTTGCTTGTCCGGGCTTTAATTCCATGGATGGATTGTGATATGACTAGGCATAAATGTTTCTCTAGAAGGTACGGCGCGCACAAAAAAACAGATCAGTATAGCTGAAATGTCAAGGTTACTCTGACCTAGATCAGGCATTCCTATAGGAGCTAATTGGTAATGACCTGTTCTGTCTAATTTTTGCATGTACTATTGGTGAAGGGTCAGCGGGCTTGACATGTTGTCCGATGGTATTCTAGTTGTGAAATTGACCGCAATCAAGCAATTCTTCATAAAGTTACAAGATCATAGTTCACATAGTGTTGATCGTTCTCAATTCTCCAAAACCATAGCAGCATACTCTAAATTTTAAGAGGTCGTTCTAAACATAGACTATGAGGTCATCCGATAAATCAAATTTGACTGTGGCACCTGTGCTAATCTGCATTCCCCAATAAGCAAATTGATAGCTAAATATAGTGAGTAGGTCATACAAGATGGCGCCCGGATTGGCGGTTTGTTTAAATATAATTTAGCACAGTCATGTACTATTCATTACACAGGTGCTAGGCGTGTGGCCATTTCACAAATACTGCTTATAAATACCTTCAAATACGTTTAGACATCATAACTTGACATTATAAAAAAAAAAGAAAAAAAAATGATTTTTTTTTTTCGTATAGTATATTACTATATAATATATAGTAATATACTATACGAAAAAAAATTCATTTTTTTTTTTCTTTTTTTTTATAATGTCAAGTTATGATGTCTAAACGTATTTGAAGGTATTTATAAGCAGTATTTGTGAAATGGCCACACGCCTAGCACCTGTGATTCATTATGGTTAATTATCGTTTCGTTGGTGTCACAGGAAAATGGAAAATACGGCGTTTGACCAGGGTCTACAATATTTCTTACTCGTCTGAATTATAAGTCAGTAATCCTGAATCAGTCATTATATAGTATAGAAATTATAAGTCAGTAAGCCTGGGTTTGCATTGGTTGACAACCCCGACAACATATTCTAATCTGAGACGTAGCGACATTGCCAATTTCAGGAAATTAATGACGACATAACCCAATTAGCATAGGCTGATCTGTTCGACACCAAAGAAGTGCTTTCGGGGCTTTGCGAAAGGGATTCGAAAATGTAATCAATGTCGATAGTGTTTATTAAATCGTTATATTTTGCATCGATATATTGTCAACCTTGACACAAACAGTAATGATCAGGTAACGATCGAGTCAGAGATGCATCGACCGGTTTTATAACCGTGCGTTCAGATCTTAGTGACATCTCGTATTCAATCGGTTGCAGCCATAGATTTACTACTAGGCTGTATTCTATGTTAAATGTCAAATACAAAATGTGTAAAATGTTATGTAACTGTATGTTATTTAAACCTCGTAGCCAGCCTACAAATCGTATTGCATATGGTTTCCTTACTAAACACATGGTAGGTTTAAACGGTTTGTAAAACCTCGCCACACTTACGAAGCGGTTCGTGTAGACGGTTCGGAGGTTCCAAGTGAACTTCCCATTTCTAGATGCCGAGGTACAAAACAACAAAATACATACAGAAATAGTCGATGCATAGTAAATCTGACATAACACAACGACATTGCAGTGTTATCTGCATAAATTAAACAACCGGGCAGTCACTGGTGTTTCTCGTGTAGTAGATCTAGAATGATTTAGTGTAATCTGACCTGCTTACCTCGTTTGACCCTCGGTCATCCCCTTATTATCCAAATGCAGAACAGCAGGTAGATCTAATGTGTACAGAGGTAGTGCATGTATAACATTAAAACATCGTTCTATGCCATGTTCAGTGACTGTTAACACTACACAGTCGTGTATTGAACGGCATGCGTGTCTGCATTCTAAAAGTGTCGTCTGCTTCAATCTTTAATCTAATGAATAATTAAAACTGGCCCTCCCTTTTCTGAATATTAATTCACAACAAAAATGTATCAAAAGTCATAACTGTGGAGAAAATGATATGTTTAACAAACAGTGCAGATCCTGATCAAAGGACTTCCTAGGGAGCCCTTTTGATCAAAGGTCATATAGGCCTACATTTATACTCGCTTCTCGAAATTAAGAGTTAAAATTAAATGTGTCGTATGTGGATATGTATGATCAGGTCACAAACATCAAACACTTTGGGTCCTGTACAGTCATTGAAAATATTACTATAGTCATATGTTCTATTTATAGACAAAATGGGCACATAATTATCGCAAAAGTAGGCTACGAGGGCACACTTGAGTACTTCTCCGACTTTCCAACAATAATCCAGGCGAGACGCTGAGTAATTCGGCGTCTTTTTAATGAAGCACGCTTCAATTTTGTTACCACGATTAAGCCTTTGCGAACGGCTTGGATCTAGATGATACGTACGCCGAGTAACTCGGTGTCTCATTCAGGATCCAAGCTGTTTGACACTCTGTCAAACACTTATCAAAATCTTAATACCTACTGAACATTCATGCGCAAAATAGTTATAATGAAATATAGAAGATGGAATATTGCAGTCATTTTAGAAACTAAAGAAACATATCTATCAAATTCCATTGACAAACAGATCAGGTCCTGAGCAGACGGTTCCTTTAGGAGTACAGTATATAGTATATATATACTATACGAAAACATTTTTTTCCCAAACCTTTTCTGTCAAATTATGATCAGTGATGACTGTTCATTGAAAAAGTACTGCTGAATTAACTGTAATATATTTTCAAACAGGTTTATTATACAACCGTCCAAAGGATTTGTATTTAACCATTATTTAATTCAAAGGATTCATATGTTACATTAATTTGCCGTACCATAATGAGATGTCGGTGAGCTCGTGTGCTATGAGCACCGGTGTAGGGGTTTAATACTGTCTGCAGTGTAATCGTTTTCGTCCAGCGTGATACTGTTGTTTTTTAAACTACAGTAAAACTTCGATTATCCGAACACTAAAATACGCATTATTATCGATTTTTAAGACAGGTGGCAGCTTAATGCATGGTGAAAGTCATGCAGAAAGCTCCTCTAGGAGCTTTCTGCATGACTTTCACCATGCATTAAGCAGTCACCTGCCTAAAAGGGTCTAAATTCTTCTGTACCGAAAATTCGAATAATCGAGGTTTTACTGTACATGTACTTTGTGAGTTTTTGAGATCCAATTCGTATACGATTTCTTCTAAAAACGTTTCTTCTTCCAGTGTAGCAGGTGTACAATATAAAAGTGTCTTGTTATGAGAGATGCTGTTCAAAGTAATAAACTTAAATTATGTCTTGGCATCGATTATTATAATAAATGAGGCATTTTGATTGTGGCTTGCACATTTTCAATCAAGTATCTGATACAGCTGTGATACTTAACCTATTCTCGCATATCGATGCCTTTTGACGCCTCTGTAAATGTCATTTTGTGAAACCATTGTGATAAATAGAGCATTTGCTCATATTGGGCAAATGCTCTATTTATCACAATGGTTTCAAAATTGCACAATTATAAAAAAAATCATTTTCTCTAATAAATGCTTCTTTTCGGTAGATTTATTCAAAGAGGTGTTGGGTCTAAAACTAGTCTAGGAGGGAATGGATTAATACATACGCGATACAATAATTTTTATTGTGAGTCGGGTATACAACTAATGACATTAGCTACAATAAGCGTTTTACCGACTATGTAACAAAGAAACAAGTTAACAGCGGACAAACAAATATTTTGTGAATGAAAGTATAAACAGATCAAAGTGTCAAATAACACACAGTATTATATGAACATATAAAGAGTCGGTTAACACACAGTATTATATGAACAGATAAAGAGTAAGTTAACACACAGTATTATATGAACACTGAACAGATAAAGAGTCAGTTAACACGTACAGTATTATACGAGCAGATAAAGAGTCAGTTAACACACAGTATTATATGAACAGATAAAGAGTCAAATAACACACAGTATTATACGAGCAGATAAAGAGTCAGTTAACACACAGTATTATATGAACAGATAAAGAGTCAGTTAACACACCGTATAAAGTGAACAGATAAAGAATCAGTTAACACACAGTATTATATGAACAGGTAAAGAGTCAGTTAACACAGTAGCATGGGCTTACCGTCTATCGAACCTCTTAACCTTTGACCAGGAACAAAAAACGTTTACTGTGAATATTGAAGAAAAAAATAAATCAGCAGTTCAAAATAATCTTTTATACATACCCTGAAACAATTAAATATTTTTATCCTCATCTATTAATCCCCAAACAATCCAGTGTTCCCCACCACCCGCATAACAAAAACAAAAATGGCTGCCAGAAAAACCTCACCTGCTTATCGAACCTTTATTTTAGAAACTGTTTACTGTAACATAATACTCATAGTCACATTATTTCATCATGGGCACGCGACCTTTGCATATGCTGAAGGGGTCAGAGCTGTCAAACATTTTTAATGTGGTACACTTTTCAATTCATGTTGATATTCTATAACGTAGTAAGAGTTTTCTCATGTTTAGCATAGTTGAACGGAAAATAAACTGTATTGACCTGTTTATGACGTATATTTCGTTTTTAAAGCTACGAGGCGTTGTTTACAGACAAAGCAACGGTACTCATGATTTTATGACGTAGTGTGCACTTGTGCATGCGTAAAAACAAAAAAAATGAAAGGTTCGATAAACAGGTGATGTTCGATAGAAGGTGAGTGTACGATATTATATGAACAGATAAAGAGTCAGTTAACACACCGTATAATGTGAGCAGATAAAGAATCAGTTAACACACAGTATTATATGAACAAATTAAAGTGTCGGTTAACACAAAGTATTATATGAGCAGATAAAGAGTCAGTTAACACACAGTATTATATGAACAGATAAAGAGTCAGTTAACACACCGTATTATATGAACAGATAAAGAGTCAGTTAACACACAGTATTATATGAACAGATAAAGAGTCAGTTAACACAGTATTATATGAACAGATAAAGAGTCAGTTAACACACAGTATTATATGAACAAATTAAAGTGTCGGTTAACACACCGTATAATATGAGCAGATAAAGAGTCAGTTAACACACAGTATTATATGAACAGATAAAGAGTCAGTTAACACACAGTATTATATGAACAGATAAAGAGTCAAATAACACACAGTATTATATGAACAGATAAAGAGTCAGTTAACACACAGTATTATATGAACAGATAAAGAGTAAGTTAACACACCGTATAAAGTGAACAGATAAAGAGTCAGTTAACACACCGTATTATATGAACAGATAAAGAGTCAGTTAACACACAGTATTATATGAACAGGTAAAGAGTCAGTTAACACGGTATTATATGAACAGATAAAGAGTCAGTTAACACACCGTATAATGTGAGCAGATAAAGAATCAGTTAACACACTGTATTATATGAACAGATAAAGAGTCAGTTAACACACAGTATTATATTAGTAGATAAAGAATCAGTTAACATACAGTGCAGTTTGAAATCAAAGAACGTTTGATATTGCGGTAAAATATTAGTTAAAGAGTCATGCCTAAAGGATGTAATATACTGATTAAAATGTTACATAAGTATTCAAAAAGAATTGCACATTTCCTATCACAATATATCATTCAGCCAATAATGATAGAAAAGTTTTTTTAGCTACACAAATCACATTTCATTCTAAGAAAAGAGATAAAATTTATAAAGCCTCAGATTAAGAAAGTTAACTGATTTGGGTCTGCTCTGTTTGCTTAAAAAGATAAGTTGCTTTACTTTCTAAACTGGTTACAATTTTCCACCTTCCATATTTCATTATAACTATTTTCTCCATGAATATTCAGTAGGTATTGAAATTTGGAATAAACATAGAACAGGGAAAGGGTCAAAGCATTCTCAGTATGGGCTGCACTCTGCATCAAGTGCCTCGAGAGAATTTGATACCATTCTAGCCTCAATGATCATATAAAGCTTGAAATCGCTGAGCAGCAAGGTACTGAAACAAAATCACAATTTAAAGTAGACAGTGCATTGATGGTTTCTCTACTGCATAGGAGTTATAAATAAGTTCATGATAGGCACACCAGGGTTACCGACTGTTGTGAGACCTTTGGCATGGTACTTCAAATTAGACTTGCTTTCTAGACAAAACATAGACAGTTTAATAATTTACTCAATATATATTCATGAAAGAAACATTGACACCATGCATATTAATTAGATTAATTTTTATAATTACCAAATGGACACATGAATTTTGGTACTGGTAAAAACTTTAGAATCATATCTAAGTTAACCATGTCATACCAAACAGAACAGGTAGGTACCGTTTTACTAACGAACTTACGCTAGCTACATTTATATGACTGCTCTCCTTATCTGGAGTTAATGAAGATTTATTATTATCATTATTAATTAGTAGTATTATCCTGTAGGAACCGTCTGATCAGGTCCTGATCAGACGGTTCCTATAGGATAATAATACTACTAGGACTGAATAATATAATAATCTTTAGGTATATTTCGGCTGAGATACGAGACTGTATTAAGGACAAGTATTGCTTAATTTTGATATTGTTGTGGGCTATTGTCTTCCAAACATGTCTGGAAGGAAATTCTACCGTTGTGTAGCATGTCACTGAAGTCCGGACAAATTGTTCAAGATGTGCGTACGGACGTACGGACGGACGCCCGCCCGCCGCATACATGTGATAATTTTTTCGAGGCAAAGAGGGAGATCAGCTTTTCAAATGAGGGAGATTGGGTGTCAAAGAGGGATATTTATGCGGATGGTTATTTTTGGTATAATAGGCCAGAGACCTACATTTATATTACATAAATATCTGCAAGAAAAGACCCCCCCCCCGCACACACACCTGGTTTGAAAGGAGGGAGGTATGATAAAAGCACTTTTATGCACGACAAACCATCTTAATTACTAGGGCATTAGAACTTCTCTGCCTTTCTAGCACATTACATCTGTGTAATTTAGTTTGTATTAATTCTATTATATCCTATTCCTTATTCTATTCTGTACTATTCTCTGTTCTACATCCATCAACATCTACTCTATTTCCAATTCCTTTCTATTCCATCCCATTCCCTTGTCTATTCTAATTCCTTTGTGTTTCATTCCATTCTATTCCATTATCTATTCTGTGCTCATATAATCTATTCTAATTACTATTCCTTTCTATTCTATTTTTTTATGTGTGTGTGTGTGTGTGTGTGTGTGTGTGTGTGTGTGTGTGTGTGTGTGTGTGTGTGTGTGTGTGTGTGTGTGTGTGTGTGTGTGTGTGTTTTGGGGGGGTGCGCGTGCGTGGGTGCGTGCGTGCGTGCGTGCGTGCGTACGTGCGTGCGTGTGTGTGTGCAGGGTATTTGGTCCGGAAACATAGTAGAGCGAAATTTTGCTACTTTTAGGCAAGTGGCTGTTTAATGCAATGTGAAAGTCATACAGAAAGCTCCTAGAGGGCTGTCACCCTGCATGAAGCTGCCACCTGTCTCCAAGACCGATATTTATACTAAATTGAAATTCCGGTTTAGAGAGGTTTTACTGTATAGTATGTATAGCATGTATCGACAAACGATAATAAATATTTCAAGTTCTACTTTTGTGCTAAATCCTGGTACAGTAAACCCCCGCTAATGCGACCACCTAAAACAGGTTTAATTCTGGGTGCTAGATGCAGGTGGTAGCTTAATGTCCTGCATTAAGCAACCACCTGCTTATACAGACACTCATGTTTATTCATTAAGTGGTCGCATTAGCGGGGTTCTACTGTATATTATTCTCACGCGTACAGGGATGCTTAGAACTGCAAACAGAGATGACCCAGACCATAAGTCCCCTGTTTGTCATTTAGAGCTAAGAGATAGAAATGGATTTGTATACAAACGAAAAACCCTTTTGATTTCCCCGACCCTGATTCGCGTATCATAGTTTGTTCTTTACCATTCATTTGAATGTTGAATTTTCAAAATGAAACGGTCCATTATTGTGTAATGAGAGACAGTAAAGTCCCTCTAAACCAGGCGTTAATCGGTCTTAGAGACAGATTACAGCTTAAGGCAGGATGAAAGTAAATGCAGAAAGATCCTCTAGGAGTTTTCTACATGACTTTCACTCTGCAAGTCTACAAATATCTAAATTCTTCTCTACTAGATATTAATATGTGGTGTACAATATATACAGTAAACCCCCTCTTTACGGGGCGTTACATTTACTACAAATATATGTCTTTGAAACACGTGGCAGTTGCAGGGCTTTAGAAGCTTTCTTATACATTTACTCTGCATTAAGCATCCACCTGCCTAAAAGCATCAAAGATCTTCTCAACTAGGTATATACTGTACACTACCGGTATATACAGTAAAACTTCTCTAAACAGGATGTTATTGCTAAGTACAAATATCGGTCTTTGTGACAGATGGTAGCTTAATGCAGGGTGAAAGAGTCATGCAGAAATCTCCTAGGGGACATTTACCCTGCATTAAGCAGCCACCTACCTATTAGCATCTAAATTCGTCTGTGTTATGTGTGTAATATAAACAATTAAATCCCTTTAAACGCACGTGGCGTTTATTGCAGGGTGAAGTCAATGCAGAAAGATCCTCTAGGAGTTTTCTGCAAGACTTTCGACCTGCATTAAGCAGCTTCCTATCTTACTGTATCTACATTCTTCTCGGCTAAGCATGTAGTGTATAATATACATTAATACAGTAGATCCACTCTGAACCGGGCGTTAAATTTAGTACAAATACCATTATTTTGGAGCTTTCTTTATGACTTCCAACCTGCATTAAGCAGCCACCTACCTAAAAGTATCTCAATTTTCTCTACAATATACAATGTACACTAAAAACAGTAAAATCTCTCTAAAACGGGCGTTAAATTTAGCAAAACTATCGGTCTTATCGAAAGATTGCAGCTCAATGCAGGGCTTTAGGAACAATCTGCATAACGTTTACCCTGCATTAAGCAACCACCTGCCCCAAAATATCTATGTTTCGCTGCTATGCATGTGGTGTACAATATATACAGTGAAACCCCTCTAACCCGGACATTAAGTTTAGTACAAATATCAGTATTGGGGACAGGTGGCAGCTTAATGCAGAGTGAAAGACATCTGATTAAAGTTCCTAGAGGAGCTTTCTGCATGATATTCATCCAGCATTAAGTATCCACTTGTCAAAATTATACGGTTTAGAGGGAGTTTAATGCACATATAGCCCATTCAGTATGAAAGGGTAGAATTCGAGAGAGTTTTTTGATTGACAGACAGTACGGACTCTGGTCAGAGGGCTCCTCTCGGATCACTTTGATCTGGGTTTACACTGTTTGCAAATGCCAGTAGACTCATGTAACACATTCAAAGGTGTGATTCGCAGAATGTGGTGCATTATTAAATTTTATACGGTATTTAGCAAGATAAATTATATTATTATTGTTTTTCACACATATTGTTTTTCTTTCCACGAGATTATATCGAATCAGTTAATATGGTGATATGACCGAAGGAAATAATGGTTCGTTTCAGGTACATTTCTGAATAAACACGTGATGTTACTTTTTGCAAATATGCGGTACAGCGTATATTGTGGAATGAAATATAGAATATGATGTATATTCTTTTAACCATTTGCTCTAATAATATCCATGTCAGAAACATGATACACTGTAGAATCGCATCTATATCATAAACAAACAGCAGACCCTGGTCAGATCGCACATACAGGAGACGGCTGAACCGGGTCTACTTTGTTCGCAAATGTGTAGAAATGCGTATTTATGCAGTAAAGGCTGAAGATATGGTACATACATGCACGCGCTAGAGAGAATAGAGGAAGAGAGAGAGAGAGAGAGAGAGAGAGAGAGAGAGAGAGAGAGAAAGAAAGAGAGAGACAGAGAGAGACAGACAGACAGACAGACAGACAGACAGAGACAGAGAGAGACAGACAGAGAGAGAGACAGACAGAGAGAGAGAGAGACAGACAGACAGAGACAGACAGACAGACAGACAGAGACAGAGAGACAGACAGAGACAGAGAGAGAGAGGCAGAGAGAGACAGAGACAGAGACAGACAGAGACAAAGAGACAGAGACAGAGAGGCAGACAGACAGAGAGACAGACAGACAGACAAACAGACAGACAGAGACAGAGAGTGAGACAGAGAGACAGAGAGAGACAGAGAGAGAGAGAGACAGACATACAGAGAGGAGAGACAGAGAGAGGGACAGAGAGAGAGACAGAGAGTCACAGGGTCACAGAGAGCGGAGAGCGAGAGCCACGGATTTTGCTTGTTTGCTTGTATCGGTTTAACATCGGTTTACAGTATTTCAGTCATATTGCGACGTCCAGGTATTTACATCACCATGGTAATTACCATTACTTATGAACATTAATCATTTACTTTATAGTATTACACGAAACAAGTGATTCGATAAGTATGCCAAATAGTATAGATATTCTATAAGCACTTAGAGCAGACTCTGACCAGACGGATCCTATATCAGTCATCCGATCTGGGTCCTATCGGTTTGAAAATGTGTCAAAAGCTATATCTTTGGAGTACATGGTTAATGATAGTACTGTATCATTTCATTCATTCATTTGTTTCATTATCATCACAATTATTTCACATCTTTAACATGGACACTTACATGGACTGTGAATTGATTTTGGTTTTATTGTTGTACCATGCATCTCAACAGACGGATCCTATAGGAGCCATCTGAGCTGGGTATTATCTGTTTGAAAATGTGTAACATTTGAAAATGTGTAAAAAAATGAAAATGTGTAAAAATCCATGGTCCATGCTTATAAAGTATTTAGTTGAGTCTGAGTTCGTTCTCAAAGGCTCAAATCTGACCAATCAAAAGCTTGAGAACTCAAATCTGATCAATCAAAAGCTTGAGAACGAACTCAGGCTCAACTAAAAAGCTTTATAAGCATGGACCCTTATTTATGGAGTAAATGATAGTACTGTATCATTTCATTCATTCATCGTTTCATTATCACCACAATTATATGGACATTACATGGACTTTGGTTTGATTTTTCAAAAAAGAAAACTAATCTGATACACTCTTTTGGTGATTTGGTGTAAGTCTGAGAAGCCTTCAGTTATGCTGAGCAAATGCCAGGGCATTGGTTTCCTGCATTTAAATGATTATTATATACAGTAGAACCCCCTCTAATGCGTCCACTTAAAGAATAATCATAGCTGTCTTTATAAGCAGGTGGTTGCTTAATACAGGACGAACGTTAAGCAGAAAGCTCCTATAGGAGCCTTTGTATTAACATTCTCCCTGCATTAAGCTACCACCTGCATATACCACTCAGAAGTGTGTCGATTTTGGTGATAACATTAGAGGGGTTTTACTGTATCACTGATTTCATTCAACCCAATTTATTTCTTATTTACCCTTTACTTGATGAACAGCAATGTAGCTATGGATATTTTATCATGGCATAATTTCTAATTACATGTATTCAGATAGACAAACGTGGGCAAGTGATGGAGACCCAGAACAAACTGGCCCGGAATACCTTTTATCAAGGTCCACGTTATTTGATAGTACAACAGCACACCTTTAAACGGGACGTTCAATTTAGCATAAATATCTGTATTGAATATTCAGTAAACCCCTCTAAACCGGACGCTCAATTTAGTATAAATATTGGTCTTGGTGACAGGTGGCAGCTTAATGCAGGGTGAAAGTCATGCAGAAAGTTCCCCTAGGAGCTTTCTGCATGACTTTCACCCTGCATTAAGCAGCCACCTACCTAAAAGTATCTAAATTATTTTCTTTCAGAATTCCGGTTTAGAGAGGTTTTACTGGATATGAATACATGGATAGTGACTAAGGCAGAAACTGTAGAATGACTAAGTCTATTTATTCCACAAGCAATCAGAGCAGAACCTGATCAGACACCTCATACAGCAGCTCTATTATCTGGATAGACTCCGCGTGTTTGCAGTTGTTTTACAACTCGTGTAAGAGAATGGTTGGTGTGGCACTAAATATGACTAAAGACATTGTTGTTGAACATACAGCAAAACTCTCGATTATTCGAACACTAAAATACATACTATTATCGATCTTTAAGACAAGTGACAGCTTAATGCATAGTGAAAGTAATGCAGAAAGCTACTCTAGGAGCTTTCTGAATGACTTTCAACATGCATTAAGCCGCCACCTGCCTAAGAGGGTCTAAATTCGTCTATACAGAAAATTCGAATAATCGAGATTTTACTGTACTTGCTTTAGTTTGAAGGCTGAAAATAGAGGACAAACGTGTTATGCTGAATCTATTGTTCTTTATTTTCCTTAATACAAATATGTTTACATCAAATTAAAATATATTTAAACACACCCACATGAGTGAATACCTATGCAAACAGTTTGGATCCACATGAGACTCCGAGATACTAACGAGGATCCAAACTGTTTGACACCCTGGCTGCATTTTGGCAGACAAATTGATTATATCATGAATTTTGAAAATTTGGGTAAAACATTCTGTAAAAATAATTTAATTTTCTCAGCAGGCTAAAGGTTAAAGAAATCATAAATCTCTGTAAATGAGTATTACATGTATCTTGACACTAGTCTTCTTTATACTAGATGAGTCGATACAAATTTGACTTCAACTGAACTCATCCTCATAGGGATGACTCAAAGGAGCGAGGTTAATATATGAACTTATTATAGATCTGATTGTAGTTTCTACAAATACAAACTGTACTGTGTGTATATGCCGTTATATAGCGTCATTATTTTTTACATGAATATTCAAATCAGAAAGGTTTAAACATAACGCCCATATGCTTTAATGGTATCTATAACTATTACAATGGTTAAACTGAATATAATAAAAAAACATAATTATAATAATTCATCAATGCTTAGCAGTATACAGTGAATCCCTCTGATACGACCATTTAACCCTTCTCTTGCTGAATTTTAAAATACATTTCTCCTTATTTACCCACGCCCTCTTGTATAATTACATATATCTTCACTGTGTACAAGTATTTCGCAGTGCAGCCACTGCTGTGGAGTGCACTGGTTGCACAATCAATTTGTAAATAGTGCAGACCCAGATGAGACAGCTCCTGCAGGAGCTGTCTCATCTGGGTCTTCACTATTTACAGGTAGGTATATTGACGAGAATAGCAAGCAAAGGGTTAAAATGATATATTAATGAGGGCCAAAACAGAAAGTTCCATCAATTTATGTTATTCCTGTACGCATTAAGCAACGACCTGCTTTTAAAGACTGAGTAAATACAGTAGAACATGTCTTAAACGGCCAACATATAGGTATAATTATGGGTCTGTGGTAGTTTAATGCAAGTCTAAAGCAATGCAGAAAGCTCATATAGGAGCTTTCTGCAATACTTTTGCCTGTATTTAGCAACTACTTGCTTTTTATGTTCAATAAATGAATGACCAGTTAAGATAGGTTATATTGTAATTCATCCAAAAAGCAGGTTCTTCCTCGAAGTACCACGATCACGATTTACCATTTTCCTGATAAACAAACATTTTATCATAACAGATTAGACCCCGATAAAACGGGTCCTGTATAGAAGTCGTCTGATTAGGGCCTTTTCTGCTTATTGGATTATATAGATTTGAATACAGTTTCTGCCTTGGACAAATATACTATGTTCATATGCCACTATAAAAATACTAACCAATATTCATGATGTCATTATTTCTTACATGAGTATTCATCAGATAATGACAATAATTAACAATGATATTATCTACACATTTCTTGGAAACCTATTCCGGAAGTTATTTTCGTTCTGAATTAACCCAGTTGCGCCCAGTGGATTATTCCATGTTTATATACATGTATTGGATTAGTTCATTTTTTTATCTAAGGGATACCTGGCCTAAATTTTCCATTTCGTTTTTTATATTGAAATTTCTATCAGCAAACAGTGCAGATTGATCAGACGCCGAATTATGCGGCGTGTGATCCGAGTCTACACTGTTTGCTTATGTCCCATATATGGGATCGTAGGCACAAGTGGGTTAAGCTACCACATATCAGGAATTAACCATTTACTCCATACAATTATACGCCAAATACCTAAATCTGACATCTATTGTAGGAGCTGTTGATCAGGGTATGCCTCATTTCCTTATGGAATAAGGTATATCAAACCTATTCTATTTTGTCAGAGCCAAAACATTTAACACAATAATCATTCACATTCAGTTAATATTAAGAAATTATTTCTTAAATGAATATTCGTCAAATTAAGATTGAATGGTCATTTAAGACAGTGTTATCTGTACTATCCCTTCACTTGTCGAACATCCATGTATCGACCCATATATAAATTGACCATTTCCCTGCAGAATATTCATGTATGGAGTGAGTGAGTGAGTTGGTATGGAATAATCACACCATTGGTGTTAATTAGCCGAGTTTTTATGGGTGGCATATGCACACAGGATGTTTTGGTATTGGAAGAAACTGTAGTGTCAGATCTAAAAATTATTTCACAAACAGACAGAGCAGATGTTGATCAGACGGCTTCTGTATACAGAAACCGTCAGACATAGGTCTACTCTGTTTGCAAATGCTTGAAGTGTTATATGGAGGAAAGGGTTAAACAAAATCTAAGAACCTGCCAATATACCTTCCTTTTAGTTCTTGCCAAAGGGAGTACTTCTTGCTGAATAAACAAAAATATCCCCAATTGCAATTAAGCCCCATAACCGCGTCAAGGTAGGAGGTAAATATGGGGTGGCCACTTTTCCTTTTTCTAAAAAAAGAACACAAACAGAAAATTTACAGAAAAAAGTGTTGCCCGAAGGGAAAAGATATAAAGAACCCATTAAATGGGTGACTTGTCAAAACGCTTGATCCTCTCTTAAACTACATGTACATGTCTAAATGCCAAAACGCCTATCTACAGCTGAGAGATCAAGCAAATATCCTTATGCATCTGTCCATTAAAGAAGTTTTAAATACAGTCAAATAAAAATGCAAGCGCCCTGTGAGCTTGCCAGATCAGTCAATTGCCCTTAATATAAGCTCTCTGAGCATTTGACGGTTCAGAAAAGTGTCCCCTGGCAGAGATCAAATTATGAAGTTTGCTATCTACTAAAAGAGGACTCAGTTCCAGGACAGGCTGTGGTGGTTGAAATTCCGGGTTGCAGTTTGCTTCTTGCTCACAGACAGTTAAATCATGACAGACTAAGGTGTTTATAGTTCAGTTTGCTACTCAAGTAACGTAAGAGAAGTAAAATGAGGCAAAACGTACACCAGCAATATCGAGGTAAAAGAATATCGATTCCTAGTAGTCCCTAATGTCCTATATGAAATCCTAACGCCGAGCAAGCAACCTCAAAAGTGCTGGTACACGACTGCCTAGAATACAGATAAGCTGTATTTATTTTATGTCAAAGATGCAGTTTCATTTGTACTGTAGACCCACCAAGACACCTGAAGAAATCTACCAAAATACTAAACTATCAATACTACAAAACGATATATGAAAGTCCGAAACAAAACTGTAACATCACTGACTTGTCTATGATGTCACATTGGACCGAGAAACGACCAAAGCACCTATAAGGTGCTTGGTGGGATATAAATATATACATGTATATATGAAAACAACGTTAAATTTTAAACCAGAACAAAACTACTGCACTATAATAACTACAGACTGCTGAAATTAAAACCACCTATAAGCAAAAAGTAGACTGCATCCCAGGACATCAAACACTGTAGTATGTCCGGAAATCGAACCCTCTGCCAGTAGATGTAAAAGACGGACGGTAGGCTAAGAAATACTCGTTGAGCTTTAACCTTAACCCAATCTAAACGTGTGTGCAAGTAGGACGATATTAGAAACAGACATTTTTATGATATCGGTCCCACATTAGACCATGACACACACTGTACCAATAAAACATAAATCCCATTGACTGATCGGGATGAGAATAAATATGGACAGATGCTTTCAATATCTCAAACCTTAGGGCAACAAAACTAGCGAAGTAGTTATAAACGTAAAATTGTTCGCAGAAAAAGGAAGATTGGCCATTAGAATGAACGTATCGTGCATTTCTAACTATTTGGTGACAGTATAGACCCAGAACAAATTCCTCACTGTTCTAAGTGAGGCATTTGGATTGGATCGCCACTGCCTGAACAAAACGTCACAGCATCCTCGAGTCCTAGCAACTTTCTCGTCCCATTATCTTCCTTTTCGCCCCTTCGTCGCCAATGTTATTCCGCTGCTTTTGCCCAGCATTGAGCAGTCACATGCTTTAAACTGTGGGCTTTATTTTTAAAGTCTCTTAACGCCTTTGCATTAAAACATAAGTATATGCTGAATGTACCCATCAGTATACCATTTAAACAGTCTTGCTTTTTTCTGTTGTGAAACAGCAATAACACTCTAAAATATATTGCGCTGTATTTTTGACCCAGCGGTCAAAACGATACGACAGACTACTCTATAAATATTCGCAATGAATATAGCAAACACTTCGCGCATGCGCCTCTCGATATCAAACAATGCAATAAGGTGTCTCTTGGAAACCGAAACGGGGATGAGCCCTGTCCCTGTTGGTTCCTCCGTCGTCTTGTGGTTGCTGGCCTCTTCATTCGTCCTTGATGTTCCAATGCAGCTACCCTACTTCTTCGGACCCGCCCACTCGGCCCAATGGGAACTATCCGTGAAGATAGTCGTCGTGGAAGACTCTATAACGCCTTGCAGCCAGTCAGGGGTTGGGGACTTCGACGTCATAGAGCTGAATAGTCTGCCTTGGTCCACCGTCGTCTCGTCATCTGGTCTCTCTGGTGTCATCGTGGTCCTGTCATCTTGGGTTCCATCTGTTCTGCAAAAAACTAAATACAAAAGAAGATTAAGGCTGAAAAGAAATTATGGATTAGTACATATATAACAACACTAACAACAATACATATGCAAGAACACTCAAAATACAATTGCAAAACAAAACTAGCTATACAAATACTAATAACTACCATACATGTAATTAGAAAGATCAACTTCTAAACGCACGCGATGTGGTACCACAAACAAAAATTAAACATATCAAGCACTCTAAACCCATATATATCAGTAAACTAAATACAAAAGAAGGTCAAGGCTGAAAAGAATTTATGGATTAGAACATATATAACAACACTAACAACAATACATATGCAAGAACACTCAAAATACAATTGCAAAACAAAACTAGCTATACAAATACTAATAACTACCATACATGTAATTAGAAAGATCAACTTCTAAACGCACGCGATTTGGTACCACAAACAAAAATTAAACATATCAAGCACTCTAAACACATATATATCAGTAAACTAAATACAAAAGAAGGTCAAGGCTGAAAAGAATTTATGGATTAGAACATATATAACAACAATACATATACAAGAACACTCAAAATACAATTGCAAAACAAAACTAGCTATACAAATACTAATAACTACCATACATGTAATTAGAAAGATCAACTTCTAAACGCACGCGATGTGGTACCACAAACAAAAATTAAACATATCAAGCACTCTAAACACATATATATCAGTAAACTAAATACAAAAGAAGGTCAAGGCTGAAAAGAATTTATGGATTAGAACATATACAACAACACTAACAACAATACATATGCAAGAACACTCAAAATACAATTGCAAAACAAAACTAGCTATACAAATACTAATAACTACCATACATGTAATTAGAAAGATCAACTTCTAAACGCACGCGATGTGGTACCACAAACAAAAATTAAACATATCAAGCACTCTAAACCCATATATATCAGTAAACTAAATACAAAAGAAGGTCAAGGCTGAAAAGAACTTATGGATTAGAACATATATAACAACAATACATATACAAGAACACTCAAAATACAATTGCAAAACAAAACTAGCTATACAAATACTAATAACTACCATACATGTAATTAGAAATATCAACTTCTAAACGCACGCGATGTGGTACCACAAACAAAAATTAAACATATCAAGCACTCTAAACACATATATATCAGTAAACTAAATACAAAAGAAGGTCAAGGCTGAAAAGAATTTATGGATTAGAACATATATAACAACACTAACAACAATACATATACAAGAACACTCAAAATACAATTGCAAAACAAAACTAGCTATACAAATACTAATAACTACCATACATGTAATTAGAAATATCAACTTCTAAACGCACGCGATGTGGTACCACAAACAAAAATTAAACATATCAAGCACTCTAAACACATATATATCAGTAAACTAAATACAAAAGAAGGTCAAGGCTGAAAAGAATTTATGGATTAGAACATATATAACAACACTAACAACAATACATATACAAGAACACTCAAAATACAATTGCAAAACAAAACTAGCTATACAAATACTAATAACTACCATACATGTAATTAGAAAGATCAACTTCTAAACGCACGCGATGTGGTACCACAAACAAAAATTAAACATATCAAGCACTCTAAACCCATATATATCAGTAAACTAAATACAAAAGAAGGTCAAGGCTGAAAAGAATTTATGGATTAGAACATATATAACAACAATACATATACAAGAACACTCAAAATACGAATATTAATAATATCACAACAAAACTAAACTAGCAATACAAATATTAACAATCACGACGAGAAAAAAAACAGACATAAAAACATATCAAACAATCTTAATCTATCACCAAGTAAACTATAAACAAACCTAATTAACCTGAACCCTGTGTGCACACTTCAAACCTAAACCCTGTTGTTCTCCTGTGTAGTTGTGGCCTCATGTCGTCGCAGCTTCCGGTGTTGGTCCTTGTCGTAGTTCCTCTTCGTCACCCGCCATGGCGACCCATAAGGGTCCCATACAACACTAGTACCACGCCGTAGATGCTAAATTTGAATAAAAACAATAACATGAATATATATATATCTATACCAATGTATATTGGGCGAAAACCAAAGAAAAAAATTCAGTGAAGCAACATAGTTCGTCTGGCTAATTTATGCCAAGTGTTTAGATACAGATTACAGGCATTTTTTCCCTTTATTGGATCGTTGTTAGCTTTAAATTAACCGAACGTGTTTTATCCTGATAACCGGGAAATGGAATTAACAAACAGTTTGATCTAGATCAGATGCTCGGTGTGTAGTCAATGGCCAAGTTGTTTGTCACAAGGTCAATAAAGTAAATCCTCGCTATAGCGACACCATAATATTATGAATAAATATAAGAATCTATAAGACTGTTTAATGCGGAGCGAAAGTAGTGAAGACAGTGTCTGAGGGAGATTTCTGCATGTCTTTCATCCTGCGCTAAACTAAATCCAGATTTAAACATATTTTGAACCATTTTGAAGAGGGTTTGCTGTTGTTTAACCCATTACATCATAGGGTTTTTAAGATATAGCATCTTTGAATAAATCTACCGAAAAGGAGAATTAAATAGAATAAATGAAAATTTTAGTAGAAGTTTGAAACCATTGTGATAAATAGAACATTTGCTCCTATAGGAGCAAATGCTATATTTATCACAATGGTTTCACAAAGTGACTTTTACAGAGTCGCCCAAATCCTCAATATGAGGGAATGGGTTAAATGCATTGGGTATTTGATTAAAAAAAATAGCGGAACAGCATTTTTTCACAATATAATGATGCTAGCATTTAAAACATAGTGGCTTACCCAGAAGCCCAATACATAATGCCATGGACTCCAATCTCCAGCATTCTGTCATTCAACCCGGAGGAGTCAGACTGTTCATACCTAAAACAAAGAAAAAGATGGATATTACAACTGGAATCCAACCCTGCAATATGTAATATACATCACAAAATTTGGGTCTTAAAATTGGCGAACAATTGTTTAAAACTGTAACGGTTAGGCTACTGTTAACATTTTCACTATTCTATGTTTATTCCAAATTGTGATACCTACTGATTATTCATGGCCAAAATAGTTAAAATAAAATATGGGAG
This sequence comes from Azorinus chamasolen, assembly GCA_963576725.1. Classification (NCBI taxonomy): domain Eukaryota; kingdom Metazoa; phylum Mollusca; class Bivalvia; order Cardiida; family Solecurtidae; genus Azorinus; species Azorinus chamasolen. Next base: position 53,334,578 of record OY755243.1, on the reverse strand, counting down.
GTGGAAGGTTGTGGCCATTTTAGTAAGTAAATGGACAGGCATTTCAAATTCCATTAGTAAACGGAGCAGACGCTGATCAGACGGCTCCTCTAGGATCCGTCTGATCTGGGTCTACTTTGCTTGCATATGCGTGAAAACGCGTTTATATGAAGGAAAGGGTTAACTGAACAGTTTGAGTGCTAAATGGTATGGATCCTGACCAGTCGCCAAATAATTCGGTCTCCCATCGGAATTTGCATATGTATATACAATTATACATGTACATCACTTGATATCAAACTTTATTTTGTTACATGTGAACGCTACTTTATGCTATCAATTTTGTTTTCTTTTCACTCTCATACTTTAACCCTTCTCTTGCTGAATTTTAAAATACATTCCCCTTCTTTACCCATGCACTGTTGTATAATTACATATATATATTCACTGTGTACACGTATTTCGCTGTGCAATTACTGCTGTGGAGTGCACTGGTTTGCACAATCAACTTGTAAATAGTGCAGACCCCTGATGGGACAGCTCCTGCAGGAGCTGTCTCATCCGGGTCTTCACAATTTACAGGTAGGTATATTGACGTGAATAGCAAGCGAAGGGTTAATAACTTATCAAGTCACGACTAAACACTGACTTGCCGAGGACTTTACACACGGCGATGTATGAACAATTTGTCTTTGACTCCTGTTCCACCAGGAGGGGCCAGGTTGTGCCCATACCTAGAATAAACACGTGAAAGTTGTAAAATATCCGTAATAGTAGTTTAATTATACATGCACTTCGCGGTTACATCATCGGTGTCAAAAAGTTTGTGTCGTATTGAGAATATGCGTCTCTATCTAGATTCAAATGCCTTTCAAAAGTAATTATGAATGTCCGGACATTGTGCTCAGTATTGATCAGTAGCCAGTTTTAGCATTTAGATATTTTCACTGTAGACAGTATATCCGGTTAACTTAATTAAATAAACATGAAACAATGGTATGTATGGATAAACTTATCACGTACGACACATTTTGCATTCAATGGCGAGACCATTAATTTATGTATTTATAATACATATATGCATTTTCAATTTATCGATTAAAAGTTTCCATAGGTAGCGACATCGAACCGGTTGTGTGATACACATGTGTATATAAATGCTGAAAAGCACGCAGGACCCAGTCGAGTTGAAAACATTAGTATTGAGCACTTTATAAAATAAATCTACAGCATTTCATATTCGAAAATAAATATTCATGTGCCTGATATGATAACAGTAAAACCATTTAAATAAGTGAAAACTAAACACATCAGATATTCTCCTTAAACAATTTTCAAAACTTTTTTTGTTTCAGTTCAGTAGATTCCACGTGTATATACAGTGAAACCTCTCTAAACCGGACGTTAAATTTTGTATAAATATCAGTCTTGGTGGTAGCTTTATGCAGGGTGAAAGCAATGCAGAAAGCTTCTGTTGGAGCTTTCTGCATGACTTTCACATTGCATTAAGCAGCCACCTGCTTAAAAGTATCTAAATTCTGCTTTACTAGAATTCCGGTTTAGAGGGGTTTTACTGTACTTCGCAAAGTAAGTTCGATACCGCTACCTGTGCATTAATAGTTCGATACCGATCCCTGTGTATTTATCTGCAAAGTTTTACGTCCATCACAATGAAGCTCTGTATTTCAAGGACTAAGTTATCACGTTTTAACCCTTTCCTTCATGAAAATGTATGTAAGATGTAAGAAATAATGGTACTATGGATATGAATCCGAAGAATTTCTATACGTGTATAGTGGCATACAAACGCAGGACAATTTGGTCATGACAGAAACTGTAGCATGTGAGATCTATATAATTCCATAAGTAAACGGAACAGACACTGGTCAGACGGTCCCTAGAGCTTGACTTCTTGTACAATGTATCATCTACCTTTGACCGGAGGTCTATAATTTTTACTCGTTTATACACATGTAAATTGTAAAGGTTCAACCTAGTTACAGAAATCATGGGTAAACCGAATAACAGAGGACGTATTTATCCTTTACTTAATAAAGACGCGTGTTTACGTATATTCCACCAGGAAGCTGTCTATCAGGGTCTGTTCAAGTTGCTAATGGAATATGAATTAGAAGAATGTCTATACCTCTAACGGCATACACTTGCAGGCAATTTTGATCATGACAGAAACTAGTAATTCCATAAGCAAACAGAACAGGCCCTGATAAGAAAGCTCCTACAGGGACCGTCTGATCCGTGTATACTTTGTTTCCAAAGATGCCAAATGCATGATCTCTATGATGTAAAGGTTGACACGAATCATCTAACATTTAACGCGTATTCAAATCTTAACCCTTCGCTTGCTATTCACGTCAATATACCTATCTGTAAATAGTGAAGACCTAGATGAGACAGCTCCTGCAGGAGCTGTCTCATCAGGGTTTGCACTATTTAAAAATTGATTGTGCAACCAGTGCACTCCACAGCAGTAATTGCACAGCGGAATATGTGTACACAGTGAAGATATATGTAATTATACAACAGGACATGGGTAAAGAAGGAGAAATGTATTTTTAAAATTCAGCAAGAGAAGGGTTCATATTAAATATGTATTCCTTGAATATTTATGTAAGAAGTAATGGCATCAATAATATTAATTAAGATACATTCGTAACCAGGTGTTCTTATACAGAAACATACACGCTCAGACCAGGGATCGAACACGGGTCGCCATGTTTTTAGTCATACACTCTACCACGTCGCCATAAAAACGTGCTTGTATGATAAACCTACACACCGTAACACATATTTATACCGGCATGTGCACACAAAGTTTTGGCAAAGGCAGAAACTGTAGGATCAGATCAATATTACATAATCACTTCAAACAGAGTAGATCCTGATAACTCCTACTGGAACCATCTGGTCACGGTCTACTCTGTTTACAAAGGCGTTAAAGACGTAACTAATGGATTGAAGCCATAATACTCAAATTGGACACATGCAAACAAATTATAAATCTGAAGTGATTGACACGAAGCCTATGGAGCAAATGCTCTAATTATTACAAGGGTTTCTAAATGCGACTTATACAGAGACGCCGAAATGCGTCACTAGGTGTAATGTCTTAACTGGATAAAGATTAATCCTTTACCTCAGAGACAAACATTTGACACCTTCATACACAGGGTAGACACTCCAGCAGGAGCCGCCTGTTCGTGTTAGCTTATCCAGTAATATAGTGTTTACAGTTTTTTAAAAACAATGTGATGACAATATCCTGGAATACCCCCCCCCCCCCCACACGCACACACACACGCGCGCGCCTCCACTATTATTTCAATATTCCGGAATTAATATATATATATATAAATACAAAATTTTATGGAGGAAGAAGCAAAGGTAATCCGATTCATACCATAAAAGACGGATGGAGAGAGTGGGTCACTATTCCTTGATATTGCCGTCTTGAGTTCATATGCCATTAATATTTAGGACGACATTATTTCTTAACCCTTTACTCCATAAATAGGCCTTTTTAAGAAGAGTAGACCTCATTCAGACGGTTCCTATAGGAACCGTCTGATTAGGGTCTGCTCTGTTTGCTTGTGATATAAATAAAATATTCTACAGTTTCTGTCATCGCCAAATTTTCACGTACTATTACAGTGCACCCTCCCTACAACGGCCCTCTCAATAACGATTCCCTCCTTAAAACAACGCATGCCACTGTTTCCGAAACAACAAGGCTCCAGAAACAACATTTTTCCATCGTATTTTCTTTATGCCTCCATCAAACCCTCTGTTCTAACTACTCTTTAGAATCGTAACTTTGTGACGATTCTAAAGAGTGGTCACAGCATAGGGTTTGTTTGAGGCATAACGGTTTTAGTTCTCGAAATACACCTTATCTGGGGATCTGCAAACAAGCTAATTATTTTTGATTTTCCCTCCCTATAACAACTCCCTCTGAACAACACATACAATATTCGTATCCCAAAGGGTGTCGTTGTAGAGAGGGAGCACTGTATAACAATTAATCTAATGAATATTCATGCTGTCAACTTATTACATGGATAGGCATGGATTAATAAATATTCAAGGAGTAAATCACAAAAACCAAAACCTAAAAACACTGCAAACTCCACCATGGAGCAAACTCCTAGACCACAGTTAGTTGTCAAACAATGTGAAAAGAAACAGGTAACAAATGATAATACTCACTGGCCTGTGTACTCTAGCCAGACTCCTCAATTTCACAAACATAGCCGGACTCCTCAATTTCACAAACACAGAAACACTTGCAGCAGTCATCTACGAAGTTTGGTGAACGAATGATTTCGTTGTAGTTTTCTTTTGTCATTATCCACACCTGTGATATTTTTGCTGTAAAGCGTGCAAATACGAGTTGAATAGCCAACAACTCGCGATATTTTCGATTCAGCCAATGATTGAAGTTCAATTGGACCATGTATAAATCTAATCTTAGAAAATTGCTCCCCTTATGACATATCTCAAATAAGATGATCACTGAAACGTTTGTATCCAGATCATAAGTGTACTTCAAATTCGGTATTTTAAACATTGAGTTTAACAAATCTACTTGAATATGTAGATCGATGCTACTATTTGAATAGATAATTTGATTATGATAAATCAGGTGTTTGATTAGGATCAAACCCGTTTTTACTCCGGATCAAAACCGCTTTGTACTCTATTTGAGTTTAGCCCCAGTCTAACAGCATAGCATGTGTGTTTCAATAATTGTACCCTGGCGAAGAAATGCGAAGAGTGTTTGGATCCAGATAGGATCATCAGGATCCAAGGCATGTTAACTGAAGAGAAGAAAAGTTAATCTTGAGAATTGTAGCAGACGATAATTCTCAGACAACACAATTAATTATCGTAAGCGAGTTAATATACTGACGGGCAAAAGAAACGCTACAATCGAAGTCTCGGGGACGTATTTTATTTATTCTGATTCAAAATCTGGAAAACGTTATTTCATTCGAAACTTCTATCATTTTTGTGCAAATAAGGTTGATCATGCGACATTTCGTGATCATATTCGGTGTCAAATTGTCAATTTACGGAAACTGGTCACCCGAGTTCACCTGCAAAAATCAGTAGCGTGTATGCCCGCCTCTACTGGCTATCACTGCAGCCAGCCTCCTTCTCATGGATCCGCACCAGTTGTGCAGTAAGTATCGTGGGAATCTGTTTCACTCTTCATGGAGGGCTACAGTCAATTCATGCATGTTTCTGGGCTGGGGTTGACGGTGACGTAGACGTCGTCCAATGTAATCCGATGCATGTTCGATTGGATTACAATCGGGAGAAACTACTGGCCATGGCAACACGTCAATGTGGTTGTTTTGAAGAAAGTCCTTGGTAATGTGTGCGACATGCGGTCGTGCATTATCTTGCTGCAAAACTAATCCTTGACGTTGTGTGAACATGGGTACAATCACAGGTCGTAAAATCTGATTGATGTATTCTCTAGCGATCAGATTACCTTGTATAACGACTAACTGAGACCTAAACCCACTATTTATGGCTGCCCAAACCATAACACCGCCGCCACCGAAGCGGTCATACTCCAGAACAGTTGTTTGCGTAACGTTCATGACGTCTATACACACGTATACGTCCATCAGCGTTTGACAAGTTGAAACGCGATTAGTCGCTAAACACCACGTTTTGCCAACGTTGTCCTTGGTGAATGCGAGCCCACACAAGACGTCGTTGACGATAACGTGCAGTCAATATCTGACCACGTAAGGGTCTACGGCAGCGTATGCTTCGAGCCAACAGTCTATGTCTGATTGTGTATCGACTCACAGGCACTCGACGATTGCCCACAACAATACGTGACGTGGATTCGGCCGTCACAAATCTGTCACGTAGATGACGTAGACGGATATAATTATCCTGCCTTACTGACGTCACACGGGGTGCACCTGACCGTGGCCTATCCGCAAATGTCCCTGTGTCTCGGACGTGTTGAACAAGTCGAGCAACTGTGGATCTACTCACATTAAAACGTCTTGCAACTTGATCTTGCGTACGCTCACATTCTAACATGGCTAAAGATTGCGCCCTATCTTCTGCATTTAACCTCGGCATCACCAGAAATCGAAACTTTTTCCAGAAATGTGTTTGTACTCGGCTTCTGTATCATTGAATACACATGTCTGTGTAATTTTGCCAGGTAAAAGCACGTGGTTCACAAGCACGAGCTGCACGAGCTAATCATGACCAGGACCTTGAATTAAGCCTCGGGGTGCTATTTACTACTTTCGAGGAAAATGAAAGCGCATTGATCTGAATCCAAAATAGTTTCTCTCTCTCTCTCTCTCTCTCTCTCTCTCTCTCTCACTGTCTCTCACCGTGTATGTCTGTTTGTATTTGTATCTCTCCCCCCTCTCTCTCTTTCCATCTCTCTCTCTCTCTCTCTCTCTCTTCCATTAGACAATCAATGATTTCTCAATGCTCTCTCGTCCACATTTCCACTATTGCATCAACTCTGTAATGTTATTATTCAGTACATGTATTTCTTTCCCAATAATATGCAGAACATATATATTTTCATATCTCCACCTAACCCGTAACTCATTAAAAGTGTCACTTTTTTAGACAACTCCGGGCGTGGTGGAAACACGAGAGAAATGTTTCGTTAACGCGTTTTATATATAGACGTTAAATTGTCCATCTATCATTTTAGTCAAACTGTAATACAGTAGAATCCGCCTTAAGCGGTCATTCATTTATTGAACACAAGAGTCTCAAAACTCAGGTGGTTGCTTTATGTAGGACAAACGTATTGCAGAAAGCTCCTGTAGGAATTTTCTGCATTACTTTTCACCTGCATTAAGTTACCACATACCTTACAGACCCATAAATAGACCTCTTTTTGATGGCGGCTTAAGGCAAATTCTACTGTACTGGTCAAAGTCGTATATACAGGGAGTCAGCTGGATATAGAAATCAGACATAGTTTGTCAAAGTCGTACATGCAGGTTGTCAGCTGGATATAGGGATAACATGTTATATATCAAGATTAACTCTTTCCTTCATATAAACGTTTTTCACGCATTTACAAACAGAGTAGACCCAGACCAGACGGCTCCTGTAGGATCGGTATCTGATCTGTTTGATGATTGAATTTGTACGGTTTGTTTACTTTCTAAATTGGCTTCAGTGTTCTACCTATATTATTTGTTATAGTGTCACCCCTACTAAAAGGGCCGGCCAGTTTGACTAATGAAACACCTTATTCTCTTTCGCAATACCTCCTAAGTCTTCACCTTAATGTTAGGTACCAGGCAGACAGGCAATCGTAATCATTCTTTTCGTAGATAGCGGATATATCTAAACAAACCCATGTCGGGGCTCTTACTCGACCACCTACATACATGTACTAGTCTCTAGGTGGATGTCACGGATATGTGTGTGTGTGTGTGTGTGTGTGTGTGTGTGTGTGTGTGTGTGTGTGTTATTATCTATTTCCATATACTCTCTTCTAATTACCATTTCTTTCTATTCCATTCTGGCCAATGGATAGACTTGTGTTTATTATTATTCTTTTAACTGGCCAATTGATAGACATGTGTTTATTATTATTTTTACTATCATTATTTATATTATTCTCATTCTTATACGTGTATTATATTATTATTGACATTATTGTTTTTATTATTTTAATTCATTTTTGTAATGCAATATATCCAAAAATTTATATTCTGAAATAAACATAATACATTTGTCACTTCTGTCCGAAATATGGTACTATCCAAACACTAGTACAGTATCTTTGCATTTTGTAGTTTCATTTTTGGTTTGAAAAGTGCTTCCTATCTCACCAAATTTTGTGTATTTGACATCCATATATTCTATACTTAATACAAACACAATTTCTTTTGAATATGTTACCAAATGTCTGTGGAAAACAATGTTCGTGTTTGCCTCTATGAAATGACACATTTCACCGTTCGAAAAATCCGTGGTTTGAGGCAACCAATTTCGAGTTCCATTTTTTCTGATAAAAGCACATTTTCATTACAGTTATGCCATGTGGACATCTATTAATAAACTTAGAACCTAAATTAATTTATTAAAGTAACTATTTAGACGTTTAGTTTCAGAAAATAAGATTGTCCTAAACAGAAATTTAGTAGAACCTGACCGTGAAGAAAAAAGCATGTAATGACGACAGTGTAATACACCAGAGACATATATGCATACACGAATGTTTATGTTACGGAATACACACACGCCAAGGTAAATAACACACCATGCTGAGTTTGCTGACCATTTAATCCCTTTTACTTGGGTCACAATTACTCAGCATGGCATTTAGGGCATGCTGCGGTGGTCTTTGATAAAGGGCAACATGGCGACGTACTACAAAAGGGATACGGCGCTGTGCCTGCCATGATATATAGGGCTGTAAATAAGTCAACAACACTGGTTCTTTGAGCGTCTGGCAAGCGCTTATTGACAAAAAATTATAGAAAATGGGGTGGGGAAAAAAATCTTTTTTATTCAGAAATCGGGAGATTTCGTCTCCCGGCCGGGACTTGCGGGAGTTGGGCTCAAATCCGGTAGTCTCCCGCACAATCCGGTAGTTATCACATGTAGGCCGGACGTATGGGCGGACGTAGGCCTACGTACATGTAGACGGACGTATGGACAAGGGCAACCCTATATGTCACCACTATGTGAGGGCATAATATATCTAGCTAATATTCACAATGCATGTTTTCTATAGGGGCATTGTTAAGTTTTAACTCTTTCCCTTATATAAACGCCTTTTCACGCATCTGCAAACAGAGTAGATCCAGATTAAATGGCTCCTAGGAGCCGTCTGATCAGGGTCTGTCCTGTTTGCTTTTGACATGATCTAGATCTGATTCTACAGCTTTTATCAAAGAAAAGACCTTGAAAAGTTTACATTATAAAAATGAGCTAATAAATACTCATGGAATCATCATTTCTTACAGGAATACCGAACAGGGAAATGGTTAAATGTTTAAGATCGTTACAGACCGGAAAAGTAAGCACCAAGAAAATGCTACATCTACAGCAAAGCCGACTGGGACTCTGTAAAAGAAGACCTAGTGAATACTAAAACTGCTATTGAAAACCAACTTAAAAATGGCGAAAATGTCCAAAATCTCTGGGAAACTTTTAAGAAACACCTATTTGGATCAATGAACGAAAACATACCTAGTAAAGAAATAAGAGCTAGAAATAATGTACCTTGGATAAGAAGAAGGGAACAAAGGATGATTAAAAAGAAGCAGAGACTTTATAACCAAGCCCGCAAAACAAAGAAATGGTCGAACTACAGAGCATTCCAGAAGGAGTGCAAAAGGCACATGCGCAGGGCAGAGCAGGACTACATCAACTCAAACATCATGGAAGGTTTAGAAAATAATAACACTAAACCATTCTGGAAATACGTAAAATCGAAACGGCAAGATGCAGGAGGCATTGCTCCACTAAAAGAAGGGGCATCACTGGTGTCAGAGAGTAAGGGGAAGGCAGACATCCTATTAAGACAATTTAAGTCAGTGTTTACGAAATCTTCAAACCGAGACCTCCCCTACATGGAAATGAAAACAGAAGATACGGTCAAACCGATAAAAATAGATCAAAATGGCTTGCAGAAATTATTGGAAAGGGTCAACCCATCTAAAGCATCAGGCCCTGACAACATACCAAACCGCATTCTTAAAGAATGCGCAGTACACCTAGCTCCGATCCTGAAAATCATAATGCAGGCTTCGATAGACACTGGTGAACTCTCAAATGATTGGAGAGCAGCAAATGTCTCCAGTATTTTCAAAAAAGGAGATAAGCATCTTGCCGAAAACTACAGACCAGTTTCTTTAACATCTGTTGTATGCAAAATCTTGGAACACATAATATGTAGACACCTCATGACACACTTGGAAAGCAACGGAATCCTCACAAGTCTAAACCATGGATTCCGAACAGGCTACTCCTGTGAGACACAGCTCTTGACAACACTGAACGACCTCCTCCAAGAACATGACAGGGGGCACCAAACAGATGTCGCTATTCTAGATTTTTCCAAAGCCTTCGACACTGTACCACACGACAAACTCTTGCACAATTACACCACTATGGAATCCAAGGGAGTATCCATACCTGGCTGGCAAACTTCCTAACAACCCGCACAATGCGAACCATAGTAGAAGGTCGACAGTCAGACGAAACATCGGTGGACTCCGGAGTGCCACAAGGAACTGTTCTTGGTCCGATCCTGTTTCTCTGCCACATAAATGACCTTCCAGACTGTGTAGGATCATCGGTACGACTATTTGCAGACGACTGCCTACTTTATCGAACCATCAGGCGTAGTAAAGATCAAGAGAAACTTCAGTCAGATTTAGCAAACCTGGAAACATGGGCAATTAAATGGGGTATGCGATTCAACGCCAAAAAATGTTACATCCTCTCCATAAACCAAAAGATATCCAAATTCTACCAACTAAACAGCCATATCCTACAAGAGGTACAAGATAATCCGTATTTAGGCATACAGATATCCAAAGACCTCAAGTGGAGTGTGCACATAAACAATTTATGTAGAAAAGCCAACGCCACACTTGGATTCTTAAGACGGAACCTGAGAAACGCTCCTGAAAAATGCAGGAAAACGGCATACATTTCAGTAGTAAGATCTATCATGGAGTATGGCGCAACCATCTGGAATCCTTACCTCAAAGGGGACATAGACAAATTGGAAAGAATTCAGAACCGTGCAGTCAGATTCATAAAAAAGAACTATAGAGACAGAGAAACAGGAGCAGTCACAAGAATGAGAGAACAACTGGGGTTAGAGACCCTTGAAGACAGGAGACTAAGCCTTCGTCTAATACTTATGTATAAGGTAGTTGAGGGCTTGGTACCTGCTCTACCGACATCCACATTCACAAAGCCGGCAAAACCGAGAAGAAACATCAAAGCTACCAAGTTTAAAGACTGCGATACAAGAAACATAATAGAAAACCAAGTATGCAATAACTCAAGAGGGTTGGCAGTCCCAAATGGCAAGATCCCTCAATACAGAAATTCATTCTTTGTAGACACTACGGTGCAATGGAACAAACTGCCTGACAGCATAGTGCATGCTGATTCCGTAGAGGCTTTCAAGACAGCCCTACGAGATCATCGCCACTATTATAGTGGCGTCTCTTCTCACCCGTCGTGTAAAAGCCTTTATATGATTCTACGACGTATAGATCTATACAGATACAGATACAGACCGATAACCTTTTGTGTAGCATGTGGCGTTACCGGTTGATACCGGTACCTGACGATACGTATACCGGAGTTTAGCAGTCATTTGATTTCCGGCTTTGAACAGTACATAAGTACATAGGGAACCAGCCAAATATCATGCTTTCAATTTGAATGAAAAAATAGAAAAAAACTGCGAATACTCGTCTGGTTCAATACTTCAGAATATCCAATTTGCTACAAAAATATCTTGTAAAGGCTTTGAAGTGAGTTTCAAGGTATATTTTCCTTCCATGTGTTGACTTCGTAAAATTGAAACTTTTTTTTCATGATGAAAACAGGTGGGGAAGCAATAGATCTCTAATCTTTTTGAAACTATCAAGTAGGCCGTTCTAAATTCTAAGGAAGAAGAAGCATGTATAGCAGTCTGTGGTTGCTATAACGAGCCCATAACTCACTGGATCTTCGTGACAGAGGAACTAGATTTATATAACCGTCAATGGGATGACAATCGGTTTGTGATTTTTTACCCGAAATAGGTCTGCTGTCTGTGTCTGAAGTCAAGTCAGCACGGTTTATGGTGAATTCGCCTAATGACCAACTCGCCTACAATTAGATATATAGCAACCCGAATGGTGAATTCGCCTAGAAAGCAATTACATAGTGTTTGTATTTCGCACCTATTGTAAGGTATCGATAACATAACAAAACGTGTTTTCAGGTAGTGTTGACCAAGATTGAACTTTTGAGTGTAGCCCCTGATCATCATATGCATTTGAAAGTTTATATACTCACTCCGTTGATACCCATTTATATTTCGATTTTATATCAAAATATATCAATACTTGTGCGTATGGAAAGTAAATAAATTCTGGCATGGCATTATTCCCTCCCTACAAGGTCAATGATGGGACTGGGAATCGGGTAATTACCAATTTACTTAAATATGGTTTTACTGACTGTTATTTTTTAAACTAAATTAAAGTAACCCAATATATACCCGGATCATCTATATGTATAATACTCAAATGTTTTCATGTTGGTGCAAGCATTTTTATTTTCAGTATAATAAAGGTGCATTCAGTTTGCACCCTGCCCCTTTCAATCGGGTCATTAAATTTGCACGTAGCGATTAGGGTCTACACTGATCTTTTGGTTTATTAAAAAAAAACATTTGGATAAGAAAACAACAAGGCAAGTTCTTGTTACAAACAGCTTTGTTTCATTGGCATGTTACTGGTAGATATACATGTACCTGTAATATAAGGTGTGAAATACAATCGCTATGTAATTGCTTTCTAGGCGAATTCACCATTTGGGTTACTATATATCTAATTGTAGGCGAGTTGGTCATTAGGCGAATTCACCAGCACCCGTCAGCACACATTTAAAGAAAGAAGTATGGTTGCCATCCTTCTTCTTCCTATTTCTGCTCAAGACCCACTCTGGAGAATTATTATAGTTTCGTATAATAATTATATAATGTATTGATAGGTGCAAATGTCAAAAGACAGTTCTAATCAAGAATGCATGAAATCGGAGGTGATACCAGGTAACCCTAGTTCTTTCTTAGGAGCAGAGGTTCAGATAAGATAATCATGTGTAAACATTTTCAAGAATATAGATCTCCTTTATTTCTCCACCAAACCCTACACTGTGACCACTCTTTAGAATCATCCTGAAGAGACAATTCTAAAGAGTGGCCATAGTAATATACTGTCTTAGTTCACATCTGTGTACTCTAAATGGTGATATTGAGCTACTTTCGGTTTTAACGCTATCCCGGCAGACGGCAACTGTTACAAAATTAGCATGCTGTTTTACGGGTCATTAATGAGACTATATACTGTAGGGCTGTCATGATACACTAACGTATTCGAATTATTCGAATATCGTTTCTGGCGGTGAGTGTATCATATTCGCTACCCAAAGAACCGAATATTGACGAATACAATTAGACTTATAGGAAATTAACAAAATTAAAAGAAAAACAACATATTTTCGCTAGAAATAATTGAAATATGAGCGAAACATTCAAGCTTCGAAACGTCTTTTCGCAGTGACATCAAGGGAGATGACTCTTGATGACTTATGTTTACAAATCACGACACCGTGTGTTGGTCCTGTTGGATTCAACAGGCTTAATAATTGTACTCTTGCATTCACTTTTTGCAGAAAGGTAGTCAAATGGTTCAAATACACGAAACAATTACCGAAAATAAGTTTGTTTTGATAGGACTAATTCTTAGTTTTTACGACAACCGCAAACTGTTGTTTCATAACAATGTCGGGGCCGAAAGAGATTTTCAGACTCCAACCAAATATAAAAGAGCCGTCTGGAATCATTTGGGGTTTCTGACGGGATCAGAAGGAAAAAACCAAGAATGAAATCACTGTTTGTAAAGTGTGCCACCACGAAATGAAGTAATACTGCTAGTTGTTGGCTCTAGCGGTTAGTTATCGGAGCGCCCCAATGTCTGAACGTACCCAAAATTTATTGACCAAATTTATTTGAGTTTGTTCACGATTCACCAGAAATCGACGAAACCAGCAGGCTATATCCAATTAGATACAGTGTAATGCACTGTATTTTGATGGTGCTTGAAAGGTTCTTGAATTTGAATTAGTATTATTTATATGCATATTGCCTAAAGAGTAAAAGACTACAATAGGACTGGACCAGTTTACTTTTGAACAAGTTTCTTTTCAGTGTTTCTAGTTTATGTGACTTTGCCAATTAAATATTTTAACTCATACTTTTCCCTTGCTTATCAGCACATGTCCAGTAGCATTTTCATTATAAGCTTAAAGATTCCTAATCCTAAATATGGACTCAGTCTGGACATGCTTTGGCTTAAGTAACTCTTATTAGCTTATGCCATAGCATGTTTATGTAACTGTATTCGTATTCGTGAATATTTATTCGTATTCGCTATACTGTATCGTGATACGTATTCGTATTCGCTACATGGGCGTATCGTTGCAGCCCTAATATACTGTCGGGTTTGGTAGAGAAATGAAGATTTTAGTATTTGTGTACACACCTTCATCTGTAGTGCTGTTGGGAGATACCTTCAACACTTTGTTTTTTAAATATGTCCGATGTACAGCAATGATGTATGCAGGACCATTTCCGTTTTTGTTTAAAGACTCAAAAGTCATAATATCACTCAAAATCAAAATCAAAAGTTGTGTATTTCTAATATGTATATATATTATCCCTGATACAAATAACCATTGAATTTGTATTAATTATTCAATTTAACAACACCATTTTATCTATTTGGTCAGAAGTAATAAGCTAATTAAAATGTATGTACGATGTAATGAATGTATTATCCTATAATATTGCTATAACAGTCAAGCTAGTGTTTACATTTTGAAAACACGTCAGCTTGCCACAAACAATCTCAATTCATGTCTGGAGGTCACCTTTCATGTATGTTTACCACTATCATGTGACATCATTCACGCCTGTGTATACACATACAGTAAAACTAAAACCTGTCCATAAGTATTTTGTGTTAAAGGCAGATGGATGCTTAAAGCAAGGTGAAAGTAAAACAGAACGCTCCTATAGGAGCTCCTGTTTTACTTTCACCTTGCTTTAAGCAACCACCTGTCCAAAATACCACATAATTTACACAATTTAGTGGTTGTTATAGAGAGGTTTTACTGTATATGATAATGAGTGCAACATTATATATTCAGAGTTACAGATGCCTGCAATAGTTCAAGTGAGTGTTGAATTATGTTTCAGGTTGCAAGATGGAAATAAGTGAAGCAAATCTCCAGAGACTTTCGGAATGTTTACAGCAAACTCTCTCACCTGATCCTGGTGTTAGAAAACCGGGTAAATTTCCTTTTTTTCCCTCTTGACAAAATACTCTCCCTGATTTCAACAATATTTTATTCAATGAAGAAAAGGATTGGACAGCAAGCATAGCCTACATGTATAAAGTCCTCTACAGTAATACTCTCCTTAACCCACTCCTTCATAAACATGTTTTCACACATTTGCAAACAGAGTAGACCCAGATAAGATGGCTCAATAGGATCCATCTGATCAGGGTCTGCTCTGTTTGCAAAAAGAATTTAAAAGACCAGTTTCTTTACTTTCTAAAATGGCTACAATGTTCCACCTTCCATGTTTCATTATAATTTTTTTTGTCCATGAATATTCAGTAGGTATTGGAATTTGGAATAGACACAGAACAAGGAAAGGGTTAAATTGATACTATTAAGTATAATGACAAATTACATTGCAGCCATTATATTAACCCCTTTGCCTCAAAGAGATGCCTTTTTATATGCCAGAAGGTAACTTTGGTCGTTTTATGATATGGCGCTTGTCCCTCCGTTGGCCACATCTTTGTCCGCTCAATAACTAT
Source organism: Azorinus chamasolen (assembly GCA_963576725.1). Classification (NCBI taxonomy): domain Eukaryota; kingdom Metazoa; phylum Mollusca; class Bivalvia; order Cardiida; family Solecurtidae; genus Azorinus; species Azorinus chamasolen. The sequence goes on along the minus strand of OY755243.1, from coordinate 53,318,937 downwards.
TGGCTTTGCAGTCTTCATACTTAGTAGGAAGGTTGGTCATATCTAGTAGATGACCCTTATTGATTTTGAGGTCAGTCAGTCAAAGGTCAAGGTTACAGTGACCTTCAACTCAAAAATCTTGTCTGCTCAATAACTTGATAAGTATTAGATTAGGTGCGCTGTCTTCAGACTTAGTAGGAAGGTTGGTCAAGGCTAGTTGGTAACTCCTATTGGTTTTGAGGTCAAAGGTCAGCTCACAGTGACCTTCAACTCAAAAATCTTGCCAGCTGTAAAACTTGATAAGTATTAGGTGTGCTGTGTTCATACTTAGGAGCGATGGTCATGCCTATTGATTTTGAGGTCAGTCAGTCAAAGGTCAATCTTGCCCTCTCAATAACTGCTTTTGTTTTAAGTATTAGGTGTGCTGTCTTCATACTTAGTAGGAAGGTTGGTCATGGCCAGTACATGACCCCTGTTGATTTTTAGGTCAGTTGGTCAAAGGTCAAGGTCATGGTGACCTTCAACTCAAATTAATATTGTACATGTTACGGCACATACTTCACGGGTTCGATCCCCGGCCGGACAAAGTCCTTCGGACGAGACTATAAATCGAGGTCTGATGTATCAGAGCTTTACACTGGGCATCTAAAAGAAGCAGAGAAACTCAGTCGATAAAAAGAGTAGGGCATCGCGCCCGGGTTTCTCTGTATCCTCTCCCCTCTCTCTGGGGCGTCCAATTAGCCCATGGTGAGCAGAAACGGACGTTAATCAACACAATACAATACAATACTTCAGGCATGTAATGCCACGACACACTGGGCTCTTGTTAAGCCTTTTCAGATAGAGTAGTCCTAGATCAGATGGCTCCAACATGTCTGATCTTGGTCTGCTCTGTTTGCTTATGGAATACTATTTGATTCTATAGTTCCTGCCATGGCCAACACTTCCTGTATTCATACATGTATGTCATCATAAAATATTGGCTACAGGTTTTTTTTTCCTTCTATAGTAGGGGCTGTATACAGGCCCCTTCCTCTCAGAAAATTTCTTTAAAATCATGCACTTTTCCCCAAACACTGACTTGACTTTGGCATTTTCCCCCTATATCAAAATAATGTACTTTTTTCCCCCTAAAGTAGAAACCAGGCCCCTTCCCCACTTGATGAAAAAAGCCCTGGGCTAATTAATATTCATGATGTCACTAGGGTTAATATTAATCTAAAGTGAGACAAGACAAGTGCATTTGTGTAACTTTAATAATAGATATATGATTACAGAGACCCAAATAAGAAGCATTATAAATGAAAACATTTTCAAGAATATTTCCTCCACTTTTCCACCAAACCCTATGTCGTGACCATTCTTTAGTATTTACCCACCTTTTTACCTTTGTTCTGTGATGGTCCTAGTTAGCCTGAACTTCCCTGAAGACACCTTCAATCTGGGGACCCAGATCATTGCAATTTTGCTCTTACATTGTTTCCACAGCTGAGAAGTTCCTGGAGTCAGTGGAGGGGAATCAAAATTACCCACTGTTGTTGTTGAATTTATTGGACAAAGCTGAAGTTTCACAACCTATCAGAGTGTCTGCCGCCATCACATTCAAGAACTATGTCAAAAGAAACTGGAGAGTGGTGAGTTGTTTCCCTTATCTAATCATTCAAATATACCCCGGTAGTTCTGTTGTTACTCACTATTTGCAGATGATAGTCGTCAAAGCCTCATCTGTTTGGAGTACTGTACAGATTGTGGAATAATTCATCAGATGCATGGTTTATGTACATACAATTAACCCATTACTTAATGAATATTCATGTAAGAAATAATGACTTTATGAATATTGATTAGACAAATTTCGTCAATGGCAAATGGACACAGAATGTTTTGGCTGTGTCAGAAATCACATCTATATCAGTGACTCGGTCCCTTAGCAAACAGAGCAAGAACCTGAAGACAGCTGTAACAGATCTAGGTTTGCTCTGTTTGCAAAAATGTAAATATCCATTGCTATCAAATTAAGTCTTTTTATTCAGCAGGTTTATGGCCCTAAACACCAAATTTATTGGAAATATTTCAAACTACATGTACATGTACCTAGATATATGTCATAAATATGCATAATAAATCGAATCCCGGGTTTAATTATTCATTGTATTACCAAAACAAGCAACCTTTTTATTACTATCAATATACATTTGTATATCACAATAGTATAATTTTTTTGTGCAACATATGAGGTTTGAGTTACTATGCATATTTATGGCATATATAGATAGTTTTGACAGTATTTCTAATAAACAAGGGTTTAACCCATTACCACAGAGGCTATATTTAGAATGAACCTCTTTGAATAAATCGACCGAAAAGGAGCATAAAAAATTTACTAAAGAAAAGGAAAATTTTAGAACTGTGTAGTTTTGAAACCATTGTGAATTTATTTATCACAATGGTTTCAATGAGTGACTTTTACAAAGGCGTCAATATGAGGGAATGGGTTAACCCATTACCTCATAGGCTATTTTTAGACCCAACCTCTTTGAATGAATCTACCAAAAAAGATCATTTACTAGAGAAAGGGAAACATTTAGGATTGTGTAGTTTTGAAAACATTGTGATAAATAGAGCATTTGCTCCTATAGGAGCAAATGCTCTATTTATCACAATGGTTTCAAGTGGGATTTTACTGTGGCGTCAAAGAGACAATTCTAATGAGTGGTCACAGTATAAAGTTTTGTGGAGAAATGACGATTTTAATATTTGAGTATGCACCTTTATCTGTAGCTGGTGAGTATATGGACCATAATGGCCCTTTTGTAAGTTCATCTGCCAGTGTTTGATCCATGCTATAATTTACAAACCTTTTGTCATGTCGTGTATTGTAGATTGAAGATGAGGCATCAAAGGTGCATGAACAAGACAGGACTACTGTGAAGCAGCTGATTGTTGGCCTCATGTTAAAAAGTCCTGAACAAATTCAAAAGCAGGTATGCCGGGTGGGATCTTCAACAGCATAGGGAGAAAATGGCTTAAAACACGGGAATGTTTAAATAAGGAGAAGAATGTACTGGCATTTGCAAACAGTGTAGACCCAGATCAGGGCTATGGGAGGAGCCCTCTAGTCAGGGTCTGCACTGTTTGTCATGTAAATTCTTTTGCAAATTATACTCATTAAACTGCATGGACTTAATATTATTAAAACAGTCATGGTTAATTCCACTCTGAAAAATCAGTATTTAGAGTGTTGATATTACTAATTATCTGTCAATTTGTCAATTGTAAATTAGATATTTCTACACTAGATCTACATGTATTCAATGCAGAATATGCATGGCCCTTATGTTCAGGATTTATATGTTTTTTATGAAATCAAGACAGTCAATTAAATTTGACCAGTAGTAACTCTGTTGAGCAATACAAGGCCTCTTGCTTGATCTAAAGCTAGGTTGAAGTGTATATAACCCTTTCCTCCGTGAATATTCATGTATGAAATAATGACGTCATGAGTATTAATTAGATTAATTTGTTATAATAGCACATGGCCACATTAATGTTTGTCCATGGCAGAAACTGTAGAATCATATCTATATCTACAGGAGCCCTCTGATCTTGATTTACTCTGTTTGCATGGGTGTATTTATGGAGTAAAGGGATAATTCCACAAAGGAAATATATTGGGGAGGGGTGTATAGGAGTTAACATGTTAGTCCACTGGTTTGTTTTTATTTTCGGTGCTATTTCACAGCAGCTACTGACAAGATTTCTAGCAAAATTTATTAGAGCATTAGAGTTATTGCCCCTTGAATGTTCAAAATATCACACTCGGGCATGTGCTTGTGTGTGGGATATTAAAGAGGAAGTCCCTACAACGAACGCATATTTTCGATTATATCATAAAACTTGGTATTTGTTATGCTCAATCATTATTATGAAGATTGTCAATTTGAACTTATATCGAAAAATGCCCGTGATACAAAATAAATCGATTTCATCAATACTTATAATTTTTGTTCTACAACAAAATATTATTGGCCCTTTCCGTTCACATTTTCTGCGTTTTGCAGATGATCACCCTATCAATCCATTGTTTACGTAACAGCTTGTCTCGGAGGTGGTCAGAGAAACGTGAATAGCACGAACAGATACGAAACTAAAACCCAACCCGAATTAGACTGAAACATCAGGGAATAAAATTGGGTTCGTCAATATCAAACACATGGATGTTTTGTAATTTTCAACTTTTATTCGATAGGTTTTCTTGTGGTATACATCTTTTCAGCATATAAACAAATGAGTTTTGTATAGTTTAGGTATTTTTGAAAAGCGTCGAATGTAGGGACATCACCTTAAATAACATTCAGTGATAGTTAAATTAGTTTAATTGTTGACATTTTGAAATTTTAATTATATTGATTCCTACAGTTATCAGATGCCATCAGTATCATAGGACGAGAAGATTTCCCAGACAAGTGGCCACACCTCCTGAATGAGATGACCAGCAAGTTTGAGACGGGAGATTTCCATGTTATTAACGGAGTGCTTAGAACAGCCCACTCGATCTTCAAAAGGTTTGTCTACTTATTAAGGCAAAAGAGTGCCTCTGTGCTTCTTGAACTTTTTGCCTAATGAATAATTTTTGTCTGCCATAGTTGTTGCCTGCATATTGTAGACATATTTTTATGCCCCCGTTGACGATAGTCAGGGGGCATTATGTTTTGCACCTGTCCGTCTGTCCGTCCGTCACGCTTTTACGTGCAGTAGGTACGTGCAGTTGGTTGTCACAGTTTTTTCATGGTATTATATCTCACTAACCACTATAGCTATTGTCCCAAATTTCGTGTCCGTTCTATAACTTTTTTATCTTAATGGATTTAAAAAAAACCTGGCACAAATGTTCACCACACAAAGACGATGTGTCACGTTCAACTTCCTAGTCCATGGGTCAAAGGTCTAGGTCATCCTTCAGGGTCAAAGGTCGGGGGCATAAGTGTTTCACAAACACACTCTTGTTTGTAAGTGAATTTGTCTAAATTTGTGTTTTGATTGAATCTTGATTTTAAATTTGAGGTATCTGCAAGAATTCTTTAGCCAATGAGACCTTTGAAAAGTACTTTATGAAGTAAACAGTGTACAGTAAACCCCCTCTAAATTCTAGTAGAGAAAAATTTAGATACTTTTAGGCAGATGGCTGCTTAATGCAGGGTGAAAGTCATGCAAAAAGCTCCTACCTGTCTCCAAGACTGATATCTAAACTAAAGTGAATGTCTGGCTAGAGGTGTTCTACTGTATACCCTGATCAGAGGGTACATGGCTTAAGATTAATGATGTCATTGCTGGTACCAACATATCTAATTCTTGGTTGTATATTTCATCTTTCACAGGTATAGACACGAGTTTAAATCACAGGAGTTGTGGACAGAGATAAAATTTGTGCTGGACAACTTTGCTTCGCCATTTACCAACTTATTCAATGTGAGTTTTGTTAAATCATTCAATGTGAGTTTTGTAATCCCTTTACTCCATAAATATGCCTTTCTATGCCTTTGCAAATAGATTTAACCTAGATCTGGGTCCATGCTTATAAAGCTTTTAGTTGAGTCTGAGATCGTTCTCAAGCTTTTGATTGGTCAGATTTGAGCCTTTGGCTCAAATCTGACCAATCAAAAGCTTGAGAACTCAAATCTGACCAATCAAAAGCCTGAGAACGAAACTCAGACTCAACTAAAAGCTTTATAAGCATGGACCCAGATGGTTCCTGTATAAGTCATCTGATCAGGGTCTGCTTTGTTTGCTTATGAAATTATATAGATCATGTTCTGTAGTTTCTGCCAAGGCCAAAATTTCACATGCCATTATCAAAAATTGACTACATGCCAGTCGCCATTTACCAATTTATTCAACTTGAGTTTTGTGATGAATTTTCTTGTAAACATGCATACCGTATGAATATAAATTGATTTAATTCTTCTATTAAAATACAAGGAGAAATTTATTGCCATGGCAAACAATAGAGAATCTGTTACCTATATTAATCTTTTCCCTCATAGGGTATTTTTAGATTCATCCTCTTTGAATAAATCTACCAAAAAGGAGCATTAACTAGAGAAAAGGAAAATTTTAGAATTGTGTAGTTCTGAAACCATTGTGATAAATAGAGCATTTGCTCCTTTAATAGGAGCAAATGCTCTATTTATTACAATGGTTTCAAAAAGTGAGATTTACAGAGGCATCAAAAGGCGTCAATATGCAGGAATGGGTTAAGCAAACAGAAAATACCTTGACCAGACAACTCATTCAGGAAGTTTGCTCTTGATCAGCTCTGTTTGCAAAATTTCTATCAAGTAACAGGTTAAGTATTTGCATGATATTAAAGCTAGTGAGTTGGTTTTTATTATGCCTGCATGTTATTCCTGGAGTAATGGGTTAAAGTTAAAATTGTTATATTATACATCTCAAGACTACATTATTGCTGGCCAAAACTTAAACTATGAGGGGTTTCATATTTATAATGCCTATTATACTAAGGAAGCAGATGTTCTGGGGTTAAGTTTCAGGCATGTCGGCAATGGGAATGTTAATTGTATGGAATCAAATAGCCACAAACGTGTTTTTCTTGTTTCAGAGTACTGTAGAGCTAGCCAAGACTCATGCCTCAGATCCTAATGCCCTGAAAGTCATCTTTAGCTCCATTGTGCTTGAGTGCAAAATATTCTACAGCCTCAATTTCCAGGTATGAATTGTTCTATGTATGTACAATCATTGTAACTTACTTCGGGTTTTAACCCTTTCCCTGTTCTATGTTTATTCAAAATTTCAATGCTTACTGAATATTCATGGACAAAATAGTTATAAAGAAGGTGGAACATTGTAGCCATTATAGAATCTAAGCAAACATCTATCAAATTCCATTAGCAAACAGAGCAGACCCTGATCAGACAGCTCCTACAGGAGCCACCAGATCTGGGTCTTCTCTGTTTGCAAATGCGTGAAAAGGGGGTTTATATGAAGGAAAGGAATAACTCTTGTCTGCAAAAAAAGCATAATCAAGTTATCAAATAGTTTGGGTCCTGATGAGATGCTTTGATACACTTTCTCTCATCTGGATCAAACTGTTTGCGTAGGTGATCAAAGATGCTGCATTAGCAGTAAAAGAGTTTAAAGTAGATTTTTATGCCCCCATAGACGATAGTCGGGGGGCATATTGTTTTTGCCCTGTCTGTCTGTCTGTCTGTTTGTCTGTTTGTCTGTTTGTCTGTTTGTCTGTTTGTTTGTCAGCAACTTTAACATTGGTCATAACTTTTGAGCCAGTATAGATAGAGACTTGATATTTGGCATACATATGTATCTCATGAAGCCGCACATTTTGAGGGGTGACGTGTCAAGGTCAAGGTCATCCTTCAAGGTCAGAGGTCAAATATATGGGTCAAATCGCCGACTTTAACATTGGCCATAACTTTTGGACCAGTAGAGATAGAGACTTGATATTTGGCATGCTTGTGTATCTCATGAGGCTGCACATTTTGAGGGGTGACATGTCAAGGTCAAGGTCACCTTGCTTTAAGCAGCCACCTGCTCTAAATACCAACTAATTAACACAATTTAGTGGCCGTTATAGAGAGGTTAAACTGTAACTCCAATTAATGCATTTAGAAAGTGATTGTCTTAGAGACAAAGAGCTTGGATCCTGTTGTGATAAGTCGCCGAGTTATTCGACGTTCATCTAGATCCAAGCTGGATAAGTGTTAAACCTCCCATAGAATAATGAATAGTTTTGAATCTGCTGTTTGCAAGTTATGAATGATTAATCAAACGCAAAGGAAAAGTTTATTGCTTGCATTTGTTTATTGATATATAGAAATATTACACATTAATATATAGAAATATTTCACATTGATATATTGAACTACAGTCAAACCTGTCTTAGCGACACATTGTTTTTAGCGACATCCTGTCAGATGCGACAGTATTTCCTTCCTCCCGATGTATTTTCCTCTATATTTCAACTGTATATAGCGACACACTGGCAGATGCGACATACGACACTAAATTTGTACTCCCAACTCGGCAAACGACATTGTTTTTAGCGACAATGAGCTTTCACTGTATCATTGTGTTTGTACTTAATTGCCCTCATTAACGTGTCAAAGGATTAATGCCCAAGGTGATAAGGGATTATCTGGTCCAGTTGGTCTGTTAGTCTCAATACTGTTAGAGTTTTTATAGCTAGCTACCCAACCATAAAATTTTGATAATGAACTGCGCTTTAATCATCCATTTATTTATACCGGAAATCGGTCATAATGTCGTAATTGGCTATTCTAGTGATTTAATTGCCAAATTGGTTTCATAACTTGACAAGAAGTTAACCAAACCACTTTAAAAGGTTTATTTCATTATAACATATATTGTATTTTCATAATTAAGATACAGACATATAGAAATGTGCCTCTGCTTCCCTGTCAAAGACAGGTGTGTTTGGCCTCGTTGTGGCAATGGGCCGAAACGCTTCGAAAAACTATGAGGCTTCTGATTTTCATGAATTTGTTTTGTGCACAAACTTACTTTTTATTAATAGAATTATTGATAAGGACACTAAAGTAGTAACATCATAAAATAGTTTATTCCATTCCAAACCCTAAAAAAGTAATACCTAGATATAAATTTGAAATGTCATCAGTTTTCGCGAAGAATGTCGATCAATACAACATGGACCCTGGGCCCATGAAATTTTCAACCTGAATTCAAAGACACCCTGTGAGATACGACACTTTTGGCTTTCTCCCAAACTATGTCTCTAAAAACAGGTTTGACTGTATTACACATTGATATATAGAAATATGACACCAACTTGCAGTCAGATTCCTTGATCTGTTTGTTTTTAAATAGTTTAATAATGTTAACTTTTCTATTTTAGATTACATGATTTTCTTCTGAAGAAGACACAAGTCTGTTTTAATAGCTTTTGATCTGTTGATGTGTTAACCCTTTACTACATAGATATGCATTTGCAAACAGGTTTTAAAATAGGAGTCATCTGCTTTGTTTGCTTATAGAGTAATATAGATCTGTTTCTGCCATGGCCAAAACTTCCTTTGGTATTTGATTTTATAAAAAGAAATAATGAATAAATACTCCTGGTGTCAGTATTCATGGAGTAAAGGGTTTAAAGATTCAGTCAGTTTTTCTTTCAAATGATTTTATCCGTTTCTGTTTCAGGACTTGCCAGAGTATTTTGAAGACAACATGCAAATATGGATGTCACATTTCTTGCAGCTACTCTCGGTGGACAACAAACTTCTTCGAACTGATGTAAACACTTTTTACTCTGCCTTTTGATGGATTTGAAAATCTAGACTAATAACAGATCAAGACATGATGTCATAGTTACTGAGTTTCTCTGGTGTGCTCTATCAGTAATGTATGTTATTGTTAGAGAGATGATCCCTGTATATTTCGATTAGTTAACTTTAAAATTTGATACATATATGGTTCAAAGACACTATTGTATGGAAATAAATAGCACCAACTACAAATGTAGCTCTTTAGTGATGTTTTAGCTATTTTAACACTTTCCCTCATATAAACGCATTTTCATGTATTTGCAAACAGTAGACCCAGCTCAGATCAGGGTCTGCACTGTTTGCTTTAATGGAATTTGATTGATCAGTTTCTTTAGTTTCTAAAATGTCTACAATGATACACCTTCCATATTTTGTTGTAACTATTTTCAGTATTTTGTCCTTGAATATTCAGTAGGTATTGAAAATTGAACTAAATATAGAGCAGAGAAAGGGTTAAAGAATTAATGGGTTGCTACTCATTACTTCAACAATAAATATTTGAAATTGTCAATTATTTATGACGAGGCATGAAAAAAGTGCATGGTGATAGCATTTTCAAAAACATGGATAATAGAGGAATTAGCCATAGACAAAATACAGTAGTTAAAATAAAATATTGAAGGTAGAATATTGTAGCCATTTTAGAAACTAAAGAAACAGAACTATCAAATTCCATTAGCAAACAGAGCAGTACCTGATCAGACGGCTCCTATAAGAGGTCTCCTCTGTGTGCAGATGCGTGAAAACGTGTTTTTATGAAGGAAAGGGTTAACCTTTTACCTAGTAGAGACATCTTTTGACATATTTGCAAACAGAGGAGACCAAGATCAGATGGCTCCTTTTGGAGCTATATGATCAGGGTCTGCTTTGTTTGGAATATCAATAATATAGATCTGATTCTACAGTTTCTGGCATGTCCAAAACGTTTTGTGTTCATATGCCATTAATTATAAACATTCATCTAATTAATATTCATGTCATTATTCTTATATGAATATTCATTTCTAGGATGAGGAGGAGGCGGGCTTACTGGAACAGGTGAAGTCTCAGATCTGTGATAACGTGGCTTTATATGCCCAGAAGTATGATGAGGAGTTTTCTCCTCACCTGCCAGGCTTTGTGACGGCCATCTGGAATCTACTACTCAACACTGGACAGCAGGTCAAATACGATCTGGTAAGGGCATGGCCCCCAAAGGGAGATACATTGTGATTGTATAGTTCATTAGTTTAAATTAGTTCATTGACTTCTTTAATATATTTAAATCCATTTTTAAAGATGTTCAGTTCTCAACTTGAAGATTATTAGCATGTCTATTTTTCGAGAAATAATATTGATCTGATTCTACAAATTCTGTCATGGCGGAAAATTCCTGTGTTCATGTCATTATAAAATATTCATCTAATTAATATTCATGATACAATTTCTGAATACATGATCATATATCATTTATACATGAACAGTGCTTCCTTATGATGTATACAATGTGTCCTGTCAGATTGTTAATGATGACACAATCAGTCTGAGGGAAGTTTGTTCATGAAGAAGTGTTTGTCTCTATTCCTGAAATGCACATTTATGTATACATGTATATCGTTTGGAAACAGTATTGATTATTATCACTTTGTTTATTCTTAGTTACCTCTTTCTTAATACTCAACATCTCATCTGGATCCAAACTTTTTTGCTTGAGTATCAATGAAATCTTCCCTAGTAGTATTAATGAATTAACCCTTTCCCTGTTCTATGTTTATTCCAAATTTCAATACCTACTGAATATTCATGTACACAATAGTTATAATGAAATATGGTAGGTTGAAAATTGTAGCCATTTTAGAAAGTAAAGAAACAGATCTTCCAAATTCCATTAGCAAACAGAGCAGATCCAGATCAGACGGCTCCTTATGCATCTTATATATGCCTCTAATATAGTTATATTCTTAATACTGAAAATGGAGTTTTCTGCTTGCAGTGGTCTTCTTTGAAGATTAGAGACCTTCTTGTCTATGTGCAATATTTCAGTAACGTTCAATTTGTGTTTAAAAAAACCACAGAGTAAGAATTAATTCATTGCAAGTGAATTATTAATGAAGTAAAAGTATATATTGGTACACTGGGAGTCCTTGCCCCTGTTTGGACACATTGAACAGAGCTGTAATTAAGATGCATACTGATGTATGAAAATCTCATATTTCTCAGCCAAACCCGATTTTGCTATGGCTTGTTAGAGTCACCTCTGTGTCAGAGGTGGTTCTGATGGTTGGCAGCAAGATAAGGTTTGGTGGAGAAATACAAAAAACAGTTTAACCCTTTCCTTCATATATAAAACACTTTTTCATACACTTGCAAACAGAGTAGACCCAGATCAGACGGCTCCTATAGGAGCCATCTGATCAGGGTCTGTTCTGTTTGCTAATGAAACTTGATATATGTTTCTTTAGTTTCGAAAATGGCTACAATGTTCCACCTTCCATATCTCATTATAACTGCTTTGTCTATGAATATTCAGTAGGTATCGAAATTTTGAATAACCATAGAACAGGGAAAGGGTTAATTAGATTTTCTAAATATGCTTCATATTTACATTCCTGGTTGATGATCCCTACGATCATAGGTTCTTACTTTGAAACAGAAAGCCAACTTTAAATATTGGTACCAGTGTCTGTGTTAGGATTGTTCCTTTCTTTTACTTAGTATTATACTTGATTTTCAATTGTTTATCATTTTAGCTTGTTAGTAATGCCATCCAGTTTTTGGCCTCTGTAGCAGAACGACCTGGATACAAGAGTCTGTTTGATGACCCATCTACACTGGCAAGCATCTGTGAGAAAGTTATTGTACCAAACATACAGTTCAGAGGTAGGGTTCCATTCCTCTAGGAATTCCATTCCTCTAGGAAGTCTGGTTAAGACTACTGGCAAGCAGAATGTGTTTGAATGATCTAATAATGACCTCCTGCTAAGATTGTTCAAACCACAAGGATGACATGGCAACCAGATAAAGTGTCAAAGTTGTGTCCCTTTGAAAATATTGGAAGCTTTCACATGTCCAGATAAGGTGCATAAATTAATGCATTTTCTAGAACAACTTCTTTATTTCTCAACCAAACACTATGGTGTGACTACTCTTTAGAATCGTCTCGAAGAGACAGTTCTAAAGAGTAGTAACATCATAGGGTTTGAAGGAAAAAGGACCATTTTAATATTTGAATACGCACCTTTATCTGTTGCTCTGAGCTTTAATAGGTTAGTGTTGTCTGCTATAGTTGTTTTGTCTGCTGATAGTTGAAGATCAATGTCCGTCTTTTCTTTCCAACATTTTGGATATTTTACAGATCTGATTCTGATTTGTGTCTCATTATACCCCCGTAAATGAATTTGTAAGAGGGGGTATATAGGAATCAATGTGTTGGTCGGTCGGTCAGTTGGTCTGTCTGTCTGTCTGTCCATGGCACAACTTTTGATTTGCAATCAAGGCAGTTTAGCAGGGGTATTCCATCACCTTTAGTGATAGTTCTAGTTTGAATTTTAATTCAGGTCCAACAGTTTGGAGCCCTATGAGAGGCACAGTTAGTTTTACTTCAGAGGCTGTCCTTATTCTTCAGTCAAACCTTTACTTAAATAATCAAGTAAGAAATAATGACATCATGAATATTAAGTTGATTATTTTCTATTATGGCATATGAACACATGAGTATTTGGTCATGACAGAAACCGTAGAATCATGTTTGTATTATTCCATAAACAAACAAGGCAGACCCTGACTACAGGAAACCTCAAACCTGGGTCTTCTCTGCTAAGGTATGAAAAGGCATCTCTATCAGGTAAATTGTTGGTATTAACCCTTTCCTCCATAAATACGCCTTTCTACACCGCTGTAATAACCATTTCTTGAAACCATTGTGATAAATAGAGCATTTGCTCTTATAGGAGCAAATGCTCTATTTATCACAATGGTTTCAACTACAAAATTCTAAAATTTTACTTTTCTCTAGTAGATGCTTCTTTTGGGTATATTCTTTCAAAGAGGTTGGATCTAAAATTAATAGCCTATAGAGGAAAGGGTTAAGTAAACGTGTAGGTGCTAGTAGGGTCCATATTTATGGCTTGTAGTACATTAATATCTTATGTTTATTTCAGGGTCTGATGAAGAGCTGTTTGAAGACAATCCAGAGGAGTACATCAGAAGAGACATTGAAGGTTCAGGTGAGTTTGTGGTATCATACAGTTACTGATGATAAAAGAGTTACTTTTTACAGAGCTGTAGGTAAGAAGCCTTTCCATCATTAAGAAAACTTTAACATTGCTTATAACTTCTGAATTACTTAAGCTAGACCATTCATATTTGGTATGCAGATAGCTTGGGTGAAGGCCTGTCACTTGATTCAAGGATACATGAAATCAGGTCAAGGTCAAGGTCACTATTTCCAAAAGTTTGCCCTTTTTAAACAACTTTAACATTGCTATAACTTCTGAACAACAAATGCTAGGCAATTCATCTTTGGTATACAGATAGCTTGGGAAAAGGCCTTTCACTTGATACAAGGATATATGAAATCAGGTCAAGGTCAAGGTCACTATTTCCAAAACTTTGCTGTTGTTAACAAAACTTTAACATTGCTTATAAATTACTTAAGCTACACCATTCATATTTGGTATGCAGATAGCTTGGGTGAAGGCCTTTCACTTGATATAAGGATACATGCAATCAGGTCAAGGTCACTATTTCCAAAACTTTGCCATTTTTAACAAACTTTAACATTGCTATAACTACTATACTACAAATGCTAGGTAATTCATTTTTAATATATATACATATAGCTTGGGTGAAGGCCTTTCACTTGATACAAGGATACATGAAATCAAGTCAAGGTCAAGGTCACTATTTCCAAAACTTTGCCATCATTAACAAAACTTTAACATTGCTATAACTTCTAAATTACTTAAGCTAGACCATTTATATTTGGTATGCAGATAGCTTGGGTGAAGGCCTTTCACTTGATACAAGGATACATGAAATCAGGTTACGGTCACTATTTCAAAAACTTTGCCGTTTTTAACAAACCTTAACATTGCTATAACTTCTGAACTACAAATGCTAATCAATTCATATTTGGTATATAGATAGCTTGGGTAAAGGCGTTTCACTTGATGAAAGGATATATGAAATTAGGTCAAGGTCACTATTTCCAAAACTTTGCCATCATTAACAATACTTTAACATTGCTTATAAATTCTTAATTACTTAAGCTACACCATTCATATTTGGTATGCAGATAGCTTGGGTGAAGGCCTTTCTCTTGATACAAGGATACGTGAAATCAGGTCAAGGTCACTTTTTCGATAACTTTGCCGTTTTTAACAAACTTTAACATTGCTATAACTTCTGAACTACAAATGCTAGACAATTCATCTTTGGTATACAAATAGCTTTGGTTAAGGGCTTTCAGTTAATTTGGTTAAGGTCAAGGTCACTATTTGCCAGGTTGGCCATCATTGAAAAACTTCAACATTTTTTCTTAACTGCTGAACCTCATATACTAGACAATTCATATATGGTATGAGGATAGCTTTGGTGAAGGCCTTTCAGTTGATACTGGGTCACGGTCAAGGTCACTATTTTAAAAACTTGACCCTTTTTAACAAACTTTAACAATTTGCTATAACTTCTGATCCAAGAGTGCGAGGCAATTCACCTTTGATATTCAGATAGCTTTGGTAAGGACCTTACGGATGACATAAAGATACCTGAAATCAGGTCAAGGTCACTATTTTGAAACATTGGCTGTCATTAAAATGTTGTCATAACTTCTGAACTACATGGGCTAGACAATTTATATTTGGTATGCAGATAGCTTGGGTGAATGCCTTTCAGTTGATACAAGGATACATGAAATTTGGTCAAGGTCAACACAAAAAAATCCAGCTTAATGCGGTTTCCGCATTTTTAGCTCACCAGAGCAAAAAGTGCTCAGGGTGAGCTTTTGTGATCGCCTGATGTCCGTCGTGCGTCATTCGTCGTCAACAATTTGAACCTTTAAAGTTCTTCTCCTCTGAATCTACAGGGGTCTCAGCTTTCATCTTTGGCACATAGCATCATCTGCAGGTCCTCTACAAAAGTTGTATAAATTATACCCCTGGGGTCAAAATTGGCTCTGCCCCAGGGGTTTTCAGTTTTCAATAGAAACATATAGTGAAAACTTTGAACATCATCTCCTCTAAAACTAGAAGTTCCTCAGCTTTCATATTTGGCACATAGCTTCAACTTCAGGACTTCTACAAAAGTTATATAAATTATGCCCCTAGGGTCAAAATTGGCCCCACCCCAGGGATTGCCAGTTTTTTGTAGCTGACTGCTTAAACAGCCTATGGGATCACTAGTTATGCATAGGAAAAACTTTAAAAAATATTCTTGTCAGAAACTACATGTCCCAGAGCTTAGATATTTGGTGTATAGATTTACTTAGCATAACTTTATGAGTTTTATAAGTATCATAGTTCTGGGATTAAAATTGGTCCTGTCCTGTGTGTATAGACTTCTTTACATCACAAACTACATTCTAAAGGTTTCTCCTTAATATCACTCTTAGCTGAGACCTGCCAGTGGGAGTTCTTACATAATCACCCTTAGCCTGATCAGTAGAGTAGAAATTGTGTTTAGACAAATAACACACACTCATTTAAGATTGAGAAAACTGTGGATAATTCTCAAAATGCAGAACACTCTTAAAGCTTTTTTTCATACCTATGCCCTGCATTAAGCTACCAGCTATCAATATAGAGCATATCTGTTGTGAATTTCAGCTTAACTCTTTGCATGCTGGGTAATTTTGTCATCTGCTAAATTGTTGTGTGCAGCATATTCACAAGTTATCCTAACTACACACTTTCTTTCTATTTTTTTCAGAAGTTCAGTCTCATTGACAAACAGTTTGGATATCAGATCAGGCACCACATTATGTTGGCCCTGATCTGGATCCAAACTGTTTGCATAGGTCATTAGTGGTGGGAGAATCCCACTACACACTTTCTTTCTAAGTTTTTCAGAAGTTCAGTCTCATTTACAAACAATTTGGATATCAGATCAGGCACCACATTATGTTGGCCCTGATCTGGGTCCAAACTGTTTGCATAGGTCATTAGTGGTGGGAGAATCCCACTACACACTTTCTTTCTAAGTTTTTCAGAAGTTCAGTCTCATTTACAAACAATTTGGATATCAGATCAGGCCCCACATTATGTGGGGCCTGATCTGGATCCAAACTGTTTGCATAGGTCATTAGTGGTGGGAGAATCCGCCTCTAGCATCCAAAGAATTAATACAAGTTCCAGTGGTCTAATGCTCTATCCATTCTTTCACTACATTCTTTTAGCATCATGTTCGGGTCATCTACAAAAGTTATATAAATTGTGTCCCTGGGGTCAAAATTGGCACAGCCCCTGGGGTGTTAAGTTTTCAATAGAAACATATAGTGAAAACTTTGAAAATCTTCTCCTCTTATTGTCTGGTGAGCGATGTCAGGGCCATACTGGCCCTCTTGTTTTTGCTTGTCTTCATTTTTATTTGAATAAAAAAAATCATTCAGATCTTGATGTGACTCCGTGTTACTCGGGTCTGATCTGGATCCAACCTGTTTGTAAAGATGATTACAGGTTTGCCGTTGGCAGCAAATCAGTTAATGAGGGCTGTGAGTGTGTTACTTTATAGCATTCTTTGTTCTTGTAGATGTTGACACTCGGCGGCGTGCAGCTTGTGATTTGGTTCAGGCTCTATGTAAGTCATTTGAGGCACAGGTGATCAACAACTTCTCACAGTATGTGCAGGGACTTCTACAGGTGAGAACTGCAAAATGAAGTTTTTGATGTAACATAAAAGCTGTTCCAGATTCAAGTTGTTTACAACAGGGCCAGCAGTTCCTTAACCCATTCCCTCATATTGACGACTCTGGAAAAGTCTCTCTGTGAAACCATTGTGATAAATAGAGCATTTGCTCCTATAGGAGCAAATGCTCTTTTTACCACAATGGTTTCAAACTACAAAATTCTAAAATTTTCATTTGCTCTAGTTAATGCTCCTTTTCGGTAGATTTATTCAGAGGTTGTATCTAAAAATAGTCTATGAGGTAAAGGGTAACCGTTTACTCCATGAATAATCATGTAAGAAATAATGATGCATGAATGTTAACTGGCTGAATTTTGTAATGGCATATGAACACAGGAAATGTTTGGTCATGGCAGAAACTGTAGAATCTGATCAATATTATGTAATAAGCAAACAGAGTAGACCCTGATTATGGAGTAAAGGGTTAAACACTAAGTCAATTGAATTATACTGACTAACAAAATAAGCATGTAAACAAGAGTTTAACAGATTAACCCTTCGCTTGCTATTCACGTCAATATATCTACCTGTAAATAGTGAAGACCAAGATGAGACAGCTCCTGCAGGAGCTGTCTCATCAGGGTCTGCACTATTTACAAGTTGATTGTGCAACCAGTGCACTCCTCAGCAGTGATTGCACAGTGAAATACTTGTACACAGTGAAGATATATGTAATTATACAACAGAATATGGGTAAAGAAGGAGACATGTATTTTAAAATTCAGCAAGAGAAGGGTTAAAAATTCTGATGTCTGTAGAGAATATGATATTTGAAAACAGATTTGTGGAAATAGACAGTATCCTTAATCTTTTAGCTGTCATGCATTTTCATCTGTACATTTTGTTGTCTGCTATAATTTTCATTGTCAATTTTTTCTATTTTCGTACAGAAATTATTACATCACAGGGCTCTTTCTGAAATCTACACGGGCCTGTTAAAAGTACTCATTTCCAATGCAAAATCGGTAACCACTTTTCCAAAATAAATGCCAATAGAGACCAAATTTTAATTAAAATGATAAAAAATGCAAAATAAGTTAAAATGGGACAAAAAATGCTCCCCAAATCATTGAGTTATATTCGAAAACAATCCCCAATATTAAAATGCATTTTTCCCAAAATTACCAGAAAAAGACCTGCATGGCCTACTCCGGTCTCATCTGGAGCCAAACAGTTTGCATAAGTTATCAGTAAATATTCATACTCATTTACTTTAATTACACTGTGTTTCTTTTTCAGGAGTACAGTGCCAGTCCAGTTGAGAAATGGAAGAGCAAGGATGCAGCCATATACCTAGTAACATCACTAGCAGCCAAGGCACAAACTCAGAAAGTAAGTCCATGAACATACCGTATAAGTGGTTTTTTACGCGGGACGCAAATTTCACAAATCTACCTCATATTAATTTTTCACGTCTTTATTATTCGCGGAAACTGGGTGAAAATTAATTTTTCACGGAAACGTATTAAAAATCGTCCTTATCTTACCATGTTGTTTTGTATCTTTTTAGTAAAACAGCCATTGCAAATGGCGCATTCCGAACTAAGGGAAGTAACTCTGATAATCAGAGAGAAATATATAAGTTTACATGACGTTTTATAAACGAATAACATTCACTCATTTGGGTATGTTGTTTGTTTAAACAGTTGACTGATAAGTGTGACTTCAATGCAAACACTCTTAATTACATGCAAACAGACACTTTGGAGACGAAAACAGACTTCGACTTACCGAAAACGCAGTCAGTTCGACCTTGTCTTAAAAACTTGTATTATAAAGAATAAATAGGAAGAAAAACTAGTCATCTGCAGTCACTGCTATTGTGATTAATTTACAACGGTATCTTTAAACACTCGATTACCAAATTGGAACAAATTCTCCTTCCATACCCGTTTCTATATTACGTAATCATGCACAACGCGTAAACTAAGGATATACATGTGTTAAATGGTGGTAAAGATATTTATGTTTTACCGTTTGTAGAAAGTTGTCGTCTGTTGTATGGGGAGAGAAAAGAAGGAATTTGTAGCGGATTATATTTACGCGTGTTTGATGGACACGCAAACATAGCGAAAATTTCCTTCTCGCTTAAAAATCCACTTATACGGTATAAGGGTTGAATTTGAAGAGCCTTACATTTTGGCCAGTACTCAATTTCAGTGGGTGTAGACACATAATAGTATTGCTCATGTCTGTCTAAATTTAGTGTAAGTAATGACAGAAAAGATTAATTCTTTATGTCTCACAGTAAAGTAAAAATGATGAAAAGTTAACCCTTACTCAATAAATACACCTTTCAATGCCTTTGCAAACAGAGTAGACCTGGATCAGATGGCCCCTGTAGGAGCCATCTGATCAGGGTCTGCTCTGTTTGCTTATGAAATGATGTAGACCTGATTTTACAGTTGTTATATGTCATAATAAAACCTGTCAGAGCTAATAAATATTCATGTCACATAACTATTTTTAAGATTACGGGTGTCATAAGGGCTTGTAGCAAAACTGCTTCTCCGTTTGCAAAGGCATTAAAAGGCATATCTATGAGATACGGGGTAGCAGTTACCCTTTACTCCATGAATATTCATGTAAGAAATAATGATACCATGAATATTAATTTAATAGATCAATTGTTATAATAGCACATGGACAAATGAATTTCCTACAGGAGCCGTCTGATCTGGGTCTACACTGGTTGCAAAGGTGTAGAAAGGTGTATTTATAGAGTAAAGGATTTAAGGCAATTACAAAATAACCATTTAAACGAAGTCTTATCATGGATCTTTGAGGTAGATTGTAGATTAATGCAGTACAAAAGTAATGCTTCCATAGGAGTTTTATGCATAACTTTATTTCTGCATTAGGCAGCCACTTGTTTTTAAAGACCCCCATGTTTATCAACTGCAGCAGGTTCTCTTTTAGGAATCTCAATTTTCAGACTGAAATTTCTATTGTATCTCTTCAAAAACATGTTTAGCCTTTAGCCTGCTGACTATTTCTGCTGACTGCTGATTATTTTTACAGAATTTTTCCCCATCTACATTTTCAAAATTCAAGCTATAAACTTTTCATCTACCAAAATGCAATCAGGGTGTCAAAGAGTTTGGATCCTGATGAGACGCCAAGTTACTCGGCGTCTCATCTGGAACCAAACTGTTTGCATAGGTAACCACTCATCTGCCCATAGCAGGCTAAATGTTAGTCTCATACAGTATGAACCCTGATGAGACATCAATTTTTTGCCGCATCTTAACTGGATCAAATGGTTTGAAAAATATGTATGTTTTCTCGAAGTTTGGCTTCATTCCACTACATACATGTACTTTCTTTAAATTTGCAGCATGGTATAACACAAACTAGTGAGCTGGTGAACATTACAGATTTCTTCAACGCCCAGATTGTGACAGACTTACAGGACCAAGATGGTATGTTTGATAACATGGGTTGTTACTGGTATATACTGAAATAGTTTGCTAATTTTCACTCTTACATGTATTATGAAGGTTGTTGCTTTCCATGAATTTCATTCTTAATGGTAATGATTTTGCCATACTTTACATATGATAGAGACACACTTTACACATGATAGAGATGCACTTAAGGCATGATAGAGACACACTTTACAAATGATAGAAACACTTTACACATGATGGAGATGCACTTTACACATGCTACACATGATAGACACACTTTACACATGATAGAGATGCACTTTACACATGATAAAGGCACACTTTACACATGATAGAGACACACTTTACACATGATAGAGGCACACTTTACACATGATAGGGACACACTTAACACATGGTAGAAATGGACTTTACACACAATAAAAACACTTTTACACATTTACAAACAGAGTAGACCCAGATCAGACATCTTTTATAATTATCTGATTAGGGTCTGCTCTCTTTGCTCATGAAATAATATACAGTCCAACAAAGTTAGAGGGACCTTGAATAATATATTTAGGTAAAATTTGAGACTAGAATTGAGGACCAATTCAACATTTAAAATACTTCAGCACTGATTTTGCTATAGTATTCACATGTTTAATGGGGGAAATGGGTAAAATGTTACTTAATATCTGTCTTTTGTTTATTTTGCAGTTAACTCCAAACCAGTGATAAAGGCAGACTGCATAAAATATTTAATGGTGTTTAGGAACCAGGTAATACATCATTTTTCAGTTCCTTAGATGCTTTGATCTTTAACTCCTTAAGCCTTTACCCCATAGATATGTTTTTAATGCCCTTTGCAAACAGTCTAGACCCAGATCAGACAGCTCCTACTGGAGCCATCTGATCAGGGTCTGCTCTGCTTTATATGGAATTATTATGCAAACATACAGACTGCTCTTCGCGATATTTTCCCCACTATTAGCTAGCCTTTACAACACCACGTGGTGACCGATGTACGGATACCAGTCTTGGAATTTCGTATCGATTTTTGCTATCGAACAGGGAACACCGTTGAGGAAGTTGTCGCAAAAAAGGCTTCAGTATAATGTATTAATTTGCATGTAGTGTTCAATTGCAACATTTTGCAAACAATAAATGAGTAAATAGGCGAAATGCTGTATTGAATTAATCTCCTGAATAAATGAAACATGTACCAAAAAATTACGACATTTAGACTCATTTACGTTTTATCGTATGTAAAATTCGACTGTTGAAAGAAATGTCACTTTTAAGCTTCGGCTTTACATCAAAATGCGGCGGTAGTAACGATGACAATATAATAAATCGATGGGGCCTACCAGAAACAAAGAATACGTATGAAAAAGAGAAGCAAAACTGTCAATTTCTTCCCAAATGGCTTGAGAATTTAAATGGCTCCTGATCCTGTATGGTGTTTACTATAGCATTGTAGTGCCGTATTTTCACGAACATTCAAATATAACACATTATTCACTACCCATAAACACATTTTAACAACCCTGCTCCTCTC
The DNA here is from genome assembly GCA_963576725.1 of Azorinus chamasolen. Classification (NCBI taxonomy): domain Eukaryota; kingdom Metazoa; phylum Mollusca; class Bivalvia; order Cardiida; family Solecurtidae; genus Azorinus; species Azorinus chamasolen. Next base: position 53,296,789 of record OY755243.1, on the reverse strand, counting down.
TAAATCTTCTTGATAAAATGTATTTAAAGCAGGATTTGACACTTCATACAGGTTCAACATCTCACGAGTTTTTAAAGACCAAAATAGTTTATCACCAAGTCAGGGCACAAGAAATTTTGGTCAGGGCTAGTAGTTTTCAAAACCACTAGCCTGACCGGGCTAGTAAGCAAAAAAGTTAATGTTGAGCCCTGCATTGTGAAACAATTGTGATAAATAGAGCATTTGACCATAGGAGCAAATGCTCTATTTATCACAATGGTTTCAATACTACACAATTCTAAAACTCTCCTTTTCTATAGTTAATGCTCCTTTTCGGTAGATTAATTAGAAAAGGTTGGGTCTAAAAATAGCCTAGGAGATAATGAGTTAAAGAAGGATAGGGATTAATGATATTTATGTCTCCCCCCCATATTTATATGGGGGAGACATATTGTTTTCGTGAGAGTTGTCTGTCTGTCTGTCTGTCTGTCCGTCACACTTTTTGTCCGGACGATAACTTCAATATGCCTGATGCCAGTTGATTGAAACTTCATATATGGAAAGAGCATAATCAGAGGAAGTGTCATGCACAAAGTCCATAACTCTGGCTTCACTAATATAGGAGTTATTGCCCCTTGTAAAAAAAATTCACACTTTTTTGTCCGGACGATAACTTCAATATGCCTGATGCCAGTTGATTGAAACTTCATATATGGAAAGAGCATAATCAGAGGAAGTGTCATGCACAAGGTCCATAACTCTGGTTTCACTAATATAGGAGTTATTGCCCCTTGTAAAAAAATGCACACTTTTTTGTCCGGACGATAACTCCTATATGGTTCATGCCATTGGATTGAAACTTCATATATGGAAAGATCATGGAGAGAGGAAGTGTCATACACAAGGTCCATAACTCTGGCTTCATTAATAATGGAGTTATTGCCCTTGTAAATTTTTCAACAAATTTTTTGTCCGGGCGATAACTCCTATATGGCTCATGCCATTGGATTGAAACTTCATACATGGAAAGATATAAGATGATATATGAACATGTCATGCTCAAGGTCCATAACTCTGGCTTCACTCATATTGCAGTTATTGCCCTTTGTAAAAAAAACACACAATTTTTTGTCAGGATGATAACTCCTATATGGCACATGCCATTGGAGTGATACTTCATACATGGATTGATCATGGTAAGAGAATTTGTCATGCATAAGGTCCTTAACTCTGGCTTCAATAAATTAGAGTTATTGCCCCTTGTACATTTGTTACATTTGTTTAACACTTTCTTGTCCGGACGATAACTCCTACATGGCTCTTGCCATTGTATTGAAACTTTATACATGGAAAGAGCATGATGAGAGAAAGTGTCATGAACAAAGGCCATAACTCTGGCTTCAATACTTTTGGAGTTATTGCCCTTTGTTACATTTTTGTCCGATCAATAACTCCTGTTCGACTGATGCTATTGGAATGACATTTCATTTATGGAAAGAGCATGATGAAAGTAAGCGTCATGCACAAGGGCCATAACTCTGGTATCAATATTTTTGATGTTATCATTTTCTTCTTGAAAAATGTGGCGTGGAAAGCGCATAATGAGGGGAAGTATGACAATCATCAAGTCCATAACATTTTTAGTGATTTCCCTTTACATATTGTTTTTATTAGAGGGGAGACATCCGTTTTTGTGACAAAAACCTCTAGTTAAGCATTGAATTGTGTACAGTAGAACCTGTCTTAAGGGGGCCATCAAAAAAGGTATAATTATTAGTTTGCAAGGCAAGTGGTAGCTTAATGCATGTCAAAAGCAATGCAGAAAGCTCATATAGGAGCTTTCTGCATTACTTTTGCCCGGCATTAAGCAACCACCTGCTTTTTAGCACCACTTTTTCAAAAAGTTGAGCTATTGTCATGACCCTCTCGTCGGTGTCGGTTAACCTTTTTGTTAAGGTCCAATTCTCAGAAACTATCAAAGATATTTGGTTCACATTTGGTATGCATCTTTACTATCACAAGGGTAGGTAACTCTAAAATTAATTTTGCCAGAATTATGCCCCTTTTTCGACTTAGAATTTTCATTGTTGGTTAAGTTTTATGTTAAGGTCCTTGTCTCAGAAACTGTCCCAAGATATATGGTTGAAATTTGGTATGCATGTTAACTATTACAAGGGGGACCCATTTCACAAGGGCAGGTAAGCCTAAAATTAATTTTGCTATAGATATCTCCCCTTTCCAACTTAAGACTTCCAATACGCTATCCAGCACTAAAGAAAGTGGAGCGCGCTTTCCGCGGACAACTCTTGTTAAGACTTGCTATATTCAATAAACGACTGGCCACTTAGGACGACACCAATTTACTCAGCATCTCATATGGATCAAATCTTTTGCATAGGTAATCATATACAACATTGGCAGGGAACGAGTTTAATAGTTAATTTTCAACTGTATATATATAATTGACCTCTTGATCTTAAAGTAATTAAAGCTGTACCCTTTCTGCAAATGCGTTAAAAGGCATTACCCTCTAGTGGCGCATTTTTGCGCCTCTATAAAATTCACATTTTGAAACCATTGTGATAAAAAGAGCATTTGCTCCTATAGGAGCAAATGCTCTATTTATCACAATGGTTTCAAACTACAAAATTCTAAAGTTTTCCTTTTCTCTAGTTAATGCTCCTTTTCGGTAGATTTATTCAAAGAGGTTGTATCTAAAAATAGCCTAGGAGGTAATGGGTTAAAAGGCATTTCAATATATGAGGGAAAGGGTTAATAGTCATCATAGGCAGAGTATCGTATGAATATTCATGGGGTAAATGATTAAGCTTATGCTTATTCATTTCTTCACTAATCCTTGTCACACTTTTACAGAATTGTTAACATCATTATATCTCATTGAAGTAATATGCAATGTTTTGTTATACAGCTACCAAAGGAGTTATTGATAGCCTCAATTCCTAACATGGTCCGTTACCTGGCGGCTCAGAGTCGTGTGGTGCACACTTACGCCGCTCACTGTATAGAACGCCTGCTCATGGTACGGACACCACAGGGAACGCCAGCGTAAGTAATCTTAATCATTAACTCTCCCTGTTCTATTTTTATTCCAAATTTCAAAATCTACTGAATATTCATGGACAAAATAGCTATAATGAAATATGGAAGGTGGAACGTTGTAGCAATTTTAGAAACTAAAGACACAGGTCTATCGAATTCAATTAGCAAACAGAGCAGACCCTGATCAGACGACTCCTATAGGCGTTTTTGCGTTTATTTGAGGGAAAGTGTTAAGATTGTGCACCCACGTATCCATGCTGATATATGAATATAGGCTTGAAGTCTTCTACCTCTTTTGGTTGAATGGGGAGATTATCATTAGTGCATGTATTTATTTGTCAATCTGGCCGAAATTAGTTTCAGATCAGTAGCTGAATGAATAGATTCATTTCAATTTCAGTTTATACAATACATGCAACTGTGCCCTTTGGATGAAATAAGGTGATGTGTTTTCTTTAGTTATGGTACAAACATACTTAGGATGTTATAGCTACAAATATACAGTAGAGTCTGTCAGTCTGGCTATATCGACCATATGATGTATTTAACCTTTCCCTGTTCTGTGTTTATTTCAAATTTCAATAGTATTCATGGACAAAATAGTTATAATGAAATATGGAAGGTGGAACATTGTAGACATTTTAGAAGGTAAAGAAACAGTTCTTTCAAATTCCATTAGCAAACAGAGCAGACCCAGATCAGACGGCTCCTGTAGGAGCCGTCTGATCTGGGTCTACTCTGTTTGCATATGGGAGAAAACATGTTTATATAAAGGAAAGGGTTAACATAGGAGGCTGTAAAATCAGGTGGTTTCCCTCTTATAAATCCTCTTCATGTCTCCTTGAATAAACATGGCTGTCTTAACCCTTTATGCCTTTTTACACATTTGCAAACAGAGTAGACCCAGATCAGACAGCTCCTATAGCTATCTGATGAGGGTATGCTCTGTTTGTTTATGAAATTATAAATACAGTAATCTACAATTTCTACTAATGCCAAAAACATCTGTGTACATATGCTATTATAAAAATTAGCTAATGAATATTCATGATGTTATTATATCTAATGTGAATATAGAAAGAGTTAATACAGGGCAAAAGCGATATAGAAAGCTACTGTACGAACTAACGCCTGTTTTAAAAAATCCAGAATTGGACGTTTTTTGAGTGGTTGTATTAGTGAGACTTGATTGTTATACAGAATACTAGCTATGACTAAGTATTGTATCATCCCTTGTTCATTGATAAGTGATCATTTTGATATTTCAGTGTAACATACAAGGATATTGAGGGATGCGCAAATGCTTTAATAGAAAGTCTTTTTGGAGCCATGCATTTACCAGGATCCACAGAAAATGAGTACATCATGAAAGGTAGACTAGGAAACCTAGTAAACTGTCTTATAGAATACAGTAAAACCTGTTTAAACCCTCCCCTGATATAAATGCTTTTTTTCACACCTTTGCGAACAGAGTAGAACTAGATAAAACATCTTTTTGCTTATGACATGATATACATCTGATTCTACAGTTTTTGTCAAAGCCAAAAATTCCCTTGAAAATTAGACATTATAAAAGTTCAACTAATAAATATTCGTGATGTCATTATTTCCTACATGAAAACTAAACAGGTATTAAAGAATTAAGTGATCATGTATTGATTAAATATAGTACTCTGACAAAGGAATAGGTACTTAATGCAGGGTGAAAGTCATGAGGAAAGATCCTCTGGTACCCAAAACTAAACACCTGTCTAATGGTAGCAATACAGAAAAAACTCGTTATTACGAAATTTTAGTAAGGAGGTTGTTATGTCTTTGTAGGCAGGTGACTGCTTAATGCAGGGTGAAAGTCATGCAGATAGCTCCTAGATGAGCTTTCTGCATGACATTCACCCTGCATTAAGCTGCCACCTATGTTACAGATCAATAATGGTATGAATTTGAGTGTTCGTAGTATCGAGTTTTTACTGTATATACAGTCTGCTAAAAATCTGATTTGAAGCAATTTTACCTACATCCAGTTTGTTCAGCCTATTGAGAAAGTACTGATCTAGTGTCAAACAGCTTTAACCTTGATGAGACGGCAAGTACTGTGTCTCATTTGGATCCAGCTTGTTTGCAAGTGACAATGAGGTCATGATCCGCAGGATATTGGTTCAGATAGGTTTTCAGTGCTCCAGGTAATTTTTGGCTGCCATCAGTACGGTACTGATCCAAATTGAACTCGTCAGTACAGGCTATTTCCGGCCAGTACATGTAACCAGTATTCCGGGAGAGATAACATAACCAATACTGTGTGATGATGTTTCATTCAGATCACATACATAACCGTTTTACTGTATGAGTGTAACATGTGCAGTAATTATTCATTCTAGTAAAAAAAAATAAGGAAATGTCTGGAGTAATTTTATGCAATGTATGTAAAATACAAAATCTGTACCTGGAAAATATTATCTGAGAGCAGCTTTCCGTATCTGTAAAGCTTTAAAAACTATCCATGGCTGTTGATACTTTTGATTTACATTTGATTCCATGCCAAATGTAGTTTGACCAAATGGCATCTGTATAAGTGAGAAACCGGTGGCAAGAATCATTCTTGTGGACCTACTTACTTGTGATATGAGCCACTGTCTGAGAGAATAAGTCTTATTGCATTGTAGTGTAGACCCAGATCAGACATCATGTCTTTGGTGAGGTATCTGATCAAGATGTATGCTGCTTAGAATGATGGAGAACAAATTGTTAAAGGTTCTGATAGATGACATACAGTGCAGACCCTGATCAGACATCATGTCTGAGACGTTGTAAGACCAAGATCTACACTGTTTGTAATGCAATAAGACCTTCTTTCCCAGAGTATGACTTATATCATATCTCTAACAGCCATATCATTCTGTCAATATATCTCATTTATCAGCGAAACCCCCATCTTGCTGGTACTCATTAGAATGTAAGTTTGGCAGAGGAATATACGGACCATTTATCATAGGGTTTCTAAAACCTTTTGACTATATTACAGCCATAATGAGAAGCACCTCCATGATGCAAGAGAATCTTCTACCACTGGTGCCAGTCATACTAAAGAGTCTTACAGAGAAACTGCTACTGGTGGCAAAGGTAGTGTTATTTGATAGCATTTTCACAACTGAAAGGTGTTTGTAACCTGTCAAGGAGTAGATCAGTAACTCTCTCCTCCAAGGCTATTTTTTTTAGACCCAATCTTTTTGAATGAATCTACACAAAAGGAGCATTTACTAGAGAAAAGTAAAATTTTAGAATTTTGTAGTTTGAAACCATTGTGATAAATAGAGCATTTGCTACTATAGAACCAATGCTCTATTTATCACAATGGTTTCAAGATGTGGTTATTACAGAGGCTTAGAAAAGGCGTATTTATAGAGGAAAGGGTTAACTGTTTGCTTCATACAAATGCTTCTTTACAGATTTGCAAAGAGAGTAGATCCAGATCGGACAGCTCATGTAGGAGCCATCTGATCAGAGTCTGCTCTGTTCGCTTAATTATAATAATATGAATTAATGATACCAATACCAAACACTCCTGTGTACATGTGCCATTGTAAAATTTCAGCTATAAATACATTTTCATGATGTCATTATTTCTTACATGAATATTAAAATGGGAAAGGGTTAACCTACTCTCTCCTACTGACGCCTTTTGAAGCCTCTGTAAAAGTCCTTTGTGAAACCATTGTGGTAAATTTATCAAATTGTTTTTGAAACTATACAATTCTTAGAATTTCCTTTTTTCTTGTAAATTTTATGTGATTTTTTCCAGAATCCCAGCAAGCCACATTTCAATCACTACCTGTTTGAGACGCTTTGTGTAACTGTAAGGACCACCTGTAAGGCGAACCTTGATGCAGTGTTAGAGTTCGAACAGGCCCTTTTTCCACCATTCACTGAGATTTTACAGCAAGATGTTCAAGGTGAGCACAAATGCTTCCTAAAAATGGCTGAAACAGATTTGTTTATCTTTAAAAGTATAATCGATGAATATTCATGGCATACGAGGGGTGTTCCATAAATAATGTCATCTGTGCTTTATTTCGCGGAAATCGTGCAATTCATGCACAAAACCACCTCGTGTCGATTGAGTGATCACTGGCTTGTGACACAGGTAAATATCTCGTCCACACGTTCACTTGCCTCGGTACAGTGTACATCGTTTCATAGCCTATTCGTTAGACTATACACAAAATGACAGGAAAACGAGCTGAAAATGTTCTTGAAATTAGGGCCTATATAAAAGGTAGGTCATTACTCGGCATAAAGGCTGTAGATATTCACCGCGAGGTGTGTGACATTTATGGGGAGGGCCAAATGTCCCACAGGACTGTTTGTAGGTGGGTAGCTAAATTTAGTGCTGGGCAGCAGCAACTGAAAGATGCTGCTCGCCCAGGTCGTCCTGCAACAACTACGACCAAAGGTAACATAGAAAAAATCCGAAATATCCTCAAAACTGATGCTCGATTCACCGTAAGACAATTGGCTCGAATGACAAACTTGTCGTTAGCAAGAGTTCATGCAATTTTGAAGAAACACCTAAAAGTTAGAAAGATAAATGCAAGATGGATACCCCATTTGTTAACGGATGAGCAAAAGAAGACGCGTGTAACAATGGCAAAAAAACTTCTCAAAATGTACCCAAAATATAGTAAAAAGGCTTTTGATAATATAGTCACCGGTAATGAAACCTGGGTGTATTATTTTGAACCAAAGCGGAAGGTTTCCAACCGAATATGGGCCACTAAAAATGCCAGACGCCCAAGTATTGCCAAACGAATACGAACGGTAAAGAAGGTTTTGTATGCTATTTTTTTCACTAATAAGGGTCCAGCTATTCAAATCCCGGTGCCAAAAGGCAGAACGGTCACAGGCAAGTTCTATAAAAACGTTGTTCTGAGAAAATTGAAGAACTACTACAAAAGTAGCCGCCCCAAAACAGGACTTAAGTATGTCCGACTTTTGCATGATAATGCACCCGCTCACAAGGCACGTATTGTGACTGACTTTTTGGAGTCAGAGAAGGTTACCGTCCTTCCGCACCCTCCGTATTCACCAGACTTGGCCCCCTGCGACTATTTTCTCTTTCCAAAACTTAAATATCATTTATCTGGAAGGAGATACAATTTCGAGAAATGCCCTTGGATCTGCTGTTTATCAGTGTCTGATGGGTGTCCCCATTGAAGAGTATGAAAAATGCTTCCAAAAATGGATTGACCGGCTAAAAAGGTGTATTCTGGCTGGCGGAGAGTATTTTGAAGGGCAGAGCAAATTAAAATGAACAAAAGCACTTCCGCTATATGAGCACCGATGCAAGTGACATTATTTTTGGAACACCCCTCGTACTCTGTTATGTAGATTAATGCACTTTTAATTATACCCCATGCAATGAAGTTGCAAGAGTACAGTAGAACCCCTCTAATGTGACCACTTAATGAATAAACAAACCTGTCTTTATAAGCAGGTGGTTTGCTTAATTCAGGACAAAAGTAATGCAGAAAGCTCCTTTTTTCCTGCATTAAGCTACCAACTGCATCTGGCACCCGGATATATACCTCTTTTAGGTGGTCACATTAGCGGGGTTTTACTGTATATAGTTTTTGACCAGTCAGTCCATTAGTCAGTCCATCCGTCTGTAAAGGTAAAGGTGAGGTTTATAGTCTGGAACTACATACAATGTACATATTCTTCCGACTTCACAATTTACCCCCTGATCACTGGGTTATAAGTCGGCCATTAACACTCGGCGCCTAAGGCAGCCATGGCACAATGACTTATTTCCCTCACAGGTACCCATTTATACACCTGGGTAGAGAGGAGCAAATGTGGGATGCATTTTTTGCTCAGAAAAATTCTGATAGTCCGATGGCAGGATTCGAACCAGGGACCCTTCGATCCCAAGTCCAACGTCCTACCACTGGACTACCACTCCCAGTATCATATTAAATACATTGTTTCTCATCAAGCGCTTTTATTTCTTGAGCAATTTTTCTGAAGTTTGCTTTAAGAATGTCATGAATAAAAGCTTAGATTTTCAGAGGATTCTGTCATGGGGAACCACTTTTTTTCCTCTGACAATGTGACAGTGTGGGGTATTTGAGCTTGCTCACTAAAGTTCTTTAATTTCATACTGCTATATTCAACGTGAATATGTAGCTATGCCCAACAATATAGAATCAGAATGTTTCATCCAATCTTCATCAAACTTGCTGAGTGTTTGTTGAAGTAACATCTTGGCCAAGTTTGATAACAATTATAATTATAGTACCATTCTCTTCAGGATTATGGACCTTGAATTGTCAAAAATGGGCCATTTTGGCCTTGTCCTCTTTGTAAGTGGAATTTTTTTTATCGGGTATTCACCAAACTTGCTGAAAATGTTTGTGGTAATAGTATCTTGGCCAATTTGATAAACAGTCATATCGTCCCAGGCACTTCAGAATAATGGCCCTTGAATTGTCCAAAATTAGCCATAAGTCATATTTTGTGGCATATTGGCACTCTTATTTTTATACCTGCTCAGATCTGTGATCGGGGGGGGGGGCATATTGTTTTTCCTATATCTGTTGGCTGGTTGGTTTATCTGTCAGAACCGTTGGTTGGTTAGATTGTCCGTTTGTCCCCAACTTTAATGTTGGTGATAAGTTTGTCGCCATTGCACATACATACATCAAACTTGGCATGTATGTGCTTGTTATGGAGGTGAACATTTTAAGGGATGACGTATTATGGTGAAGGTCATACATCAGGGTCAAAAGTCATATGTCAGGGATATAGTGTTTCACAAACACATCTTGTTATATTTTTATAACTTATTGGCTATCTTGTTCTTTGTACTGTTTCAGAATTCATTCCATATGTATTTCAAATCCTGTCCCTGTTGATTGAGCTCCACACTGACACCATACCCGAGACCTACATGCAACTCTTTCCACATCTTCTTACTCCTATGTTATGGGAAAGACCCGGAAATATTCCACCACTGGTGAGACTGATACAAGCCTATATCAACAAAGGAGCCAAACAAATACAACCAGAGAAATTGGTAAGATGTGTGAGTAGTAGGGGTGTACATATGCCTGAGGTTATACAACCTTTTGCTTGAGTCTGACATCATTCTCAAGCATTTGACCAATCAGATACTTGAGAATGATCTCAGACTCAGACTTGGACCATGGAGAGTTTAGTGCAAGACTGATTACTTACTCTTTTTCTAAAATTGTCTATTATGAAGTTGATTATTCTTTCAATTTTAGTGAAAAACACCATCAGAGTGTCAAACAGTTTGGATCCTGATGAGATAATGAATTACTTGACATCCCATCTGGAGCCAAACTGTTTGCAAATGTCATGATGATTTTGTCTCACAGATTGAAGTTAGGACAGTTATGTGTACAAACTTTGAAATGGAAAACTTTGTTGTGCATGAATGCTTTACATGCTTCTTAAGAAAATGTCTAGGTCATTAACCCATTACCTCATAGGCTATTTTTAGATATAACCTCTTTGAAAAAATCTACTGAAAAGGAGCATTAACTAGAGAAATGGAAAAAAAATTGTAGCTTGAAACCATTGTGATAAATAGAGCATTTGCTCCTGTAGGAGCAAATGCTCTATTTATTATAATGGTTTCACAAAGTGACTTTTACAGAGTCGTCAAAAGTCGTCAAAATGAGGGAATGGGTTAACAGACAAACCTCACCCTGGATTATCTCAGAGCTCCAGATAAGATGTGTACATGGAAATAATTTCAAGAATAACTCCTTCATTCTCTACCAAACCCTATGTTGCGACTACTCGTTGAATCGTCTCGAACGAGTGGTCACAACATAGGGTTTGGTGGAGAAATGATGACTTTAGTATCTGAGTATGCACATTTATCTATTGCTTTTTATCTGTTAACCGATTCCCTCATGCGCTATTTTCAGACCCAGCCTCTTTGAATAAATCTGCTGAAAAGGAGTATTTATTAGAAAAAAGGGAAATTTTAGAATTGCGTAGTTTTGAAACCACTGTGATAAAATGTTTATTATAATGGTTTCAAAAAGTGACATTTACAAGGGTTTCAAAAGGTATGAGGGAATGGTTTAACCCTTTACTCCATGAATATTCATTAATAAGAAATAATGAATATATGAATATCAAATGGCTAAATTTTTATTATAGCATCATGAACAAGGACATTTTTACCATGACACAAACTAGAATTAGATCTGTATAATTCCATTAGTAAACAGAGCAGACCCTGATAGACGGCTCCTACAGAAGCTTTCTAATCTGGGTCAATTCTATTTGCAAGGATGTTAGAAAGTGTATTCTATCAGGTAAAGAGTCAAAAGAACAAGATGAAAAAAGGGGTTTTATAATTTACGGATCAACATTGTTTGCAAAGGTATTCACAAGTTCTCGCTTAGCATGAACAACTTTGAGTGTAATAATCTAAAATAAAGCATGAAAAAGCAATACATCATTTGCATTTTCTGAGAATGGTTTTGTTTGGTGTTTCAGTCTGGACTCTTGGGCATTTTCCAAAAGCTGATAGCATCCAAGGTGAACGACCATGAAGGCTTCTATCTCCTTAACAGTATAGTCAACCATATGCCTACGTAAGTTGCAAAAGAGTCACTTAGTGAGAAGCAGAGAGCAGAGTGATAGATGAGAGGACTACTAACCCTTTCCCAGTTCTATAGTTATTCAAAATTTCAATACCTACTGAATACAGAGCAGACCCTGATCAGACGGCTCCTACAAGATAAATATTGCATAAATACTTTTTATACCCCGGCAAGCGAAGTTGAGAGGGGGTATATAGGAGTCAGTGTGTTGGTTGGTCTGTCTGTCTGTCCGTGGCACAATGTCTGTCAGTGACACAACCTGGTTTTATTATACCCCCGCAAATGAAGTTTGAGAGGGGGTAAATAGGAGTGACACTCAGTCTGTTGGTCGGTTGGTCTGTCTGTATGTCTGTCAGTCTGTGGCACAACTTTTTGATTTGTGATCAAAGCAGCTGATAGCTTTAGTGATAGTTCTAGTTTGCGATCAGGCAAATGAGCGGGAGTATTCCATCACCTTTAGTGATAGTTCTAGTTTTTGTTGGATGATACTGAGAGAGGATTTTTAATGAACCAGATGAAGGGTTTCACTTAACTCTTGTCATGTAAGCAGCCTATTCTCCCGCCATTAATGACCTTTGTGAACAGTTTGGATCCAGATCAGGCCTCCCAAAATATACGACTTGATCTGAGATCCATACTGTTTGTCTGTCACTCAGGCTCATTTTTTTTGCAAACAGAAAGAAAATGAGCAGATGACAAATTACTTAGCTTGAAAAGAGTTAACATCCATTTTTGAAGTAAATTGTCCTTTGTATTAGCTGCACCATGCATTTATTGTAGAACAGAGTACTATGTGAGCAAAATCATGTATGTTATCTTCAATCCATTACTCTATAATTATGCTGTTGCAAGTAGAGTAGATCCAGATCGGACAGCTCCTGTACAATTTGCTCTGTTTGCTTATGTATTACATAGTCTCTACTGTTTTCTTATTTTTCCCATTCCCTCATAGACTATTTTTAGATCCAACCTCTTTGAATAAATATGCCAAAAAGGAGCATTATCTAGAGAAAAGGAAAATTTTAGAATTTTGTAGTTTAGAAACCATTGTGATAAATAGAGCATTTGCTCCTAAGGAGCAAATGCTCTATTTATCACAATGGTTTCAAAAAGTGACTATTACAGAGGCGTAGAAAGGCGTATTTATGGAGGAAAGGGTTAAAGCGGGTGGACCCTGGCATGAATAAACATGAAGTAAAGGTTAAGTAAGTCTGAATAAGTGGGTATACATTTTGAAGTTTCCATAATTTGTATTAAGTTGGACATACTGTAAGAAATTACTATGATGCATTTCAGAGATATTTTAAGTCCATACCTGAACCAGATCTTCATATTGCTGTTTCAAAGACTCCAGAGTTCCAAGACTACTAAATATATCAAAAGTAAGTTGCTGTTCATGGATTGTATACAGTTAGTCAGCATTGCTGTTATACCTGTCTCTCAATCTGTCTACCCTTCAGGTGGTATGTCTGTAACACTTGTTTTGTGTTGTGCATAAGTCTAAAAATTATTTGACCTAGTCATGAAACATTGTAGGGTGGTTGGTTATTATTTGAACATATCTACCAAATGTATACAATAGAACCCCTTTTAAACCGGAATCAGTAACACTCGTGCTAGAGCTGTATCATAGGCCATAGCTACACAGTCATATGTAAATAGGGGCATATGTGCCCTCAGGACACAGTTCTAGTTTCAGTTTCAATACCTAATATATTTCACATATTTCTTCACAATTTGAACATTATCAGCTGTGTATAAAGCAACCTTGGCTTTGTGATTAACCCATTGCTTACTGTGCATGACTTCATGTAGTTTGCAAACAGCTTAGATCCAGATGAGATGCCAAGTAACTTGTCATCTCATCAGGATCCAAGCTGTTTGATACTCAGTCAATAGTATCTTAACCCTTTCCTCCATAAATACGCCTTTCTACACCTCTGTAAAAATCACATGTTCAAACCATCGTGATAAATAGAGCATTTGCTACTATAGGAGCAAATGCTCTATTTATCACATTGGTTTCAAACTACAAAATTGTGAAATTTTCCTTTTCTCAAGTTAATGCTCCTTTTCGGTAGATTTATTGAAAGAGGATGCATCTAAAAATAGCCTATGAGGGAATGGGTTAAATGTTTGTACAAATCAAAAGTAGATACAATTTGCAACAGAACGGAGTTGGAGCTGGCAATGTTTATATCAGCAAGATAAGGTAACTCTTTGTATACTAAGTATCATCTGCAAAACTTCATCTGCTATATGTCTAGAAATTAATTTTTCTGTTTATGTATTGTCAGAAATGCAATCAAGAGTGTAAAATGATTTGAATCCTAATGAGACAATATGTTACTCAGCCTCTAATCAGGATCCCATACATAGTTCAAACTTGGCATGTATGTGCAACTTATGGAGGCCAACATTTTTAGGGGTGACTTATTAAGATCAAGGTCAAAGGTCAAATTGGGGGGCATAGTGTTTCACAAACACATCTTGTTTTCTAAAAGCCTTGAACCATTTGCTCCATTAATATGCCTATCTATGCCATTGCAAACATAGTAGACCCAGACCAGACTACTTCTGTAGGAACAGTCTGATCTGGTGGAATGATATAGATATGATTCTACACTAGTACAGTTTCTGCCATGGCCAAACTCTTTTTTGTTCAACTGTAAAAATTGATCTAACTAATATTCATGTTGTCATTATTTCTTACATGAATGTTCATGGACTAAAGGGTTAAGAGCATCAAACAGTTTGGATTCTGATCAGATGTTGGATTAATCCTTTTCAGAACATAAAGAGTTATAAAGTTACAATTCAATTCTCTTACATTGACTGATGTTATGTCTTATTTTTACAGGCCTGCTGGTGTTTTTCTCGGTCTACATGTTGAAGTATAGCCCAGATTCACTCATACAGACTATTGATGGCATCCAAGCCAAGTAAGAAAATAAAATGCATTGTTTCCCTTACTCGATGGAATATTACGACACCCTTTATATAAATTAAAAATTTAGAAGAAAAAGGTAGTGAAGCATTTAACACATTTCCTCATAGGCTATTTTTAGAACGAGCCTCTTTGAATAAATCTACCCAAAAGGAGCATTTATTAGAAAAAAGGAAAAATTTAAAATTGTGCAGCATTGAAACTATTGTGATAAATAGATAATTTGCTCCTATGAAGCAAATGCTCTATTTATCACAATGGTTTGAAAAAAAGACCTTACAGAGGCGTCAAAAGGCGTCAGGAGGAGGGAATGGGTTAAAGTAAAGAATTCACATATCCTTTGTTATTGTGTTTGAAATTGAAATCAAGGGCATAAATAAGATACATAATTTTGATTTAACTCTTTTCAAATAATAGCTCTTCTGTTTCTCCACAAAACCTTATGTTCTGACCATTCCTTAGAATTGTCTCTTCGTGATAATTCTAAGGAATGGTCACAACGTAGCATTTGGTGTAGAAATGATTATTTTAGTATTTGATTATGGTTCTATGATACTGTATTAACATTCAGCATGTTGATTGCCACAGATTTTAAATCATATGTGTACTAAATGCAACATAATTTATATGATGTTCAGTTATATATTAGCGTTTCAAACAAGCTTGCATTCAAAATGTGACTTGCTAGGATAAATTGATTGCAGGACATGTGTGACTTTTTCAGGATGTTTGGGATGGTTGTGGAGAAGTTGTTTGTGCAGGACCTACAGAAGGTGTCTGGTACAGCAGAAAAGAAAATCTGTGCAGCTGGGGTCACCAAACTATTGACAGAGGCTCCAGCAATGATAGCTGATTACGGACACCTGTGGTAAGGGAATGATAGCTGATTACGGACACCTGTGGTAAGGGAAGGAACTGATGATTACTTAACCCTTTCCTTCATATAAATGTGTATTCATGCATTTGCAAACAGAGTAGACCCAGATTAGACGGCTCCTATAGGATTTGTTTCTTTATTTTCTTAAATGGCTAAAATTTCCCACCTTCCATATTTCATCATTACTATTTGGTCCATGAATATTCAGTATTTATCGAAACTATTATAATAGCTCATGGACACAGGAATTTTTGGTCATTGTAGACACTGTTGAATTATGTCTATATTATATCATAAGCAAACAGAGCAGACCTTGATCATACGGCTCCTACTCTGTTTGCAATGGCATTGAAAGGTGTATTTATGGAGTAAAGGTCTAATAGTAGGTTAACCCATTCCCGTATAGGCTATTTTTAGATCCAACCTCTTTGAACAAATCTACCGAAAAGGAGCATTTACTACTAAAAAGGAAAATTTTAGAATTGTGTAGTGTTGAAACCATTGTGATGAATAGAGCATTTGCTCCTATGGAGCAAATGCTCTATTTATCACAATGGTTTCACAAAGTGACTTTTACAGAAGCGTCAAAAGGCGTCTTTATGCGGGAATGGGTTAAGGGTAATGAACTCAAATAGGCAAAGATTTAATATGGTATGAGGTACATCTGTCATACAATTTAAGTTAAGAAATAATTAATGCTTCAGTACATATATAAACTTAACTTGTTGATTGGTAATAAGCACACTTGCCACATGTCTAGATCTGTAACTAAATGTAATTTGCTGACACAGATCTACCATACATACTGTATTCTGCCAAATACACCCGCACTCTAAGAAACCCTAAGAAATATGGGTATTCAAAATCAAAATGCAGAAATCTCCCATAGCCATGATAGGAGCTTTCTGCATTGCTTCCTTCTGCATTAGCAGCCAGCAGCCTTCTGTGTACAAAATGCAAGAAGCTCCTTTTAAAAAATGAAATGTCCCCAGGAGAGTTTAATAGAGATAATATTGTACTCTGAGTATACACCCAATATCATCTTTCCAGGCACCCTTTCCTTCATATAAATGCCTTTTCACTCATTTGCAAACAGAGTAGACCCAGATCTGACGGCTGCTATAGGAGCCGTCTGATCAGGGTCTGCTTTGTTTGCTAATAGAATTTGATAGTTCTGTTTCTTTACTTTCTAAAATGGCTGCAATGTTCCACCTTCCATATTGGATTATTACCATTTTGTCCATTAATATTCAGTTGGTATTGAAATTTGCAATAAACATAGAACAGGTAAAGGGTTAACCTTTTACTTCTTTATACGCTTTTTAACATTTTTGCAATCTCTAGTAGTAGCTGTCTGGTCAGGGTCTGCTCTGTTAGCCTATGAAGTATTCTACATATCTGATTGTTCAGTTTCTGCCACAAGTTTCCCTGTTCATACACCAGCATAAAAATCAGTTAATTAATATTCATGCTATCATTATTTCTCACATAATTTTTCTTAAAGTAATGGGTTAATATAGACTTTGACTTTGCAGCAAATAGTATAGACCTAAATTAAACTGCTTCAGGGTCTTAGAGGTATGTGTTTGTATGATACTGTTGTATTGGATATGATGTACTGTGTTGTTTCAGGCCAAAACTTCTGCAAGCCCTGGTGGGTCTGTTTGAGTTGCCGGAGGACGACAGTCTGCCTGCTGATGAACACTTCATAGAGATAGAGGACACTCCAGGTAAGAGATCAGTATTGTAGCATGTTTCAATGTCAAGACTTAGTTTCATAGCTGTTGTAACGTTTATGGACACAGAAAACCTGTGGGTTATTCCTCCACCTGTTATCTTGATAACGCAGTATGACTGAAATACTGTTAAAACAACACAAAATCCAAATACAATCAACAAATTTATGGAGATTCATTCGTGATACTCTGAGGATGGAAGCGTATATTACTGTAACAGATTTGACTTGAGGTCATTTAAAGGCTTATTGCAAAACTAAACTATTGTTGAATTTCTATAACTCAGAACAGTTTCTTTTACCTGGACATCTGGGTCTAATTGAAAGATGTCATTTGTGAGAACTGGTCAATAAGTGTTATGTGACATAGAACAGTCACATGCCAATAAGAGAGTGTCGAAGAGTAGCTCCAGTCTATCATCTCTTAACCCATTACCTCATAAGCTATTTTTAGATCAAACCTCTTTAATCTAACGAAAAGGAGCATTTACTACGGAAAAGGAAAAGGAGCTCATTCCCTCCTACTGACGAATTTTAACGCCTCTGTAGAAGTCACTTTTTGAAATCATTGTGGTAAATAGAGCATTTGCTTTATTTATCGTAGTGGTTTCAAAACTACTTTTTCTAAAATTTCCCTTTCTCTAGTAAATGCTACTTTTAGGTAGATTTATTCAAAAAGGTCCCAAAAAACAGTCTAGGAGAGAATGGGTTAATCCAGTTGACTTCTGTGGCCAATATCTTGATGTATTTGATGGTGTTATTTTGTACCCCGATTCATCAGTGTTTATAAATTGCAGAGTTATTTCCCTTGGAGTGTTTTATTTCCTCGAGTTCTTACTGTCTTGCCCACACTGTCCTAACTACAGTTGTCACAGTTAACTGTCAGATAGACTATGATACACTCTCTGACTTTGTTTTGTCCTTCACATTGGTCAGCTGGGATTTAATTGAATTGTCCGTTTGTTTATATATGTTCACAACATATTTCTTGAAAATTTTGTGTACTGTGTAGTGCCTTTGATGTTCCTCTAACAGACAGAATTCCTGTGTTCTGTTTCTTGTTGATGTTTTGGTTCTTTTCTTTGTCTTTTGATTTTTCTTGTTTGTTTTTGTGATTTGAAACATCTATTCTGGGTAGGTGTATGGTGTGAGCATGAGTTCAAGAGATTGTAATAAGGATAGTTTTTCATTGAGTCTTTGACTTATCTTCTACAGGGTATCAGACAGCATATTCACAGCTCGCATTTGCTGGTAAGAAAGAGCAAGAGATGATCACAGAGACTGTGCCACAGCTGAAGACTGCACTGGCTAAGCAGCTGGAGAAATTTGGAGCTACTCATCCTGGCAAGGTAAGACACATCTGGTCAAATTTCCTTGCTTATTTGCTTGTGGTTCAACCCATTACCTGACCATTTAAGGAATAGACATTGGTGTCTTTAAGACCAGGTAGTTGCAGTATAAAAGTAATGCAGAAAGCTCCTACATTATGGATGGAAAATAATTTATTTTTATGCCCCCCAGATCAGATCTGGGGGCATATTGTTTTTGCCCTGTCTGTCTGTTTGTCTGTTTGTCAGCAACTTTAACATTGGTCATAACTTTTGAGCCAGTACAGATAGCGACTTGATATTTGGCATGCATATGTATCTCATAAAGCCGCACATTTTGAGGGGTGACATGTCAAGGTCAAGCTCATCCTTCAAGGTCAGAGGTCAAATATATGGGTCAAATCACCGACTTTAACATTGGCCATAACTTTTGGACCAGTAGAGATAGAGACTTGATATTTGGCATGCTTGTGTATCTCATGAAGCTGCACATTTTGAGGGGTGACATGTCAAGGTCAAGGTCATCCTTCAGGGTCAAAGGTCAAATTGTCTGTTTTTTTGGCTGTAACTTTAATGCAACCTTAACATTGGTCATAACTTTTGAGCCAGTACAGATAGAGACTTGATATTTAGCATGCATATGTATCTCATAAAGCCGCACAATTTGAGGGGTGACATGTCAAAGACAAGGTCATCCTTCAAGGTCAGAGGTCAAATATATGGTTCAAATCACCGACTTTAACATTGGCCATTACTTTTGGACCAGTAGAGATAGAGACTTGATATTTGGCATGCTTGTGTATCTCATGAAGCTGTACATTTCGAGGGGTGACATGTCAAGGTCAAGTTCATCCTTCAGGGTCAAAGGTCAAATTGTCTGTTTCTTTGTCTGTAACTAACATTGGTCATAACTTTTAAGCCAGTACAGCTAGTGACTTGATATTTGGCATGCATATGTATCTCATAAAGCCGCACATTTTGAGGGGTGACATGTCAAGGTCAAGGTCATCCTTCAAGGTCAGAGGTAAAATATATGGGTCAAATCACTGACTTTAACATTGGCCATGACTTTTGGACCAGTAGAGATAGAGACTTGATATTTGGCATGCTTGTGCATCTCATGAAGCTGCACATTTTGAGGGGTGACATGTCAAGGTCATTCTTCAGGGTCAAAGGTCAAATTGTCTGTTTGTTTGTCTGTAACTTTAACATTTGTCATAACTTTGAGCCAGTACAGATAGAGACTTGATATTTGGCATGCATATGTATCTCATAAAGCCGCACATTTTTAGGGGTGATATGTCAAGGTCAAGGTCATCCTTCATGGTCAAAGGTTACCAACTTTTAACATTGGCCATAACTTTTGAACCATTAGAGATACAGACTTGATATTTGGTATGCATGTGTACCCCATGAAGCGGCACATTTTGAGGGGTGACATGTCAAGATCAAGGTCATCCTTCAGGGTCAAATATCAAATCGAGGGGGCATAGTGTTTCACAAACACATCTTGTTTGTATTAAAAGTGCCAGTGTCAGCATTGTTGTCTGCTGGAGACATTTTCGTCTGCTTCAAGTTTTACAGATGAGGATTGATCAATTTATTTATAAAACAATAATTTGTTTTAAACCGAGTGTCAAACAGTTTGGATCTTGATGAGATGCAGAGTTACTCGGCTTCTCATCAGGATCCAGACTGTTTCCATATGATATTACAGACCCGTCTACATGGCCGTGAAGGGGTAAAAAAAAAATAATAATAAGAAAATGCCATGGGAAACTATAGAGAATCAGATGTGTAACGTATAGACAAAAAGGGTAGATGCATATTAGAAATTGTCATCTGCTGCAATTCTGAATTTGTTTCTGTCATTTCAATTCAAAAATGTAATTGGCTTGTCAGTATGGATCTTGATGAGGCGCCAAGTTACTTAGCATCTCGTTAAATCTTTTGTTTCCAATGTCGCATCTGTGATTACCTATGCAAATAATTTGGATCCAGATGAGACGCTGAGTAACTTGCGTCTCATCAGGATTCAAACTGTTTGTTACTGTGACTGTTTCTTGAAACAAAAATGAACATTAATAGAAATGGACAACTATTGCAGACGACAAAATTTGGCAGAGAAGGAGTTGATCCAAACTGTAGGTAATCACGAATTCACCACTAGCATTCAACCATTTATAATTTTTTGCCCTTTTTCTTTGCTACAGCTGATGCCAATGATTAATTCCGGTCTGGAAAGTGGCGCCCAGAATTTTGTGCAACAGTACCTTAGAGACGCTGGGGTGACATTGACATAGACACACCACAAGAGACAGAAACCATACTCATTACTTCAACCCATTCAGTGCTTAATTGTCAGAGTGGTATAGCCCATCAGTGTTGAACTATAAGAGTCCACTCAGTATGAACTGCTAGCAAATTGCTGAATGATTTTGAAAAGCAACAAGTACAAACATTGAACAGAGGCCCTCTGATCTGGGTCTACACTGTTTGCAAATGATAATATATGTGTGCCCCCATGTTCTAAGGGTTTAAAGATAGATTGATAACCTTGATTGGCTTCAGTTCTAACGTGGACCTTGCTTGGAACAGTATGGCGCTTTTTGAGATATCAAGTACCGGTATTCTTGTATACATGTATTCTTCTTTTTACCAACTATCACAACCTCAGAAATGCTTAAAACCTAAAAATGCTTTTGTCAATATTTTGTAAATAACTTAATTATTCTATGAATGGTGCATCATCATATTAATATGTGCCTTTTGAGATTTTCCAAACGGTATAGACACAGTCTAGTTATTGTATCCTCAAGAAAGTATCAGACTGACATCTATACTATTTGATATTCTTAAGTATTTAACCCTCTCCCTCATATAAAGACCTTTTCACCTATTTGCAAACAGAGTAGACCCAGATCAGACAGCTCCTATAGGAGCTGTCTGATCAGGATCATCTCTGTTTGCTGATGGAATTTGATAGATCTGTTTCTTTAGTTTCTAAAATGGCTATTATGTTCCACCGTCCATTTTTAGGGGCTTCCGTGGTCGAGTGGTTATGGTCTTTGACTGACAATCGCTTAGCCTCTCACCGCTGTGGGTTCGAATCCCAGTTTGGACATTTGGATTTTTCATGTGAGGAAGCCTTCCAGCTGGCTTGCGGTAGGTTGGTGGTTCTACCTATGTTCTTCTTGTGCACGAAACAAGGCAGATTGCTCCGTGCACAGAACCTCTAGGGTCTTCCCCCACCTGTAATTAGCTGGACGTCATGATATGACTGAAATGATGTGAAACCCGATAAAAACCCAAAACCTAACCTTTCATTTTTCATTTATAACAACTTGAATTTTCAGTAGGTATTGAAATTTGAACTAAACAAAGAACAGGGAAAGGGTTAAAGCTGTATGTAAGAGGAGAATTGATCTATCCAATTCTCTTATATCTCTGCTAAATCCCATCTTGTTGCTACTCGGTGGAATTGCCACAGTGAGGTGATTCTAATGAATACTGGCAAGATAGGTTTTTGTGGAGAAATATAGAAAAAACATTATTCAAAATATTCTTTATGTATAGCTCTGTTATTGTACATCCTTAAAAATGTGTGTTTGGGAGTGGGTGTTGCTGTAGATCCTAATAAGATGCTGTGTGTTTGTAGGAGTGGGTGATATTGTGGATCCTGATAAGATGCTGTGTGTTTGTAGGAGATGGTGATATTGTGGATCCTAATAAGATGCTGTGTGTTTGGGAGTGAATGTTATTATAGATCCTAATAAGATGTGTGCCTGGGAGTGAATGTACCTTTTACTGATTGTGCAGCTCAAACATGCGAAGTTAGAGAGTAGAATCAAGTGCTAATGAAAACAAAGTGCTGTTTGATGAAGAATATAAACATTGTATTGGAGTTCTGTCAGGGTGTAGTAATTTTATTTTAAAATGCCTATGGTGATTTTAACCTTTACTTCATGAATATTCATGCCAGATTCCTCTCATTTTGAATATCAATTATATATATATGATATTTAAATCAGGCTATTTTTACTGCTATGTTTAAATAGAAGAGAATCTGTAATATACAATGTATAAGCAAACATAATATACCCTGATCACACAGATCCTATAGGAGCTGTCTGATTAAGGTCTACTCTGTTTGCAAAGACATAAAACGTGGTATGCATGAAGTAAAGTGTTAAAATGATGGAGACAGGCTAAACTGTCTCTGTCATTTTAAACAGTTTGGATCCAAATGAGAGGGTGATAAAACTTTACAGCTCATTAGTTTGCAAAGATAATGGACTAATCAGGTATAAATAATGGAATAAACTCAAATGTTTATGAAATGGATAAGTTATAAGGTCTTTGCTAACTTGTCAATAGTGTGTGATAGGTATCCTTTACAAACAGTAGGTATCCAGCTGAAATGCCAAGTAAAAGGATGTCTCCTCAGGATCTAAACTGTTTGAAATCCTGATGATTTTAGAAAAATAACAAAAGAAAATCTGCTTTCAGAATCTGTAGCAGAGACTGTGTGCAAATATTTAACCCTTTCCTCCATAAACATGCCTTTCTACGCCTCTGTAAAAGTCAATTTTTGAAACCATTGATAAATAGAGCATTTGCTCCTTAGGAGTAAATGCTCTATTTATCACAATGGTTTCAACACTACAAAATTCTAACAAATTTCCTTTTCTCTAGTTCATACTCCTTTTCGGTAGATTTATTAAAAGAGGTTGGATCTAAAAATAGCCTGAGGGAATGGGTTAATAGTTGGTATGCAAAGTTTACATACCAGTAGTAATGAAGAGCATGGAGCCTAGAATATGAATGCTATAGTTAACTGGTCCTTTCTGCCCTATTAGTTGTACATGTTTGTCTGTTCACTTGTATGTTCACAACTTAAAGAGTTGCCATAGTTGTTTAATTATATTCATTACAGATATCATACCCACACATACTTTCATACCTGCACACAGGATTGATCATAGGCAAACATAAGTAGTGTTTTGTAAACTTTAGTTATTCTAATTGACCACAATTTTAACCTCTTCCTATTTATATAAATGCATTTTCACCATTTGCAAACAGAGTAGACCCTGATCACATGACTCCTATAGGAGCCATGTGATCAGGGTCTGCTCTGTTTGCTTATGACATGATATAGATCTGATTCTAGTTTTGTCAGAAATTTTTTTTTTCCCTCGATCATTTTTCAATATGAAAGTTCAGCTAAGAAATATTCATGATGTCATTAATTCTGACATGAATATTGAATAGGGAAAGGGTTAAACCTTATCCTGCTAAGATCCGCCAGGTGTTATGGTTCTGGGTAATTATCTCATATTTTTATCTCGATGTAAATGAGATGTGGATCCAGTAACTTTTCACTTGTAATGATGCCATATAAACTGTTCAGTGTTGTGATGCCATAAAACCCAACCCAACACAACTCAATTTGACTGACATTTGCAAATGGTTTGGATTCAGATGAGGCGTCAAGTAATTTGGCATCCCATCAGGATTCAAAACTGTTTGACACTTGGTCAATATCTTCCCAAAAGCTTGAATGACTTGGAAGTAGATGGAAAAAAAATAAAAGCAGATCAAAATTTTATTAGACATCATATATTAACAATTTACTCCATAAATACTCCTTTTTAGCAACTTTGTAAACAGAGTAGACCCAGATCAGACTGCCTGCTGCTATAGGAGTTGTCTGACCAGGGTCTGCTCAATATGGATTTCTCATGGTTATATGCCATAATAAGACACAATCTAATTAATATTCATGATGTTATTATTTCTCATATAAATATTCATGGCATAATGTGTTAAAGACTGGCATTGGTACTACATGTAATTTGAATGACCAACTTACAAAGGTTTTACTATAGTGATTTCTTAAGGGGGTCCAGTAGTTGCTGGATGCACAGTATTTCATGCATTTATCTTGTTTCTATATTGCATGCTGGAACGAAGAATATCAAGTGCTTGCACTGATCAAATATCATTTATGTTCATCAAAGAAAATATTGGCATAGCATGTTATATTTCAAGCTAAAATTTTCAGAGTGGTTTATATTGTATCTATATCTAGTGCATAGTATTTCATGCATTTATCATGTTGCTATTTTGGGTGCATAGTGTTTCATGCATTTATCCGGTTTCTATATTACAGTCTGTTAAAACAAGAATGCTGTTGGCATAACATGTTTAATATGTTTCAAGCTAAAACTTTCAACATGGTTTATCTTGTTTCTGTATTTGGTGCATAGTATTCCATGCATTTATCTTGTTTCTATATTGGGCGTTTAGTAATTCATGCATTTATCTTGTTCCTATTTTGGGTGCATAGTGTTTCGTGCATTTATCCAGTTTCTATATTACATTCTATTAAATGGCATTTAAAGTGCTTGCACTGATCAAATATCAGAGTGTTCATCAAGGAGAATATTGGCAATACAAGTTATGTTTCAAGCTAAAACTTTCAACATGGGTTATCTTGTCTCTATATTGGGTGCAGAGTAATTCATGCATTTATTTTGTTTCTTTATTGAGTGTATAGTAATCCAGGCATTTATCCTGTTTCTTTATTACATTCTGTTAAACGGGAGTGCAGCATTTAAAGTGCTTGCACTGATCAAATATCAAAAGTGTTCATCAAAGAGAATGTTGGCATTACATGTTTTTATGTCTCAAGCTAAAACTTTCAAGAGGGTTTATATTGTCTCTATATTGGATGCAGAGTATTTCATACATTGATCTTGTTTCTATATTGGGTGCAGATTATTTCATGCATTTATCTTGTTCCTTTTTAGGCGCATAGTGTTTCATGCATTTATTCAGTTAAACGGGAATGCAGCATTTAAAGTGCTTGCACTGATCAAATATCAAATGTGTTCATCAAAAAAGAATGTCGGCATAACGTGTTGTGTTTCAATGTGAACCTTTCAGCGTGGGTTATCTTGTTTGTATATTAAGTGCATGGTATTTCATGCATTTATCTTGTTTCTATATTTGTGCAGAGTTTCATGCATTTATCTTGTTTTGTTGAATAAGAATGCTGCATCTAAAGTGCTTATATTGATCATATTTCAAATGTGTGCATGGAAGAGAAATATTGGCATACATAACATGTTTTGTTTGAGCTGAAGCTTTTAACGTGTTGTCTTGTCAACAGCAAGTTGATTGGAAGTAATATGTCTTTGAAAAGTTGAGATCATTATGTCAATACATTTTTGAAGCAATATAATTTCTTTGTTATTATTACCCGCTCCTTTCCTCCGTTCCCAATCTTTTAGTAACAGATGATAATGGTATTCACTAAATCTAATCGGTCCATTGTATAGAAAGGGCTAAGTAATGATAATCATAGACAAATGTGTGATAATATGTAATTTTTGAAGGGGGGGGGGGTGTTCGGTAAACAGCTTGCAGAAACTATTTAACACTTTACTCCAAAGATATTTGAAATCAGTGTAGACCAAGATCAGACTTCTGTAGGAGCCGTCTAATCAAGGCTCTTATCTGTTTGCTTATAGAATATCTTAGATCTGATTATAATCATATATACATGTACTATTATATACTATTTGTCAGTTATGTATTCACTTGTTTAACCCATTCCCTCACATTGATGCCTCCTGTTTGAACCGTCTGATAAGGGTATGCTCTGTTTGCTAATGGAATTTGATAGAGCTGTTCCTTTAGTTCCTGTAATAGCTACAGTGTTCCACCTTCCATATTTCATTAGAACTATTTTGTCCATGAATATTCAGTAGGTATTAAAATTTGGACTAAATGTAGAACAGGGAAATGGTTAACGAGTAGGAGTTTTACTGACAAAACATTGAACAATAAATATAATCACCCTCTACCAGTACTTTCATTATTTTGATATATAACGTAGTTAACCCTTCACTCCATGGATATTCATGCAAGATGTCGTGTATTATTAATAGTACTTAATTAATTGGTGTACTAAAATGATAAAATAATGATTTGTTGCCGTGAAAGATGAAAATTAGATCAAGGTCCCGCTTTATTAAAGATCATAATTCCTTATTCACTCCAGTCGTAATTATTACACATTATAGCATGCAACATGTTAGGTTAATTTCCTATGCCAAAACTTGTACAGGGGCGTAGCTAGCGACACGCACTTACGCACGTGCGTAAGGTGAGAACATTATTATGACCAAAATGGAACAAAACTCGAAGGCTAAGGGGGTAGACTTTGATAAACGTTCTGTCTTGTCATATAAGCTTTAACCCATTCCCACGTATTGACGCCTCTGTAAAATTCACCTTCTTTAAACCATTGTGATAAATAGAGCATTTGCTCCTATAGGAGCAAATGCTCTATTTATCACAATGGTTTCACAACTACACATTTCTAAATTTTCTTGGAGGAGCATGGCCCCGGACCCCTATAGCCACATTGCGTACATTACATTCGTATTCAGCTACGCCCTGGATGGTAAGGTTTAACATATTCCAGTGGCGAGTGTCGTATGCTAGAACTTGCCACAATTTCAGGCATACGACCTTACAGGAAACGGGCACCTGTATCAAATAATCAAACTGATCTGACAACTCATACAGGAGTATTTGATCTGTATCTACACTGTTTGCAAATGCGTAAAAAGGCGGGATTGTGGAGTAAATGGCTAATTTGCTAACTGATAAATCAAACAGTGTAGACCCTAATCCAACGGCTCTTGTAAGATAGGTATTTCACTTTTCTTTCTTTCTCTGCATAACATTCGCTCGGTAGATTCCGCAAAAAGCCCGGAACATTCGTGCCTAAATCATTTGAACTAGTGGAGCACGTGTTTTGCTCAAATTTTAGCTGAAGAGTTTTTAACCACATTGATAAAATGGATGAAATGCAAGAAGTTCCAGACATATGTTACGGTATAATAAGATATCGTTTGCTGATGGTATGTACAAAATGATAATTACATTGACTTAGAGTATGTCGAGCAACCATAGGGGGAACAGACGACACCCCATCCACTCATTAGGGATTGGTAACAGTTTGAGGGAATATTACATGTACTACTGAATTATATAAGTACAGTACAAACCCTATGAACCGGAATTCTAGTAGAGAATAATTTAGATACTTTTAGGCATGTGGCTACTTAATGCCGGGTGAAAGTCATGCAGAAGCTCCCGGGGGAGCTTCTGCATGACTTTCACCCTGCATTAAGCTGCCACCAGTCCTGTCTCCAAGACTGATATTTATACTAACATGAACGTCCGGTTTAGAGGAGTTTTACTATACATAGCGATTATTGTGTAAAATATAGCATTGTGTAATGAAATTAAGAAGGCAATATTAGTGTTGACCTGTGTAACCAGGAGTCGTGAATTTTATCGATTACAGTAGAACCTGTCTTAAGCGACCATTCATTTATTGAACATAGCAGCTTATTTAAAAAGCTAGTGGTTGCTTAATGCAGGGCAAAAGTAATGCAAAAAGCTCCTATAGGAGCTTTTTGTATTGTTTTTTTTACCTGAATTAAGCTACCACTTGTCTTGTATGCCCATAATTATGCCTCTTTTGGAAGGTTGCTTAAGACCAGTTCTACTGTAGCTCTATGCGTGCACTATTGATTGTCGACAACGTGACACTCGATTTGCACGTGCATGCATAGACCAACATCCCCCATGTGGCATTCGGTCAGTTTGTTTTGTCTTACTGACATTGTCAAGTGAACGAGAACACATCAACATTTGTAAAAAAAAAAAAGTTTACATTTTAGCATTTTCGATATGCCAAGGAGACCCAATAATTTACGCGAACGTGTTATTGGCAAGCTTAATGCTTGCATGTTGCAAGAAAACGTTGCAAGGCATGTTGAGAGTTCTATAATAGATCCTGCAGCTCCTATAGGAGACGTCTGATATGGGTCTACTCTGTTTGCAAATGCATAGAAAGGCGTATTTATGAAGTAAAGGGTAAGCTGGATTTTCTCCATTGTTGTTTTGTAAAAAAAAATACCTGAAAAACAGTTCGACTTCTACTGAGATGCCAATTTACTTAACATCTTATCCAAATCCAGACTGTTTGTACAGCCTCAGGTAATTAAGAACTGACCACTTGCATACAACGAGTTAAACTTTCTCTTCTGTATTCAGTTATTGTGCAATTTGTTTTGCAAACATGTATAATTCTGAACGTCATGTGCTTCATTTACTGTTACCATCCAACATTTATATCTTTATTTTCCATATTTGTTTCATCTACCTTAAACACCTATTTCTTCTATTTGTATTACCATTGACACGTGGTCACCTGTTATTGGGTTATTCAGTAGACTGTAGTCTTATATTTCCTCGTATTCGGTGAACAGTCAATTTTAATTTCTTCTCCCATTTGTATTATCATTGACACGTGACCTTTTATTATTGTTTTAGTCGGTAGACTATAGTCTTATATTTTCTCATATTAGGTGAACAGTCAAACCCATGTTTCTGATAGGTCTGTATTAAACAAGGCATAATTATATAGGATTAACATAACGTACTAGGCATCCATGTAATAAATGTCCCCGCTCTAATGTCCCTTTATTCCTGGAGGGAAACACTAAACTACAAATGTACTATATCTTGCACATTATCCTGATATAGTACAAAATGAAGTACATTTCTAGTTTAGTGCCAATAAAATGTGTAATTTAACAATTCTCATACAAAACTATCTCCATGTACAGTAAAACCTCTCTATAACTGCCACTAAATTGTGTTCATTAGTTGGTATTTAGGGCAGATGGCTGCTTAAAGCAAGGTGAAAGTAAAACAGAATGCTCCTATAGGAGCGTTCTGTTTTACTTTCACCTTGCTTCAAGCAACCACATGCCTTTAACACAAAATACTTGATGTAATATCAAAATAGAATAGCCCATCACTGTTAAATGATAGAGTCCACTCAGTTTGGAGGAATGAAAGTTACTAGAGGATTGACAACTAGTGCAGACCCTAATCAGAGGGTTCCTGTGACTGCACTCTTGTAAATGCTACTACACACGTTGTACTTGTTTCCTTCATTCAAATGATAATCAATGGTTTTCCTTGAATAATAAGAATTGCTTCTTGATTGTTTTTGTCAGTCATCAAAGGTATTATGATTATAGTAGTTGCTCATAGTTGCTCTGTCTGTACGTTGGTTGGTTGGTTTGCACCCAACGTTAATATTGGCGGTGATTTTGTCCCCATTACACATACATACATCAAACTTGGCATGCATGTGCAACTTATGGAGGCGAACATTTTTAGGGATGACTTATTAAGACCATTGTCATACATTAGAAAGATAGATAAGATATATTTCAATATCGAGCAACAAGACTAAGGTCAAGGGTCGTAACGGAGCATAGTGTTTCACAAACACATCTTTTTTATTATAAAAAAACAGAGTTACAGATAAAGGTGCGTACCCAAATACTATATCAATTCTTGAACATATTTAAATCTACTCATCCTATCTTGGCCTCTGAAAAATATTCAGTTTAGTTTGAATACGAGTAAATACTTAACATGGAAAGACAGTATGACAAGCTCTTTTTACCGTCACATGCGAATCTTTGATTAAATCTCCGACATAAACATAAGACTTTGTTTGCCATGACGGAAACTGTAGCAGACCCTGATTAGACAACTCCTATAGGAGTCGTCTGAGTTGGGTTTACTCTGTTTACACAGGCATAGAAAGGTGTAATTATAGAATAAAGGGTTAACCCTTTGCCTCGTTAATATTCATGTAAGAAATAATGAGATTATAACTATTAACCAGCCAAGTTTTTATAATGGTATCATGAACAAGGGAATGTTTGACCATGACACAAACTGTAGAATTCTGTATACAGTAGAACATATCTTAAGCGACCGTCCAAAAGAGGCCTAATTATGGGTATGTAGAGCATGTGATAGCTTAATTCAGGTCAAACATAATGCAGAAAGCTCCTATTATCTTTGCCCTGTGTTAAGCAATCATCTGCTTTTTAATATTTCTGCGTTCAATCAATTCAAAGTCTCTTAAGACATATTCTACAGTATATTATTCCATAAGCAAATAGAGCAGACCTTGATCAGACGGCTCCTAGAGGAGCTGTCTGATCTGGATCTCTGCAAAGACGTGCAGAGGCATATATCGTGCAAAGGGTTTAAAAGCCACTTTTTAGACTTTTTGCTCGTTGTACAGATGATCTCTCACTTGGATCTTGATTTTAAAATGAATTATGAGGAGCATCTTCCCTTAGCAACGAAGCAGACGATAAATTGTCAAGCCTATAATTATATGGCGTGCAAAGAAGTACACAGCTTTGAATGACGTTTTGCCATGCAAATTGAGAGCTCACGCACTGCTCAACGTGTGAGCGTATTCCTTAGCTATATTAGAGGTGTGAAATTTTGCCACATGCAATTAAATGTTATGAAATATTAAAATCATTTGTCGGAGCATTGTTGAAGATTAGCGCTGCGCTGGGCGCCAATACTGGGCTTCACGCCGAGCGCACGTGTGGTCTCAGAAATCAGTTCGTTGTTGAGGCAGTCGTCAATTGTCGTCTGCCGAAACTGTCGTATTCTAGTATTCTTTAAATATGTTTTCGCCCATTTCATGAAACCACCACCAACAACAACAGTTACTAAACGGCAATGATCACAAAGTTGAAAAAAGTGTATCTTAATGGGACGCCGGAGTATATGGTATCTAATCTAGATCCATAATCTAATCACTTATTTTCCAAAACGCGTGCAGAGTTCATGTTTCTGAAGGCAGATATAATGTAACACATTTCAGAGCCTGTAACCCTTTACCCGATAGAAAAGCATTTTGGCGCATTGCAAAGAATGTAGATCCAGATCAGACCGCTCCTGTAGGAGTAGTCTGATCAGGATCTGCTCCGTGTGCTTATGTCGCAATATAAGTCTTAATCAACAGTGTCTTCCATAGCCAAATCTCCCACTCTTCACATGCCATTCTAAAATACAACTAATATCAATGACGCCATTATTAGTTACATGATTTTCATCTGGTAAATGGATAATAGCGAACTGGAATATACAGTAAAACCCGATTATTCGAACACTCAAATACGTACCATTATTAATCTTTAACATAGGTGACAGCTTAATGCAGGGTGAAAGTAGTGCAGACAGCTCCTCTAGGAGCTCTCTGCGTGACTTTCACTCTGCACCAAGCAGCCACTTGCCTAAAAAGGCATAAATTCTTCATTACTAAAATTGCGAAGTTTAGTTAGTTCAGTTTTTATTATTATACCTCAATTTCATTTACAATGTTAATTTTCCATAGGCCACCGTGACATAGAAATACTGTCAGGCCCAGCGGGAAACAATTACTGTCGGAAAATTACTGTCTCCCGCTACCATAGGAACGGAACATCTAGATCAGTGAGCGCTTATTAAATTGTGTACGTGATGTCATCCGATTACGTCATCTATTAGCGTCATTTAACGCTTGCAATTTGATCAACAAACGTCATTACGGCAACCTTTTTGTTTTTGTTTATATATCTGAGAAATGTCGCGTTATTCGACTATTCCTCTGTCAAGATTGGACAGTGAAAAGGGCTCCGCCAGTACTTATAACGTGTCATGAATAGAATGTGAAGCTGTTCCGCGATTTTTAAGCACCGAGTAGCTCTATAACTTTTGTTTAAGATTGTTTATTGTTATTATTGAATAAATATTTTTGCAGACGAAATTGATTGTGCTGTTCGGTATAATAAAATAAATATCACATCCTATGGAGAGAGAAAGCACTTATTGTCAACCCTAGGTATGGGAATGTCCACCTCGGCTAACGCCTCGGTGGACATAACCAACCTCGGGTTGACAGTACGTGCTGTCTCTCTCCATAGGATGTGATATTTATATACTGTAGTATACTGTCATCGCGACGTTCCATTTTGCCGAGTGACGTGACGTCACATCAGGATCCAAGGTGTTCGACATTCAGTCATTACTTTTTCTCAAAGGTTTAAAAAATTCGAATGCCCAGTGAGCAGACATTATTTTTTAACAGTTGTTTAAGAACTTGCTATAATAATGGAATCTGTGATTAACGTTGCAAACAGTTAGGACCAAAATGATACTTGGTTTCTCATCAGGATCTATACTGGTCTCATCAGGATCTATACTGTTTGTCTCCCCCAGTTATGTTTTATGGAAGAAATTAAGGAACATTCACTTTGATATTTAACCCTTTCCCTGTTTTATATTAATGTAAGAAGTAATGACATGAATATTTATTAGCTGCTTTTTTTATAATGTAATATTTTCAAGGTAATGCTTTGCTTTGACGAGAACTGTAGAATCAGATCTGTAACATGTCATAAGTAAACAGAACAGACCCTGATCAGACGGCCCCATCTGATCTGGGTCTACTCTGTTTGCTAATCCGAGAAAATGCGTTTATATGAAGGAAATGGTTAAAGTAGACAACATTGTTTGCAGACAAAAAGTTGTTGACCCCAGAAGAATTTTATAGCGCCTTGGCACGAGAACATGTGCTGGATTTGCATCCCTTTGTAAATGGATCCAGGACCTTGAGAACCGAACCTATACTTTTATTTATGTTTATCCCATATACACATTCTTTAGGAGATTTTAGCAATACATTTCGTCCTGCATTAAGTTACTGGGGGTAGTACATTTACTTCTGAGTGCCGCTTTAGAAATAGTTTACTGTAAATGCTTTATTCACTACCCTCAAGGCACACTTTTTGAAAGCGAGAAAGCAGTGTAAAAGTATTTGCAAATAGTGTAGACCTAGTTCAGAGTGTTAACAGAGGAGCCCTCTGATCAAGACCTGAATTGTTTGTCACTCAAAATATTCTCCAGTAGAAGCTATTCATACTGAATGGGTTATACTATTAACCCTTTCCTCCATAAATACGCCTTTCTACGCCTCTGTAATAGTCACTTTATGAAACCATTGTGATAAATAGAGCATTTGCTCCTATAGGAGCAAATGCTCTATTTATCACAATGGTTTCAAACTGCAAAATTCTAAAAAAACTTTTTCTCTAGTTAATGCTCCTTTTCGGTAGATTTATTCGAAGAGGTTGGATCTAAAATAAAATAGCCTATGGAGGAAGAGTTAAGCAATTATTGATCATTCCACTTTTAAAATTCAGCAAAGGGTTAACAGCAATTGTTAGGCGATACTAGTATTCCCGACATAGTGGGGAACATACCTTAATCTCCGAATGCTGAATGTTCGAAGTGGACAGATCCATTAGTATGTAACTGTAGATTCCAATCAGTATGGATGGCTTAAATTTGCAAGAGAATTTGAACGACAATCAGTGCAGACCCTAATCAGTGGACTCCTCTAGGAGCCCTTTGATCTAGATCTTCACTGTTTGCAAATGTCAGTCGACTCGTTTTTAGCATTCAAACGGTTAAGGTAGACAACAAAATTTGTACAACGAAAATGATTTGATAAAAACTGACATCTAAGGGAGATTCGCCGCCATTGCTTTCGAGGCTTAATCTCGTGACCATGTTTTCGATAGCCTTTCTTCGAACGGTTTATGGTGCCTGTCTCCAATATGTCTTCCGTTGATCAGCAATTCTTGAGTTTGAAGTGACGAGTACTGTCTTAGGTTACCGGATGGACACTAATCAGACGCCATGTTACCCTAATATAAGACAACCAATGTTTAGTTGAGCAACACAGTGTTTAAGTAACTCTTACTCTGTAATGTATTACCTCACTTGCATTTGCAACTCGGCGCCTGACAATATTTTATCTAAATTTTATCAAATTTTTGAACGAATAGGAAATAAATAAATATTGCAAGAGATCGGTTTTTTGAGCGACCATCATTTTTACAGCAGGATAAAGGCCAAGCCTACTGAGTAAAACAATTGCTCACTGTAAACTTTGTTAGCTACAAAAGCTATATTTTCAATTTTTTCAAACATACAATTTAACCCTCCGCTTGCTATTCACGTCAATATACCTCTCTGTAAATAGTGAAGACCCAGATGAGACAGCTCCTGCAGGAGCTGTCTCATCAGGGTCTGCACTATTTACAAGTTGATTGTGCAACCAGTGCACTCCACAGCAGTGATTGCACAGCGAAATACGTATACACAGTGAAGACAACAGGGCATGGGTAAAGAAGGAGAAATGTATTCTAAAATTCAGCAAGATAAGGGTTAAGCAAAACACACTTTATATCCTTATAAAACGCCGGGTTACCCTGTGTCATATCTTGATCCACACTGTTTTGTAAATGCAATCACGAATGCGCACACGGTGTGTTAAAGGCTTAACCCTTACGACGCTGAATTTTCAAATGGACTATTCTAAAATTTAAACTAGTCAAGCTTATGGTGAATATTAAGGGATTTCGTTACAGGAGAGTGTAACATGACAAACAATGCAGATCCTGATAAGAGGTCTCCTCTAATCTGGGTCTACGCAGTTTGAAAAGGCCACCAGTGACTCGTGTCCCGCACGGTAAGGGTTAATGAAGATATTGTACCTGGTTGTCTCAAGAAATTTGTGTAATTTGTTTAGCATTAATTTAGAATGAAAAGCATATTAACCCTATGATTGTTCGAAACGAGTTAGTAGTCATTTGTAAACAGGGTATACCCAGGTCAGATCAGGGTATGTACTGTTTATAATTCTAAATCTTATCGCAAAATTTGATCCTTTTATACTGTATGGACTCTACCAATAAACAATGATGGATTGTTAATTCACTCTGTTAATTCAGCATTGAAATGGTTGACAAAGGAATTCCTTGTTGTCTACAGAAACATGTCTTCATCAGAACATGTTTTACCATATTGTATTATATACTGATTTAATTGTTTTTATAAAAATCCCCCAAAACATTACAATAGAATATCTCTATGGCCACCAATAAATTAATAGAACAAGTTTCTTTACCCGTTACGTGATTTATGAAGCAGTCAGTGCCTGTCGGCCACCAGACCGGGGTGTGCTCTTTTTGCCTATACGGTAAAACCTTTCAAACCGGAATTCTAATAAAATAGAATTTAGATATTTGTTTGCAGGTGGCTGTAGAGTGAAAGTCATGCAGAAAGCTCTCAGATGAGCTTTCTGCATGACTTTCACCCTGCATTAAGCTGCCACCTGTCTCCTAGACCGATATTTATACTAAACTGAACATCCGGTTTAGAGAGGACTTATTGTAAGTACAGTAAACCCCCGTTAATGCGACCACCTAAAAGAGGTATAATTCTGGGTGCTAGATACAGGTGGTAGCTTAAAGCATGACAAAAGTAATGCAGAAAGCTCCTAGATGAGCCCTCTGCATTACTTTTGTCCTGCATTAAGCAACCACCTGCTTATAAAGACAGCCATGTTTATTTATTAAGTTGTCGCATTGGCGGGATTCTACTGTCTTTTGATTTCGTAAGTACATAAATACATTCTTTATTTCAGCTTCATTATGGTACACGTGATTTACATACACATGAAATCATAAACCAGATATAACCATGTCATACTGTATCTATATTTGAATTTATTTGTGCATAATTATAAAGAGCAAGGAATGAATGGCTAAATGAATTGCAGTATTTAACGATAAAAACTCAATTAGTCAAACAACTAATCTATCTTGAGGTCCTCGAAGAATAATAAAAAATACATATACAAAATGTATAACAAAAGAATAAGTGTTATAATTTTGTGGTGGTAGAGTTAGCTGCAGACAGAGGACATTTTCTACCGGTTAATTGTTGTCTCAGCCGGTTATAGAATTTTCACGTTTAAATCACGCTAGTCTTAATTGTGCATGTCCGGGCATTAATTAACGTCAAGCTTTAATTAATGAAGACTCGTTAACAAAATTTACAGCATGGAATTTCGCTATCATAAATTCAACAAGAAAGGCAAAAACGAATAATTAATTACCGAATTGTTCGATGTTTCGTTTGATGAAATCTCAATTTTCAGGCTAATATTGTTCTGCCGGTTGTTATTTCAGGCAGAAATTAACCCTTTCCCTGTTGAATGTTAGAAATAATGACATTATGCATACCTATTAGCTGATTTTTTATAAAGGCATATGAACACATAACTTGTTTGGTATTTGTAGAATCTTTAGAGTCAGATCTAGTACAATTCCATAAGGTAACAGAGCAGATCCTGATCACAGGGCTTCTACAGGATCCGTTTGATCTGGGTCTACTGTTTGCAAAGGTGTTGAAATGCGTTCATTCCAAGGACAAATTATATTGAAGAAGCAAATACAGTAAAATCTCGATTATTCGAACACTAAAATTATCGGTCTAAAATTATCGTATTATTATCGGTCTAAAATTATCGTATTATTATAGGTCTTTAAGACAGGTGGCAGCTTAATGCATAGTGAAAGTCGTGCTCCTAGCTTTCTGCACGACTTTCGCCATGCATTAAACAGCCACCTGCCTAAAATGGTTTAAATTCTTCTATTAAGAAAATTCGAATAATCGAGATTTTACTGTTATTATCGTAATTATTCATCTACGCCATGAATATTCCTGTAAGAAACAACGTATGTCTGAATATTAATTTTAACTATGCACTGTTTGCCATGGAAAATCCAAGCCTGTATGCTCTATGCTTTTGCCTTGGAAAATCATTTCAAAATATCCTGTATATTTTTGTAAAGGATTTGCCTAATTAATATTCAAAGAGGGCAGAGTGATTAAAACTATGTGGCGGGCTAAACTTAATATTTATAATAGCATATGAACAAGAAAAGAGTTGACCCTGGTGAAAATTGCAGAATCAGATCTATATCATTCTGTAAATAAACAGCTAAGACCTCATGATGTATCTATTGTGTAAAGGATTGGGAAAGAAAATACTTATCGTTGTTTTCCTTTGATAAACATAATTCAGAAAATAAACTCACTGATGCTTATATATATATATTTTATTTTTTACAAAAAAATGTCAATATTTTAACAATATAACTCGAATTAGTTTGAACTCAAATATATATGTGCTCTTTTGTATTTTGAGAAAACTTGTCTAATTTTTTTTAAAGAACACATGGATTTCTCTTTGTAGTCGTTGAATAGAAAGTACTGATAAACTAGATACAGTTAATTCCTGTACACTAGGTGCAATTAATTCCTATTAACTAGATACAGTTAATTCCTACAAACTAAATACAGTTAATTTCTATAAACTAGATATAGTTTATTCATATAAACTAGATACAGTTAATTCCTGTAAACTATGTATAATTAATTCCTGTAAACTATGTACAGTTAATTCCTATAAAATATTTAATTCCTGTAAACTAGATACAGTTTAGTCCCATAAACAAGATGCAGTTAATTTCTATAAACTACATGTAGGTAAGTTAATTCCTGTAAACTAGGTGCAGTAAATTCCTGTAAACTAGATACTGTTAATTGCTGCAAACTATGTACAGTTTAATCCTGTAAACTAGATACAGTTTATTCCTATAAATTAGATACAGTTAAATGTAATTATGGAAACATTTTACAGCAAGAGAACACATTTGATGAGGAATGGACAGAATATAATAACTCAATGAAATGCCATATTGTCAGGTACTGGAATGTGCGATGATTGACAATATTAAAGAATCTGATCATTAAATACCCATCTTAACCTTTTATTTCTTGAATATTCATGTAAGAAAAACGACATCAAAATATTAGATTAATTTTGATGTTGACAAATGAACATATGAATGTTTTGCCATGACATAGTATGTAGTATCATATCTATATTATTTCATTAGCAAACAGAGCAGATCCTGATCAGACGGCTCCTACATGAGTCTACTCTGTTTGCAAAGGTGTAGAAATGCGTATTTATGTAGTAAAGGGTTAATATATGTATATCGTTAAAACAAGTATGTTCTGTGTCTTTAGGAAAAGTGGTATCCTAATACAGGTCGAAAGTAATGAACATTAGCCCATACATGAGCTTTTTGTATTACTTTTGCCTTGTATTAGGTAACCACCCCGTATGTTCACTTAATAAATGATTGTTCAGTACAGGTTCAGCTTCTGTTCTGTTCTGTTCAGCTTTATAATTAACTTGGTATATGCGTTTAAACAATTCTAAACGATTATAATCTTATTAAAGTTGAAATTTCGGTACAGACAATATCTATTTTGTATCAATAAAGTTTCTTATAACTTTCAGATTGTCAGCATAACATTAGCTACTGAGACTTGTAGACGTAATATACAATGTATATGTAGAAACTGTGTATAAAAGAAGTATATCGTCATTGAAAATGGGTATATATTTTTTCCCTTTCTCGAAATATACAGCTGTATCCCGATTCAAATGTTTTTTGTTAACCCGTTGTTATGGGCAACAGTAAGTACATTTGAACTACATGTACAGTAAAACCTCTCTATAACGGACACTAAATTACATCAAGTAGTTTGTGTTAAAGGCATGTGGCTGCTTAAAGCAAGGTGAAAGTAAAACAGAACGCTCCTATAGGAGCGTTCTGTTTTACTTTCACCTTGCTTTAAGTAACCACCTGGCCTAAATACCAACTAATTAACATAATTTAGTGGTCGTTATAGAGAAGTTCTACTGTATTATGTTATAGAATTATAATTGGCAAATGGATTTTTCTATCATCTAGATTCCTACTATTCTATAACAAAAGTCGAAGACTGCCCCTATTACATTTGTTCAAAAGTTTTAAAAAAATAGCACAGTATATTTCATCTCTTCTTTCTCCAGTAAACTGTGTAAAATTAATTAACAAATTGTGTTTCACTGTACAGTAACACTTCACAACGAACGGCCATAAATAAAGAATTCTAATTTTAGGTCTTTGATACAGGTGGTAACTTAATTCAGGACGGAATTTAAACATGAATGTTCATTCGTTTTCCGTTTTAATATCGTTCTGTATTAAACGCATATAGCTAAATAGCATTTTATTCATTGACCCTATGCCTAATATAGATGTATTTTGACGCCTAGAGTACAGACAAAACAGACGGCTCCTTTAGGAGTCGTCTGTTCAAGGTCTGCTCTGTTTGCTTATGGAATTATATAGGTATTATTTTTACAGTTTCTGCATTAGCACCAAAAGAACCTTTGACCATGTTCCACTATACAAGTTTTGAAAGTCATAATGTCACATTTTCTTGACATTAATATTCATCAGGTAAAAGTTGAATGGCTTTACGGGAGGGGGGGGGGAGGGTGTTCTACCATGTGAAATTATTTTTTTCAGTCTCATATGCATGTAGAGTAGAACCTCTCTAATGCCACCACTTAATTAATAAGCATGGGTGTCTTTATAACAGGTGGTTGCTTAATGCAGGACAAAAGTAATGTAGAAAGCTCCTAGGAGCATTAAGCTACCACCTGCATCTACCACCCAGAATTAAATATCTTTTAGGTGGTTGCATTAGAGGAGGTTTACTGTATAAAGAAGCACGGTATAACTATATTGTACCAGGCTTTCAACATGATTAAACAGGGTGAATATATATTGAAGTACTAGTTTTGAAAGAAAAGTCATGAATGTCAATAAACCATTTTACAGGAGTCGTTTGATCTTGGTCTTCTTTGTTTGCAAAGGCATGAAAGAAAGGACTAACTCTTACCCAACTGTGGAAACAATATCTACTCTAAAAATTGGCCTGGTGCAGTTTGGACTACTTGGGTTTTATCCAGCTTTGGAGAAACCATGTACCGACTGTCAAACAGCCTAGGTCCTGATGAGATGCCGAGTACTCGGCGTGTCTTATCTGGATCCAAGCTGTTTGCAAATGCGAGTCAGGTCGCGGATAACGAGTTAATGGTTCAACACTAAGTCACCTTCATCTGCAACGTTTGTCGTGTGCGGCAAATCTAAAAATAGATTTCATTCATTTCTAAAAGAAATCGCTAAAAACAACAGCGTATAATTTTCAGACAGTTTGGATCCGGATGAGACGTGAGAATTACTCGGCGTCTCACTTGTATTCGAAACTGTCTGCAAATGTAATAACTATCGGTCCACGTAGTTAAAAATCTTACATGCAAGTCGGCACGGCACTGGCATGATCTCGTGAAGGGCGTTACTGCGTTGAACACGTGCAGTACAATGGACATTTCCTTTAACCTTTCTCGTGCCAAGTGTAACCTTATCGCATTTGCAAACAGTATATATCCAGATGTGACACCGAGTCACCCGGCGCCTCTTCAGGATTCAAACTCATTGACACTCTGTCATTAGTTTCCTAAATTATTGAACGATTCAGAGGTAGTATAGATTGTAATAGATCAGGGGTTTAGCTGACCTTTTAACTATGAAAAGGGTTAATTTAGAATTGGTGGTTTTGGTACTGTGCTATAAAATTAAACCTGAGCAATGTCTGAGACAGGAATGCATTTGACATTTAGCACGCAAATACTGTGTGATTACCTTTGCATGCTGTTTGTATTCAGATGAGACACCTGGTACCACTGGGTCCTGCCCGTTTGTCACTCGGAGTATGCGCTTTTTGTTGTAGAAAACATCAAAACAACAACAGCAACAACAAAACATACAGCTTAATAATTTTGGATAAACAAACATATCCAGTTATGAGCCATTAAAATTTATTCAGCTTGCTAAAGCCAGTGGAAATAACAATGCTGAACCCTTCAGCTGGTGTTGATTTTTTTGGTGCCGTTTAGGTGCTCGTCCATATTTTACCAGCCTGTTCCACCTCCAGAACCGAATTGTTAAGAAAATTAAATGCGCCAAAGCTCTCGGGTTTCACGTTTTGTAACTCTTTTACTGCCAATGGCTAATCTGTTTCTACCTAAGCAAACAGTTTGGATTCTGATGAGACGGCGAATAACCCAGACTTTGATTAGGATCTAAACTGACTGTTATTATGTGTCTTTAAAAATAGGGGATAGTTTGAATAATGAATATTACAGTAGAAGATAAACTTTATAACCAACAAAACGTGACAGTAAAAGTGTAAAACTCTTCGCATGTTCAGCGCGTCTCGACTGGATTTGAAAACAGTTTGGATCCAGATGAGACGCCTAGTCACTCGGCGTCTCATCAGGATCCAAGCTGTTTGGCACCCGGTTAATAGTTTACCAAAAGTTTGATCGAATCGCAAGTTAGTGAACATTTTCAGCAACTTGGAAATTGAGAGGACATTATTTTTTTCAGCATGAGAAGGGGTTAGGCATAAGCACTTTTCATGCGAACTCGCTATTGCCTTTATATCCAGACAAGATACCCAATATAGCTCTTATTTTTTTGTTTTTATCTTGATCCATTCTTTTTAATAACTACATGTATATTATGCAGATGTAATGAAACATAGATATAGGTTATATTTGTAAATGAAACGGGCGAACATTTTGACATTTTGGCGTAGAGCGATTTCTCATCATGTTAAAGATAAATCATAATATTCTACTATAAAAGGTCTCACCAAAACTAATTCCGTATTCTTTATAGTCGCAGATTCTCGTTATAACTCTTCGCATGCTCAACGCGTCTTGGTTTGCATTTGGAAACAGCTTGGATCCTGATGAGACGCCGAGTAACCCGGCGTCTCATCAGGATCCAAGCTGTTTGACATTTGGTCAATAAGTTTCTCAAAAGTATGATCAAATCAAAAGTCGGTGAAATGTTCAGCGAATCATATATTGAGCAGACATACTTTTTCAGCATGAAAAATGCTTAAATATTCTACTATTCATAATCAAAGTTTTTGGGGCGGATGTAATTTATAACGTATTGCTACATGAATGTCTGATCCAATGATGCATTTTTAATTTTCTAAGGTATAACACATTGTATTCTGCTATTCAAATTTTAATTTTGAATTCTCCAAATTCTCCAAATGGTCGATGGACAGTTGGTATTAGAGGGTGAACTATGAATGATCAGGTTGTATGTTTAACACTCATTCTAATTTGAAGAGAAACGGGGTGTAAATAGTTCTGAGAATTGGCTTACGACAATCTCTTTTTTTTTTTTTACAGAAGACAATTACTTAGCGAGCAAAGAGTTAAGTGTGCGACCTTCGATGGCATAAATGCCGCATGATGTTACCCTAACAACGAAAAGGTAAATCTTTGCATGTTTTCCATCTATTTTGATGTCGATCCACATTGAAATATTAATTTGATCGGATTGCTTATGACAGATCTCCTTGTAAAGTGACAACTGAATAAGATATAACTCTTTCTCCGTCCCAGGTGAATCCGCGAACACTTTGCAAACAGTTTGGATCCAGATGAGACGCCGAGTAACTCGGCGTCTCATCAGGATCCAAACTGTTTTACACTCTTATAAGACTCTTTTGAAAAGAAGATGAAGAAAACATCCACTTTGAAGCTTAAAGCAGATGATACTCTTAGCGGAGGAATATATTAGGCGGTGAAAGGGTTGAACACTTAGTAGTGAAGCTGTGCTTTGAAGCACCAGGTAGCTTTGTTTGTCCAAAATATAAACCTATTGTTCTATCCCCTGTATTATTTGCTTTTTTTTTATTAACCATTTGCTTGCTGTAAAAATGGCGTCTGCCTAAACTCGGAGCTGTTATAATTTTCACTTCTGATTCGCTTGTTTAAGGAATATTTGAACGAGTGTCAAACAGTTTGGATCCAGATCAGACACAGAGTTACACGGTGTTTGATATGGATCTAGGCTATTTGCAAATGCAAGGCATGTTGCGCTTAGCAGACGAATGGTTAAGTAGTGAGGATGAAAAGAATGGAGAAATTGGTCGGGGTTTTCACAAATTGTTAACATTATCTGACTGTCATTATCTGACTGTCATCAGTACATGCAGTACTTAAGAGACGGTCCTTACAATAAACGCATATTTAAAAAAGCAGCATAAACTTGGTATTCGTTATGTTCAGTCATTATTATAAACATTGTCAATTTAAACTGACATCGAAAAATGCCCATGTGATACAAAATAAGCCGTTTTCACAGATACTTACATTTTTGTTATACATGTACAACAAAATATTATATCGGCCTATGTCGAACAGTTCACCCATTCCCTCATAGGCTATTTTTAGGGACAACCTCTTTGAATAAATCTACCGAAAAGGAGCAATAACTATCGAAAAGGAAATGTTTAGAATTTTGTAGTTTGAAACCATTGTAATAAATAGAGCATTTGTTCCTATAGGATCAAATGCTC
This sequence comes from Azorinus chamasolen, assembly GCA_963576725.1. Classification (NCBI taxonomy): domain Eukaryota; kingdom Metazoa; phylum Mollusca; class Bivalvia; order Cardiida; family Solecurtidae; genus Azorinus; species Azorinus chamasolen. The sequence continues at coordinate 53,253,051 of OY755243.1, read as the reverse complement.
TATTTATCACAATGGTTTCACAGAGTGACCTTTACAGACTCGTCAAAAGTCGTCAATATGAGGGAATGGGTTAATACAATTAAAACTAAAACCGAATGAATACTAATACATTGCCGAATAACATATCGTCTTCGATATCAAACACATGAAAGTTTTGCCTCTTCAACGGTTATTCGACAGGTTTTCTTGCGGTATACTTCTGTTCAGCATATAAACAAATGATTTATGTATTTTGTAGGCTTTTTTAAAACACGTTGCAAATAGAGTATCACTTTAACATGCATATACAGTAAACCCCCATTAATGCGACCACCTAAAAGATGTATAATTCTGGGTGCTAGCTGCAGGTGGTAGCTTAATGCAGGACAAAAGTAATGCAGAAAGCTCCTAGAGGAGCTTTCTGCATTTACTTTTGTCCTGCATTAAGCAACCACCTGCTAATAAATACACCCATGTTTATTCATTAAGTGGTCGCATTAGAGGGGTTTTACTATAGTATAGTGTAGTTTAGGTAACGGTTTACTGGATGCATATTCCTATAAGAGTTAATTACATCATGCGTATTTATCAGCGGATTTTTAATGATGGTATAAAAACACAGAATCCTGAACAGTTGTGTAATAAAACCTACAAGACAGTTAACACATGTACACTGTACAGTTGTGTAAAATAAAAGCTACAATACATGTAAGAAACTGTAGCACCAGATCTTTATAATTCTATCAGCAAATAGAGCAGACCTGATCTAGGTCTACTCTGTTTACAAAGGCGTCTCGATGAGATAAAAGTGTCAAGTCGCCCGATTGGCACATTGTATGGATTCTAGGTTTCTAGGGATCGCAAAACAAGATGGTGCCAGTTCTTGTGTCAGGGCTCTAATGTAAGTTGAGTACTTGGAATATCTTAAGTTTTAACTATTTATCTCATAAGAATTAATGTGAGAAATATTGATAGCATAAATATAGTCATCTATTAAATGAATTTTGATATTGGTATATGAACCCAGGAGTTTATTTACAGGAGTCAGATGATCGGACTCTACTCTGTTTGCAAATGCGTCAACAGGTGTTTGAAGATAGCCACCAAGATGGCTGGTGGCTTTTTGTAGAGTCACCCTGTGACAAACCGCTAATGCCGTTTTATGTCTTCTATCAAGTTTTGTATGGTACACATATAGTGAGAAAATATGCTGATTTACAAAAAACAAGCTCTTTAAATACCGCTTAAATACCGTTGGTACAATAAGTATTTATTCTGGAAAAATGCACACATTTGTGTCATTGTTTTATCTTTATTAACCCTTTCAGTGCGGGAAACAAATCAGTAATGCTTTTTGCAACTAGTGTAGACCCAGATGGGATGTTTCTAGAGGAAAATCTCTTCAGGGTTTACACTGTTTATCACGTGAACAATATCTATAAAAATCTCTGAATATTTACAGTAACTTGACCTGTTTGAATAGTTGAAATAGTTTGTTTGAAAATTTGGCATTCAAAGGGTTAACTTTCATGCTGATTATTGCTATAAAACCATGCGTGTGACAGTAACGGTAATCATTTAGAACATAAATTAAAATTCATTCATACGGTAATAGGTGCGTGTTTGGAACGTTAAAATAGTTTTAAAACGTAGGTGGGGTAAGTCCACACTCCTCGAAATGCAAAGTGTTTCTATATGCAAAAGATATCGTTATTCAAGCATCCCATATGCTTGACTCAAAATGTATCAAACAAGACAATGTTGGTTTTTAGCTTTAATAATTCACCTAACATACTGAATAAAATTATAATTTTGTAGAAAGAAATCAAAATTTCTCTCGTGTTCTAAATTTATTTTGGTTTAATGGTAATAACACACGTACCATATACGCTTGTCATATATGTTTAAAACTACTAAACTATCAAATAACAGTTACCTAATACAAACAGTATTCTAGTAGACGCCTAAAGTATTCTACAGTTTCTGGCCAAAAAATCATGACATTGTGTCCATGTCCTATTATATAAATTAATCAAAATAATATTCACAATGTCATTATTTCTTACACGAATATTAACATTTGTAACTAGGTAGATAACAGTTTCTATTTTCAAACTAGGTTTCTCATATTCTGAAACTGACCTCTACATCTAATATTTCACCCTACTGGGTCTTTTCAAAGAACAAAACTTGGCTGTGATCTCATATGCTTAAAATGTTATTAAATATTATTTGTTAAGTCCAGTATGGTAAAACTATTGAGAGCTTTACTTTTCTTTTATCGAATTCCCTAAATGGAATATTTCTGATCCAATGATACTGAAACCTTTTTTTTATTAGAATAAATAACCAAATACATTCAGATTTCTCGGCGTTTGACCTGTTCTTACATCTTAGCCATGAATCGGCCTATGATCAGTATTCAAGCTATAGTATCAGTGTCAACATGAGCGAATTGCAAGTGAGTGAAATTGTGATAGTTCAGTGTTTGAGGAGACGTGATTCTTTTACAAGCGTGATAAGGGTTGATAGTTGTTTGTTATTACACAACGTGTACAAAGCTGTACAATGTACATGTGTTTGCTGTTTCAGAAAGCTCCACTAGTAGTTTTCTGTATGACTTTCACCCTGCATTAAGCAGTCAACTGCTTAACAGTATCTAAATAACTCTCTACTAGAATACCGGCTCATAGGGTTTTTACTGTATTTATAAAACAGAACAAGGGTGTCAAATAGTGTTGATCCTGATGAAATGTTTTGTTTACATAAAGCTTAACCAATATTCAAACAGTAAGCAAGGATTTCTACTAATGTTTCCATAAAGTATTGATGCTGGCTTGCACATAGGACGCATAGAAAACCCGACTGACAAAGGCGGAGCTAGTGGGACAGAGGTGAGGAAGGCGGGCATAGATCTCGTAGAGTAACAGCTAAATAATGACATGATGGGACAGCGCGAGTGTTACCGTTCCCTGAACGTCTGTAACCTCTTGGAATACTGAATAGTCTGAGTGCTATGGCCCATCAGTTTCCATGCATTATGAAAGGATTAAAGTTGCTCGAGAATTTGGAATGACAAACCATGTAGACCCTAATCAGACTAGAATAGTCATCCGATATTAGTGTGCACTGTTTGCAAATGCCAGTGCACGTTTCTCGGGTTCAAAAATGTTAATTACTTATATTTGCATACATTATTATTACATGTATTTTAATGAGAAACAATACAGGTCCGTGATTAGACGGCTCCTATAGGAACCATTCTGTGTCTACACTGTCTGCTAATGCCAGTACACGTTCTGTGCGTTCAAAGGGGTTAACTTCCTATATTTGCATGCATAGACATTATTTGCATATGAAACAATGCAGACCCTTATTAGACAAGAGAAGCCATCGAATCTATGTCTACATTGATCGCAAGTGTCACTACGTGTTCCCACGTGTAAATAGTGACATACTTATCGCTGCATACATTCTTATCGTTGCATACGTACTTATCAGTTGAAAGACAAACAATAAAGATTATGGTCAGAGAGTTCCTCTACCAATCCTATTACCTGGATGTACGCTGATTGTAAATATCAGTACACGTAAACTGCATTCAAAACGTCAATTACCTATCACTGTATGCATACTTTTCACTGAATGAAAAGCAGTGCAGACCTTGATAAGAGAGTTCCTCTAGCAACTCTTTGGTCTGGGTCTACACTGTTTGCAAAAGCACTCGTTTTCCCGCAATCGTAGGAATAAACACGTCAACGCGTACACATTGTATACTAGGTTTTACAGAAGCGCAGATAATATTCGTTTTCAAGAAAACCTCCTTTATTTCTCCATCATACCCTATGTTATGACCTATGTTGTGACTACTCTTTAGAATTGTCTCGGTTGAGAAATAACAATTTTAGTATTGGAATACGCACCTTTATGTGTTGAGCTGTTTTACTTTTATTTATTTTCAAATTGTGTTTGCCAAATGTATAAGATATACTGTGCACACGTTCAATTTTATGCATATCATAAAGTATAAATAATGGGCATTGTTTCACTTTACTGTGTTAAAATTTTAGAAATGCGAAATAAAAAGATTGTTTCACTCTACTATGTGTTAAAATTTCAAACATGCAAAAAAATAAACCCCCGTATTTCGACTGCTTGATTTAATACAGAACTGAGCTAATCAAATACCCAAGCATGCCTTTAACATGAAAATCTCTACTTGCGACGTGTTTTAAAAATACCTAAAATTACATAAATTATTTGTTTATATGCTGAAAAAAGGGTTTATCGCAAGAAAACCAATCGCATAATGCCTGAGTAAACAAAACGTTCATATGTTTTATATATGTTATTCGGCAACGCCTCAGTATTTATTCGGCTCGCGTTTTAGTTTTGTTAACTGTTCGATACAGACCGATACTATTTCTTATGTAGAACAAAATTATAAGTATCGATGAAAACGGTTTATTTTGCATCACCGGGACATTTCTCGATATAAGTTTAATTTGACAATCTTCATAATAGTGATTGTACATAACACATACCAAGTTTTATGATGTTATTGAAAATATGCGTTTATTGTAGAGATTTCCTCTTTAGTGGGGTCGTTGAAATTGCGAGCTTTACAAACACTTGTGTTTATATCATTTTCTTTTGAATGCCATTGTTCAGATCTAGAGAAGTAGGCCTACCTTAGCTCATTTCCCGCTAACCACAATCTGACTTAACCCATATCATAGAACATACACGCGTGTATTTTCCATGACAAACAGTGCAGACCAAGATGAGAGAGCTCCTAGAAGATAGGTCATCTGGATCTACACTGTTTGCAAATGCAACTATAGTTGTGACTGGCGGGCTGTGGGTTAAATTTGCGAAAAAAGATTGGATCCAGGGTAGATGCTGGTCAATAGAGTTTCTCTAAAACTTGATCGAATCGAAATTTGTGGGTTGTACCAGATCAATATTATGACGAAAATATTTACATTTTTTATATTATAGCGGGATAATATTTCAAAGGTTGATTTTGTAGGTCACTTGAACGTCTTGGTAATCTAATCGCAAATTTTGTTCGTTTGCTATATTCATACGCGATTTTAAAAAGCTCCAAGTTAATAAAACATTTTGTTTGAGTCTGAGATCATTCTCAAGCATCTGACCAATCAGATAATTGAGAATGATCTCAGACTCAGATTCAGAAGTTGTATAACCTACGGCCCTGGTCTTTTCAACGAGTTTCACCCTATCACGCTAAGCGCGAACTGACTCGCGTTTGCAAACAATTTGGATCCAGATGAGACGCAGTGTTACTTGGTGTCTCATCAGGATCTAAGCTGTTTGACATTGGGTCAGCAGTTTCTCAAAACTGTTCACGTAGTAGGTAAACATTATAACAGATCAGAGTTTCGGCAGGTATGATTTTTGAGCACAAAAGAATATTAACCAAGTACCATGGCCCACGCATTTTAGAAACTATAACTCGGCTTCTCATCATTTTGCAAATCCGACAAATATCAGCGTGAAAATCGACGAAAAGACAAGAAATCATGTATGAATATAGCAAACCAACAACATTTGCGTTTAAATTACAAAGAAACACTTTTTTTTTACAGCGGGTCAAAGTTTAACCCTTTACCCCATGAATATTCATGTTCAAATAATGACGTCATGACTATTTATTCGATTATTTTTTATTATAACACGTGGACGCTTGTATTTCAGGCCTTGGCAAAAACTGGAGAATCATAATTATCTATATTATATCATTAGCAAACAGAGCAGACTCTGATAGGACGGCTCCTACAGGAGCCTAGTCTACCCTGTTTGCAAATGCGTAGAAAGGCGTATTTATGGAGTAAGGTTTAAGTCTTATGCGGTTACGATGGCACCGGTGTTTAATGTGTACTTACTCATATATGATTATCATTTCTCTCTATATCCAAATAGAATCTCAGTTGTAACTATTTTCACTCAAAGTCTTTATGAATGTTATTGTTACTGTTTCACAGATATTCCACATTTTAATACTTCCTCCTCTGTTATACCAAGTGTAAATAAAAATATTTTAATAAAACAATGTGTTTACAAACCAGGGTATAAATATGTGTTTATTACAGTCAAACCTGGCTAATTCGAACTTTTAGGTTCCTTAGGGAGCTTTCTTTATGAGTTCCATCCTGCATTAAGCTGCTAGATCTCTTAAATGAATATAATAATACTTATTGGAGAGGTTGTTTTTATTGTATATGTATTCCATTTGATACAAAAAGTGTCAATGGCCCACGAATAAATAAGACGTATTAACAACAAGAAACGAGGTAACAAAATCTGAAATAAGGTTTTACCTAATTACCGTACTTATTTTCTTGTCAGCAGAAAGAAAATATGTATATTTCAGATGTTTTGTATTTGGTAGATCTATATTTCAAGAATGAAAAATGCATAAACTGTTGTCTTTAATTTGGTATAATTTAACTTTAAAAATCGTTTTGTGTTTTATCTCAGATACATTTTCTGCCATGGTTAAAAATTCCATCGCTCAAGATGCAATTATAGCTCTAATGTCATTATAAAAAAGTACAGCTAATACATATTCACACATTCATTATGTTTTGAGAAGTACACTCATCAAAATCTCTCATCATTTACTTCAGTAATTCCAAGACAAACGGTGTAGACTCAGAAGATACTGTCGTTATTAATAAAACATTTATTTCAACAGAATTCCTCCTCTTAAATCCATTTTACATTTCAAGACGTCCATCGTATAATTATAGAGTTTTTTTCGGAGAAAATGATCATGGTTTTCAGCCATATTGTTGACCAATGGTAGTTTTCCCCACTTAACCCATTACCTCATATGCTATTTTTAGATACAACCTCTTTGAATAAATCTACCGAAAAGAAGCATTAACTAGAGAAAATGAAAATTTTAGAATTTTGTAGTTTGAAACCATTGTGATAAATAGAGCATTTGCTCCTATAGGAGCAAATGTTTTATTTATCACAATGGTTTCACAAAGTGACTTTTATAGAGTCGTCAAAAGTCGTCAATATGAGGGAATGGGTTAAAACCATGAATATTTATGTAATAAATAATGACATAATGAATATTAATACAGGAGCCGCCTGATCTGGATCTACTCTGTTTGGACATGCGTACAAAAACGAATTTATGGAGTAAAGGTTTACAATTGTGTAAAACATTTCTGCATGTATTGAATTTATCGAAAAGGGAAAATGCTTATTTCTAAAAGCTTCCAAATCAATTAACATGATGAATGACTTAATTAGTTTATATTTATCAATATCCACATACAGTCCTATTTGCTGGCACTTGACTTTTCCGATTTGATTTTCGTCATGTTGTTCACTTACTGGAGCTATTGAGAGGCGTTTGAAAGACGGTTTTCACAAAATATTCAGACAAATAAAGTCGTGCTATTAGCTGATTTGAAAACTTGAAATATTGAACGACATTATCAGTTTATTTAGTCCTAAGGGACAAACAATTACTTCGATACATTTTGAGTGTGCTTCTATGTGTGGTCCATGGAACATCTTCTGATGTGTTAGTTGGCAGATATTGTGATAATGTTTTAACATTTCAACGCCCCAAAATGTTCATCGAACATTTGTGATATCTAGGCGTTAAATTACATAACCCTTTCCCTCATATAAACGCCCTTTACGCATGGGAACCGTCTGATCAGAGTCTACCCAGTTTTCTAATGGAAATTGATATATCTGTCTCTTTACTTTCTAAAATGACTACTATGTTCCACATTGCATGTTTCATTATAACTATCCATGATTATTCAGTAGGTATAAACATCTGGAATAAACATAGAACAGGGAAAGGGTTAACTCTTTTGTAGCCATGTTTTTGGAAAAACCTCTCTCTCTCTCTCACACACACATGAACAGTTCTGCTCTATGTTTTGAGATAAAGAATTGTTTTATTTTAGTATTATTTTATTTAATTTAGTATACTAATGAAATGAATATAAAAGAGTATACAATGTATCACGTTGGTAGATAGATGGCTTACTTTCTATTATGGGTCTTAATTAGTTGGACTGCTGGTTTTAAGTTACCTGTTATACGTGTATTCCAATTTTCGATACCTACCGAATATTCATGGAAACATAGTTTAAACGAAATATGGAAGGTAGAACATTGTAGCCATTTTAGAAAGTATAGAAACAGATATTTTTAAATTCCAGTAGCAAACAGAGCAGACTCTGACTAGACGGCTCATACAGGAACCATCTGATCTGGCTCTACTCTGTTTGCAAATGCATGAAAACACATTTATATGAAGGAAAGGGTTAATCTTTTACTCATGCTTATTCATGTAAGAAATAATGATACATGTATCATGAATTATATTATTATTTACAATAGTAAATGAAAGCAGAAAAGTTTGGTCATGGCAGAAACTACATGTATACTGTATAATTAGAACTACAATATTACATCATGATATACACCCTACAGGAGCCGTATGATCTGGGCTTGCTCTGTTTGCAAAGATGTCTCTATTCGGAAAGTGTTAGACATTGATACCTGTTGTGCAACTTGAACTGCAGTGCCTACCATTAGCACTGGGCGGCTAAATACGAACGATAACTCTTTCGCTGCCAATGTCGCATACTTATGTGATTACATATGCAAATGGTAACTCGGCGTCTAATCAGGATCAAAACTGTTTATTACTGTGACTGATTCTTGAAACAAAAATGAATAAAAATAAAAAATAAAAAAAATGGTAATTTGTATCAGACGACAGAGTTTGTAGACGACAGAATTTGGCAGTGAGAGAGTTAACGAACTAACCAATCAAAGAAAATAAATGCAAACTCTCCAGAGCGAAGGTCATCATAACATTATCTACATACTCTATTGTATGTATTAAGCCTTATCCATTCAGACATTCTCCATGCATATTGTATGAATACATGTTCTTTTCTTCCGTTGATTAGAACAGAGCTGGAATTGCGAAGAGAGAACCATTTGATTGACAGCGCTACAATTCTCGCCAAACTGTCGTCAGACAACTGCTATTTATCTGAAATACGGAAGGCACCTATGTTCCGTATTCTTTCAATAACACATTTGGTGGACTTCGGCAGAAATGCGAATCATTAAATATTAAATTCACCGGTTCCTGAAAATTTCTGACGTGGCATTAGCGGCACTTTTCCACTTGCTTTTTATCATAATGAAAATGTATTCCGCCCATTCGCGCCCTTGAATGGCGACAGACACTTTCAGCTTCCACCGAGTTGAGCATACTGCGAATCACATGATTAATAAATAGCACCTCGCGCAAAGTCTTGTCACAAAGTCACTACAAATGAACACAGGAAATAATACGCCAATTACAAGATATGCACCCTCTTAAAGAGGCATCTCCTAAAACTAAACACATTTGAAGTCTGTAAAAACAGTTTCTGTAGAAGTTAAACCTTTTTAGTGCGGTGTGATGTCTTTTGCAAACGTTATAGAGCCAGATCAGATGGCTCCTTGAGGAGCCCTTTGATCAGGGTCTGCACTGTTTGTCATGCGGAATTTACTAACACATTTCAATACTGATGGGTTACTCCACTTTGAATATTCTGCAATGAAAGGTTAATGATTCTTGTTGTTAAAAGTAAAACAACAACACGTACTTCAATTTATCTCATTGCAAGACAATAGCTGAACTATTTATACAGTTGTTGATAATAGTATTTGTCTGTACGTACGTTGGACTGCTGAATGGTCAAATGACTCGGAAAACCTCAGCTATATTCCGAACCCTTGCGGAATAAGAGTAGTTACGAATGTATTCCAATGGAAGGGTTCTTCAGTATTTACCTATAGGGTCCATTTAGTATTACATACTTAACTTTGCTAGAACATTTACGATATGTAATTGTTATTTCGTTTTCATCGTTTATTTCTCCAAATATGGAGAAAATAAATGCCAGTTGTTTGCCTTCTCGGAACCCATGTGATATTAATAGTTTGTTTTTGTTGAATAAAATTCAAATTATTTTACACCGATTAAGAAACAAATTATTTAGAGCTTTTAAATACGAATCACCACTGCCACGGTAGTATGCGTGGTTGAACCCGCAGTCTTGACTGGCGTCTACTGTACCCACTCACATAGAATGTTGCTGAATAAAAAATGGTGGATATAAATAAATGTTCTACATTCAACAAAACATTCATGTTTTTGCTACTCCCACTTAATCCATACGATCCTGTTTTTGGCTCCTATACGTTATTGCTTTCTGGGATTGTTTTGTCATGGTGAAGACAAACGATAGTTTAAAAGATTATAAGGAATAGATATCTATTAACCCTTTCCTTTCTGTAAACGTGTTTTCACACAGTTGCAAACAGAGTAGACTCAGATCAGACGGCTCCTAGAGGAGCCGTCTGATCAGGGTCTGCTCTGTTTGCTTATGGAATTTGATAGATCTGTATCTTTACCTTCTAAAATAGCTACAATGTACCACCTTCCAGATTTGATTACAAGTGTTTTGTTCATGAATATTCAATGGGTATTAAATTTGGACTAAACATAGAACAGGGAAAGGGTTAAACCTTTCCTTTCTTTACGTGTTTTCAAGCAGTTGCAAACAGAGTAAACTCAATTCAGACGGCTTCTATAGGATCCGTCTGATCAGGGTGAAAAAAGTAAAAACAGATATGTTTCTTTAGTTTCTAAAACTGTTGAAATGTTCCACGTTACATATCTCCCTATATCTATTTTATCCATGAATATTCAGTAGGTATTGAAATTTGGAAATAAACATAGAACAAGGAAAATGTTAATTCAAATGCAGTACAAATGAGTCAATACCTTAACCCTTTACTCCATAGACACGTCTTTTCACGCCTTTGCAAATACACTAAAACCCCTCTAAACCGGAATTCTAGTACAGAATAATTTAGATACTTTTAGGCAGATTACTGCATAATGCGGGGTGAAAGTCATGCAGAAAGCTCCTAAAGGAGCTTTCTGCATGACTTTCACTCTGCATTAAGCTGACAACTGTACCCAAGACCGTAATTTATACTAACTTTAACGTCCGGTTTAGAGAGGTTTTACTGTAGTAAGCAAAGAGAACACTGCTAGGAGCCGTCTGATTAGGTTCTGCTCTGTTTATTTATGGAATAATATGAATCTGAGTCTAAGTTCCTACCAGAGTAAAATATTCCAGAGTTTAAATACCATTAAAATCATCTAATTAATATTCATGACGTCATAACTTCTAAAATGAATATGAATAACGATACTCAGAGGGGATTACTCGATTCAGATAGCAATACAATTTATTGAATTGACAACGATATAGTAAATTACTCCTCTAAACCGTTCGTCTAATGCAAGATGAAAGTCATGCAGAAAGCTTCTTTTAGAGGGTTCGGCATGACTTTCGCCCTGTATTCTAAGCTGCCACCGTATCTTACAGACCGGCATTGATACTTAGTTGAACGGTCGGTTTAGGAAGGTTTAACTGTATATGCAACGTTATTTGATGCATCTAGAATACAGTAAAACCTCTCTAAACCGGACGCTAAAGTTAGTATACATATCGGTCTTGGGAACAGTTGTCAGCTTAATTTAGGAGCTTTCTGCATAACTTTCACCCTGTATTAAGCAGTCACCTGCCTAAAATTATCTAAATTCTTCTCTACTAGAATTCCGGTTAAGAGGAGTTTACTGTATGCTCAAAATCTAAAATGGTAGTAAGTCCTCCGAAGGTAATTTCGAAACAAATTTTATAAATTCTAAGTGCTGACAACATCATATAAACGCATTTTCTCGCATTTGCAAACAGAGTAGACCAAGATCAGATTTGTTTGTTTTTGACACAATGTAAATCTGATGATACAGTTTTTGTCAAAGCAAAAACATTTCCTGGAAAAGATTTCATGATAAAACATCAGCTAATAAATATTCATGATGCCATTATTTCTTAAATGAATATTGAACAGGGAAAGGACTAACATTTCAAACATGAAAATAGATGTAACGCCAAGAAGCACTTAGGAAAATGTGTTTCTTTGGTGAAGGAATCAAAACTAAAGTGTAGATTAGAATTATTTTAAAATCTAAGTACATGTGTACAATTTCATTTTATCTCAGACACAAATGTCATCGAATTTTCTGACTTTAAGAAACATAAATCATTCAAAAAACCAAGACAACAACCAGTGTACTGGAATCCTACAGAGATTAACATAAGATATTTTCCAACGACATTTGATATATATTATTGGTACTTAATGTCTTCAATTCCCTATTCTCATACAAGACGGGAGGCAATGGTTTTAATCTTAAAATGAATGTACGACTTAGAATTAAATGGCAAAATCAGCGTTGCCTATTCTTTTACATTGTTAAAGGAGTTATTTAGAATAAAAATCAAGTTTATAGACACTTCGAAAATATCAGTAACTCATGGTATTCGTGTCCACCTTTTAACCCATTCCTTTCTAGTAACGCATATGCATATTTACGCCTCTGTAAAAGTCACATATTGAAACCATTGTGATAAATAGTGCATTTGCTCCATAGGAGCAAATGCTCTATTTATCAAAATGGTTTAAAAACTACACAATTCTAAAATTCTTTCCTATAGTTAATGCCCCCTTTTTGGTAGATTTATGCAGAGAGGTATGGTCTAAAAATAGTCTAGGAGTAATCATCAGAGTATCTACTGATGGTGTACGACATGAACGTTTATGTAAGAAATAATGGCACTTTCAATATAAGCTGATGTTTTATGATATCATATGTACGATGGTCTTTACGGAAACAGAATCAGATCTATGTTTTTTCACAAGCAAGCATGTTAGACCCTGATTAGACGGCCCAAATAGGAGCCGTCTGATCTGAGTCTACTCTGTTTGCAAAGGCGTGAAAATGCGCTTCTATTAGGCAAAGGGTTAACTCGCTTCGGGGAGCGCTGGGGTCTCTGAAGTACGCACCAGAAGACATATTCCTTCAACCAGCTCTGCATCCTTTCTGTGCAAATCTCACAATCATTCAAATTGTGAGACTACATGTATTTTCTTGTTGACTACGTTATCGTTTACTTTCAAGCATTCGAATGTCAGTCAGCATTGTATAAAAATGTGTCACTGTTAAATGCCAACTTCGAGTGAAACCCACTCCTCTTAGATAGTTTATGCATCCCTAAGCATAAATGTTTTTTAGTTTAGTAGTAAAACGCAACAAATGTCCTCATACACATATATTTTGATATTTATTATTGAAAACATACCTACTTTATAGGATAGTTAATGTCAATTTGGGTATAATATATTGTCATACAACAACAATTCCCCTCACCGAGTGGATAACAGCAGCCTACTAGTATTTTTTTCTGAAATATGTTATCTGCTTAAGCAGTAATATCTGCTATAGTTTTAATTTCTTCGGATCCATTCAAGCTTTTGAGGAAATATTGGCTGAGTGGCATACAGTTTGGATTTTGATGGATCAATAATGATGATGATGATGATGATGATGATGATGATAATATTAATAATAATATAATAATGATAATAATAATAAAAATAATATTTATTATTATAATATTAATCTAAGAATGTGTTTATAATTACCCTCACTTTAAAAAAGGACATTTTTGGGTATGACAACAACTTCAGAATCATATTTCTATTAACCCATAATCACAACAGAACAGACCCTGATTAGACTACAGTATAACCAGTATAATTAGACCTGTTTTTGATGGCGCCTTAAGACATGTTCTGCTGTATGCAGCTGGGTATTTCAACCTGACGTATGCTACCAGATAGTGTGTGTACTTGATTAACGATTTACTCCATGCATATTTATGTAAGAATCAGTGGCATCTTAAATATGAAACATATACAGTAAAACCCATCTATAACGACCACTAAATTGTGCTAATTGGTTGTTTTTGGGGCAGGTGGTTGCTTAAAGCAAGGTAAAAGTAAAACAGAACGCTCCTATAGGAGCGTTCTGTATTACTTTCACCTTGCTTTAAGTAGCCACCTGCCTTTAACACAAACTACTTGATCTGTACAATTTTGACTACTATTTTTCATAATTGCACACGGACAAGTTTTACTATGTAAATAAACTTAGATCTTTTTAATAATATTATATCATGCCATTTTGACCTTGAAGTTTTCTTAACAAATGTAAATTTTGGAGGACATCGGAGTACTTTATTTTGCTTTTGTTTACTATTATTATTCATTTTAAATTCTCTTTCTTTTTGAACCGTTTTAATATGTTAAATCATATTATACTTTGTAATGATCCGATTTTATTTGTGTCATACTGTGATGTATGCAATGATCCGATTTTATTTGTGTCATACTGTGCTGTATGCAATGAGTCGTTTTTATTTGTGTCATACTGTGATGTATGCAATGATCCGATTTTATTTGTGTCATACTGTGATGTATGCAATGATCCGATTTTATTTGTGTCTTACTGTAATGTTATAAACTTGTGTTATATATATGTAATTTTATATATGGCATGCAATGTCACTTAAACCATCTCTTATAATTCCTTTATGGAATTGTTTTGCACTATTTGAAAGCTTTTATTGTATATGTTTCTATATTTATTGAATGTGCATTAATGAGATGTAAATAAAGACTCTACCTGGACACACACAAGTTTCGCCATGCCAGGAAACATAAGAACCAGATCAAGATAATTCCATGGCAAACTATGCAGACCCTGTTGTTTGCAAATGCTTTAAAAGCCGTACAGTAAAACCTCTCTATAACGGCCACTAAATTGTGTTAATTAGTTGGTATTTAGGACAGGTGACTGCTTAAAGCAAGTTGAAAGTAAAACAGAACGCTCCTATAGGAGCGTTCTGTTTTACGTTCACCTTGCTTTAAGCAGCCATCTGCCTTTAACAAAAATACTTGATGTAATTTAGTGGCCGTTATAGAGAGGTGTTACTGTATTAATGGAGTAAAGTGTTTATCGCCCGTGCTTGAGTTCTGTAAAATTAGCTGTCATAAGAATCATTGCCTTTAACATGTACCCCGATGTGAAAAAAATTAATGTCTGCTTAATATCGGATCTGGTACAATTTTGACTGCATGTACTTCCGATTCGTTCAAGCTTTCTGAGAAACTATTTACTGGGTGTCAAACAGCTTGGATCCTGATCAGACATCGAGTTTCATTTGGATACAAACAGTTTACAAATGCGAATCTGGTCGCATATATCGGGGAAAGGGTTATATGGGCAGGTGATAGCACAATGTGGAACGACAGTTAGATAGACACTGACATAAAAGCTTTTCGCAATACAGTAAAACCCATCTAAACAGGAATTCTAGTAGAGAAGAATTTAGGCAGGTGGCTGCTTAATACAGGGTAAAAGTCATGCAGAAAGCTCCTCTTGGAGTAAGCTGTTACCTGTCTCCAAGACCGATATTTGTATTAACTGTAACGTCCGGTTTAGAGGGGTTCTACTGAGCATGTTCTTAGTTATACATTATAGAGCAGGCACTTTTTTTAACTATTTACTTCATGCAAGACTCGTCATGTAGTGAATATTAATTGATTTAACTCTTGTATAAAATACAACGTAAGGATATTTATTGACATGACAATGGAGGGTCAGATCTTAAACATAAAGAAATAAGTCCTGATCTGACATATCCGACAGATGTGTTAAAATGTAGATTTATGGAGTAAACGATTATTCAAAAACATTCATGTTTATTAAGTCGCCGCTTAATAGAAGTTCTACTGTGCATTTTTAGAATGAACCGCGTGTAATGTTTGATATATTTCTTGGTATATGATTTTGTCCGCCTGATTCAGGAATTTACGGAGACGCGTGATTACGTCGGAATGTATAATTATCTATCATATTTGCAATTTGATAAATGCTTCTCCTAGTAGTAATTCTGTCAGCCTACTGGTCTGTAGAGTTTTATACAATTTTCGTCGCGTCAGTTTTGACACATTCATACATATCAACGAATGTGGAATTAAATATCTCACCATTGGCAATCTCTCATGTCGGTGAGCTAATTGGAAATACAGTAAATCCCCTCTGAATCAGAACTATACTAAGGAAGAATAAAGGTATTTTTTTTTATTTAGATCACTGCTTAATGCAGGATGAAGGGAGCTTTTTGCATGTCTTTACACACTGAATTAAGCTGGAACCAGTCTTAAAGACCGGCATTGGTACAATTTTTGAACACCTGTTTTAGAGGTATCTTACTTTTTGAGTAAACCCTTCTAAACCGGATGACACATTAGTATCAATGTCAATCTTTAAGAGAAATGACAGCTTAAGGCTGGTTGAACGTCATGCATACATCTCTCAAAGGAGCTCTCTGTATTACTTTCAACCTGTTTTCCTCATACCGACGCCTTTGTAAAAGTCACGTTTTGAAACTATTGTGATAAATCACAATGGTTTCAAAACTACACATTCTAAACCATTGATTTGTTCTAGTAAATACTTATTTTCGGTAGATTTAATCAAAGAGGTTGGGTCTAAAAATAGCCTATGGGGTAAAATGGGTTAAGCAACCACCTGTCTGAAAATATTTTTTTTAGAATTCCGGTTTAGAAATGTTTTACTGTATACGTAATTGACAGATACATGTATACAAAAAAATGAAATACGCCTGAATTTGTAATGTGAATGAATATTTCATTGTGGGGGAAAATCTCTGAAAGAAGTGGAAACTTTAGCCTACTGAGGAAAGTACTGTTACACAAGTTTTTCTCCCAGTACTTTAACACAAGTTAAGCTATAGCCAGCCTACCAAAATACAACCAGGATGTCAAACAGCTTGGATCCAAATGAGACGCCGAATTACTCGGCATCTCGTCGCCAACTGTTTGCAAATGTAATCATTCATCCGCATTGCCTTTGCATGCTTCAGTGAACATTTATTTCATCCAGTAAATATCGTCAAGCAGAAATGTGAGAATATTTTCTTGCCTGACAAGTTTCCCTCTATCGCTGCCAATGTCGCATCGTTGATAACATATGCAGACAGTTTGGATCCAGATGAGACGCCGAGTAACTCGGCGTCTTATCAGGATGCAAACTGTTTGTTACTGTGACTGATTTTTCAATTAAAAATGAAAAACATAAAATGAAAAGTGTAGCATACGAAAAAGTTTGCAGACGGCAAAGTTTTTGTTTGCAGACGACAGAATTTGGCAGCGAAGGAGATAAATATAATATAGGTCATAAGAAACAGTATCTATTTCAAAATAGTATACTATTGGTTCCAAAGACAGGACAAAAAGTCAAATATTGCCTCAAGTTTACTAAAAAGCAGCACATCTTTAGAAGGTAGAACAACTACCGAGTCGGGGGAAATACATATAAATGAGATTTTCATGTATTAAATTTATTTATTCCCTATGGCGTCTGTCTATCCTTTTTTGATGTGGTAACAAAGGCACTAGCGCCACATCTTGTAGCCATGTGCACATCACAAGACGCGACTAAATGGGCTTTGACAATATGGAATCTTT
Source organism: Azorinus chamasolen (assembly GCA_963576725.1). Classification (NCBI taxonomy): domain Eukaryota; kingdom Metazoa; phylum Mollusca; class Bivalvia; order Cardiida; family Solecurtidae; genus Azorinus; species Azorinus chamasolen. Next base: position 53,235,528 of record OY755243.1, on the reverse strand, counting down.
AAAACTGTAAACTTCCAATAGCAGGTTGACTTAAATCTCATGGGCTTTGACAATATGGAATCTTTATAACTGTAAACTTCCAGTAGGAGGTTCACTTAAATCTCATGGGCTGCGTTGCAACCCTTGGAATTGGCCGAAACAGTTTACTGTAATCAGCTTCCTCGTCATCTTCTACTCATTATTTTGCTGCCATCAAAACCTGTTTGGTGACGCATTGCCGTATTACCCAAATGCACTCCCCATTTAACCCTCTCAATCACACTCTCTACACCCTGGTGAATCCCCTGATCATATTACGAAACTTTGCGCAATTACTAGAATCTTTATCATGTCTGAATGTGTGGGCTCAGTGGGACAAATATGTACACATAGAATGATACGCCCTTGACTATAAAGCCTTTTGTACCCATGTTATTTCTTCACTTATCATAGTTATACAGGATATGTTTGATTACAATGCAATGTAGTATATTTGAATATATTTATACAAGATCTATGGTCGCTTTGATCTTTGAAAAATTGGCTTGTTATTCCACTTTCTGTTCACTGGCGGTCTTTATCGGTCTACCATTCGTCCTTCTGTCAGCTCATGTGTGCTTCCGTATGTACGAGAAAATCTGAACCGTGTCATTTATATTCAAACATTGCAACGCTCAGTAAAATCTCGCTGATCCGTGGGATGGAGAATTTTTAGGTAGGTGGCTACTAAGTGCAGGATGAACCTCCCTTGGAACTTTCTAAATGACCTTCACCCTGTACTAAGTAGCCACATGTCCTAACCCTTACCTTGTTGAATATTCATGCGAGAAAAAAATGACATCATAAATATTAATTACATGAATTTATTAAATGGCATATGTACACATGAACTTTTGGTAATGTTAGAAACTGTAGCCAGCTCATAAGCAGACAGACTCTGGGTCTACTCTTTTTGCAAACACATGAAATGGCGTTTGTATGAATGAAAAGGTTTAAGAGCAATTATTATATTTACCGGTATATGAGTGGTTGGATTAGCGAGGATTGACTGTATGTACATGTTTGGTATTTAATAATTCAGAACTACAGATAAGATGCGGAAATTAAAAATATTTTCAAGTATAATTTCTTTATTTCTTCACCAAACCCTACGTGGTGACCACTCTTTAGAATCGCCTCTTCGAGACGATTCTAAAGAGTGGTCACAACAAAGGGTTTGCTCGTCAAGACGATTCCAAAGAGTGGTCACAAAATTGGATTTGGTTGAGAAATGACGATTTTAGTATTTGAGTACGCACCGTTATCTCTAGTTCTGGTATTTATGAACATAAAGGGCAATACAGAGAAAAATACATTATATTGCGAAAGGACGCCAAATATGATCAAATCTCACTTGAACATTGATTGGGAAGTTTCTAAATGTTTGCAATACTTCATTTACTTGCAGTTTACTTGCATGGTCTATATTCCAATTCTGTTTAACCCTTTCAACGCTGGATTTTCAGAGGGGAATAACCTATCAGTATTTAACTAAACAGAGTTTACTCAGTATGAAAGGCTTAAACGTGCTAGATGGATTTGAATGACAAACATTGCTCCTATAAAGAGCCTTCTAATCTGAGTTTGGTCTATATTGTTTGCAAATGACAGTACATGTATGTCCCGCTTTAAAAGGGTTAAACCATTACCTCAAAGGCTACTTTTAGATACAAACTCTTTGTATAAACCTACCGAAAAGGAGCATTAACTAGAGAAAATGAAACTTTTAGAATCTTGTAGTTTGAAACCATTGTGATAAATATGGCATCTACATGTATCTATCACTATGGTTTCACAAAGTGACCTTTACACAGTCATCAAAGGTCGTCAATATGAGGGAAATGGTTAAACAATAAGTATTGTCGCGAGGTCTGAGTCAAATACTGTTATGGAATAAATTTAAAATTAATGAAAAAGGCGTAGAGCCTTGTGCCATTCATCTTTTAAAACACGCGCATTTTACTATTTGTAACTATTTGCCTGCTGAAAACTTGATTTTTTACCAAAACTCGGATCTGATACACTGAAAAATCTAAGAAATTATGATCGAGTGTCAAACAGCTTGGACCCTTATAAGGAACAAAGTGACTCGGCGCCTCTGCTGGATCCAGGATGTTTGAAAATGTCAGTCAGGTCGACCTTAAAGGCAAATGATTTACATTCCTTCAGGCAAAATATACCTTCCCATAAAACCATATTTAAGCTGTGTTATTTTACCACGTTTTATGTCTTTTACATGGTCACGTACCTTGGAGATTGCAATGCGTATTTTTGTATATGTCCAGTGTCCTCTCTACTATCTATATTTGAATGATTGTCTACAGGATGTGTCTAGTAACATTTATACAGCCATAAATCTCATCATACTCAGGTGAGCTGTACAAGGACACCATAGTCTGACTTGGAAGCACGTCCCAGAGAAAAAACTGAAATTTTCCAGAATTAGTCATCGGTATTGAATGCATATCCACCACAGGAATTTCTCCGAAAGTATTTTTATGTTGGATTTACAAATGGTATTTCGAAACAATTCTGGCATTTCCAAATGGATGTGCAGAGCAGGAAATGATATTCTTATTGTTATAACACCACCATGCATTTTAATCCTTCCCTTGCTGAATTGTAAAATACATTTCTCCTTCTTTAACCATGCCCTGTTGTATAATTACATATATCTTCACTGTCTACAATTATTTCTCTGTGCAATCACTGCTGTAGAGTGCACTGGTTGCACAATCAATTTGTAAATAGTGCAGATCCTGATGAGACAGCTCCTACAGGAGCTGTCTCATCTGGGTATTCACTGTTTACAGGTAGGTATATTGACGTGAACAACAAACGAAGGGTTAAGAACGCTGTCGCAGGTCTGTTGGCTTCTTCAAAGTACATGGTACATATCTAAGCTTTTTTCCGGATATAAACGCATTTCACGCATTTGCAACCAGGGTAGATCAGAAGCTCCTGTAGGAACTGTCTGATCAGTGTATAACCCTTTTATTTATGAAATAATACAAATCTGATTCTAGTTTCTGCCATGGTCAAAATTGTCCGTGTGATCAGGTTCTTCTCTTTTTGCTTATGAAATACTATAGATCTGATTTTACAGTTTCTGCCATGGCCAGCAGTGTTATTGTTCATATGCCAACAGTGTTCTTGTTCATATGTCATTATAACAATTCAACTATTTAATATCCATACAGTAATTACTTCTTACATAAATATTCATCAGATAATGCACTGCCAAATAGTGTCGTCTGCAAAGTTTGCCGTCTGCTATATTTTCATTTTATTTTAAAATAAACATTACCACAGTAACAAACAGCTTGGAGTCGAGTTACTCGGCGTCTCATCTGGATCCAAACTATTTGCAGAGGTAATCACATATGCGACATTGGCAGAGTAAGTTTTAAAGATTTGATAATTTCCTTTAATATGATTAGGATTAACTGCTTCAAAACGTACCATGGCAAATACAGACGGTGATATCAAAACCAAGACTTGACATAAACTTTGGAATATGATTGGTGCAGAATATTCCCCACATTGTTGAAAAATGGGGCCATATATTTTCGAGATTTTTAAATGTTTGAAAAATGGTCATTTTAATCCAAAACAGCATGCAGCTTATCCTTACTTTTGAACCGCTATGCCAAATACAAATTCTCAAAACATTTCTTGCATACAGATCATAAACGTGTTGAAATAAATCGAAACAAAATAGATTTGTGGTCACTTTCTGATATATACTGTCATATTCGCACTTGTGATAATGCTCAAGTTCGACTTCAAAAGTGTATGATATCTTACACCATTTGTCTTAAAATACTGACTTGTCAGAATATCAAATGCCAAGCTAAACAGACTGTAAAATACAGTGTTTTAAAGATTCAAAACTTTCAAATGGAATTGATTCTGTCAATGCAAGGAAATATAAACATTCTAAAAGTAAAACTTTCCTCTGAGCAGTTTGGGCCAATGCATCATGTGACAAACTACATACAGTAAAGAATCGATACTACAAACACTCAAAAACCTACCATTATTCATCGTTAACACAGATGACAGCTTAATGTAGGGTGAGAGTCATGCAGAAAGCTCCTCTAGGAGATTCCTGCATGACTTTCAACCTTCATTAAGCAGCCATCTGCCTACATAAGACATAATTTCTTCATTCCTAAAATTTCGTAGTATCGAGATTTTACTGTTTATGAAATAAAGAAGCCATGACCCTTTATACATTGTAGTTTTGGTGAGTAAACTGAATAATTCTAACACATTCAAGATGACCTATTCGTGATATTTGTTTGAAATGCATATGCCTTAAACAGGCGTCATTATTTGTCATAAACAGTCCATTGTAACGAATATCTCAAATACAACTGACATTGTGCATGCATTGATAAACAGGCCTTTATTATGTAAGAAATGATAAGATAATCAATAATTAGATCAGATCTGGGGGGTATATTGTTTTTGTCCGTATATTGTTTTTGTCTGTTTGTTTGTTTGCTTGTCATCAACTTTAACATTGGTCATAACTTTTGAGCCAGTGCAGATAGGGACTGGATATTTGGCATGCATATGCATCTCATAAAGCCGCACATTTTGAGGAGAGACATATCAAGGTCAAGGTCATCCTTCAATGTCAGAGGTCAAATATATAGGTCAAAACATCGACTTTAACATTGGCCATAACTTTTGAACCAGTAGAGATAAATACTTGATATTTGGCATGCATATGTATATCACGAAACTGCACATTTTAAGGCGTGACATGCCAAGGTTAATGTCGTCCTTCAGGGTCAAAGGTCAAATTGGCCGGAGGCATAGTGATTCACAAACACATCTTGTTTTGTAATGTCATTATGAACATAGAAGTGTTTTCGGTAGAGAGTGTAGAACCAGATCTATATTATTCCATAAGCTAACAATGCAGACCCTGATCAGACGGATCCTACAGAAATTTCTGATCTGGGTCAACACTGTTTGCAAAGGAGTAAATGGCGTCTCTTTGAATAATTCGCTGAAATGCTGAATTGTCAGGATACCAGATTACATAATATTCAGACAATAAGTAAAGCTTGGTAAATTCCAGTGTTTTCATCAAATTCCAAAATCGATCTTTTGAAATTTTCTAGCAAATGGAATTGATTCTGTCGTTACAAGGATGTAGTTGAATTTTACGCTATTTTTGGCCCATATACCTAGATGAAAAAGTATATATGAAACAGATAAAGGATGATTATTAATTGTTTTGCTGAGTAAACGAAATCATTCTACCGCATTCCGGATATACATTCTTGAATCTTGATACAGTAAAACCTCTCTATAACGACCACTACGTTACATAAAGTATTTTGTGTTAAAGGCAGATAGATGCTTAAAGCAAGGTGGATCGTTCTGCTTTACTTTCACCTTGTTTTAAGAAACCACCTGCCCACAATGCCAACTAATTAACACAATTTAGTGGTCGTTATAGAGAGGTTTTACTGTATTTGTTTGAATGCAAATGTCTTTAACAGACGGCAACGCAACTCTCCTTCACGGGCATGGATGCATTGGCAAGTTAGCCCTTTACCTGATGAATATTTCAGCAGAGTTCCGGATAAGATGTGTAAATTAAAATATTTTCAAGTACACTAAAACCTCTCTATAACGGCCACTAAATTACTTTAATTAGTTGGTATTTAGGACAGGTGGTTGCTTAAAGCAAGGTGAAAGTAAAAGAGAACGCTCCCATTGGAGCGTTCTGTTTTACTTCCACTTTGCTTTAAGCAGCCACATGCCTTCAACACAAAATACGTAATGCAATTCAGTGGCCGTTATAGAGAGGTTTTAGTATATAACTTCTTTATTTCTTTACCAATCCCTATGTTGTTTCATATGTTCACATGCACACAGGATGTTTTTGTCGTGGCACAAACTGTAGAAAGTGTACAGTAAAACTCTCTAAACCGGAATTTCCATAATAAATAGGTCTTTTTCGGCAGGTGGATGCTTAATGCAGGGTGAAAGTCAAGCAGAAAGCTCCTCTGGGAGCTTTCTGCATGACTTTCACCCTACATTAAGCTGTCACCTGTCTTACAGACATACATTAAAACTGATTTGAACATCCTGTTTAGAGAGGTTTTACTGTATGTTAGTCCATAAGCAAACAGAGCAGACCCTGATCAGTCGCTTCCTACGGGAACTGTCTGGTATTGGTCAGTTCTTGGTCAGTTCTTTTTGTAAAGAGCATTTGCATGCCAAAACACCCACAGCCGCAAGAACAAATCGGAGGTCCAGATAAGATGCGTAAAATATTTTCTTTTCAAAATTAACTCCTTTAATTCTCATCCAACCCCTATGTTGTGACCACTCTTTAGAATCTTCTCGTCTGGTGGAGAAATGACGATTTTAGTATTTGAGTACGCACATTTATGTGTTGCTCCGACAAATATTTACAAACATATCACTTCTCAAAATATTCAAACCGACGTAACACAACACTTTGCTAGTATGTTAAACAAAAACAAATCATACACTGAGGGAGACGGCGAAGAAAGGCAATGCAATTCAAATGCATTAGGCTGTAGCGAATTTCTGCAGTGCTGATATAAAACGCATTTTTTTACCCGTTACATCATAAATATTTAGTAAGAAATACTTCCATCGTAACCATTAATTAGTTGAAACTTCATAATGGCATTATGAACAAGGAAATATCTCACTATGGGCAGCAAATGTAGAATTATATCTGTATTTTCCATAGGCAAATAGAGCAGACCCTGATTAGACGGCTCCTACAGGAGAACCCCTACTGTTCTAATTATTAAAATTTGTCTCTATCACAGAAAATGTTATCCCTTTACTCCATGAATATTTGCGTAAAAATAATGACATCATGCATATTAATTAGATTAACCCATTTGCTCCCAGTGGATTCTTCCATGCTTATATATTGGATTAGTCTATCTTTTATCTAAGTGATGTCTGGTCTAAATTTTTTGATTTGTTTTATATTGAATTTCCTATCAGCAAACAGTGTAGACTCTGATCAGACGCCGCATTATGCATTATGCGGCGTCTGATCAGTCTACACTGTTTGCCTACGTCCCATATATGGGATCGTGAGAGCAAATGGCTTAATTGTTATAATACAATATGGACATAATAAGTTTTGGCCATGGCAGAAACTGTAGAATCATGTCTATATCATATCATAAGCAAACTGAACAGACTCTGATCAGACGGCTCTTATAGGAGCCGTCTGATCTTGTTCTACTCTGTTTGCAAAGGCGCAGACATGCGTATTTATGGAGTGAAGGGTTCAACAAAACTTGATATGGTGGAAATTGGAAATACGATTGAAATGCATTAGGCTTTGGCGAATTTCTACAGTTCTCATATCAGAAGCAAATTGTTTAATTGTTACCATAGTTATCTGATATGATTGATATGCTTTCAGACAATTTTGTCTTGGATCAAGACCCAGCTTAGAGTGTTGTTTAGTTTCTTTCTGACTGTCTGTTGTGTGCACTGTCTATTAGTTCGTCAGTATTTGTGAATGATTACAAATTTGTCCATGCAATTAACCCGTATAGTAGAATCATATCTATATCATATCATAAGCGAACAGAGCAGTCTGATCTGGGTCTATACTGTTTGCAAAGGTGTAGAAAAGTGTATTTATGGAGTAAAGACAATTTTGTATTGGATCAATACCCTGCTTATGATATTGTTTAGTTCTTTCTGATTGTCTGTCGTGTGTATTCTCTATTATTTCGTCAGTATTTGTGAAGGCTTACATATCTATCCACGCAATTAACCCTTTCATTGCGAGCAATGAGTCACTAAAGATCTTTGCAGACAGTGTAGGCCAAGATGAAAGGATTCCCAAAGAAACTCTCTCGTCAGGGTATGTCATGTTTGTCATGTTACACCCCTGAATATTCAAGATAAGCTTGGTCAGTTTGAATTTTTGGAATGATCCATTTGGAAATTCAACGTTGACAGACTTAAGAACTAAGCAAAAATAATTACGCCTGAATGTACATATACAGTAAAACATCTCTATAACGGCCACTCAATTGCGTTAATTAGTTGGTATTTAGGGCAGGTGGCTGCCTAAAGCAAGGTGATACTAAAACAGAACGCTCCTATAGGAGCGTTCTGTTTTACTTTCACCTTACTTTAGGCAGCCACCTGTCTTTAACACAAAATACTTGATGTAATTTAGTTGCCGTTATAGAGAGGTTTTACTGTAAGTTAGTTGCCGCTATAGAGAGGTTTTACTGTAGTATTAACCCTTTACTTGCTGGAAAAATAATATCTGCTCAAATGTTGATCTGCTGCATTTTTTATTATTATTTTCTATTCGAACACGCATTAAGCAAGTATTACTATCAAACAGCTTGGATCCTGATGAGACACCGAGTTACCCGGTCTCTCATCTGGATCCAAGCTGTTTGCAAATGTGAGTCAGGTCGCGGAGAGTGGGAGAAGGGTTCACGTTCATTGTGTTCATTTCCGTTTCCCTATGAACGATTCTAGCAGCTCCCTCGTACGTAACACTTATATTTGGAAGTACACCAATTTTCGTCGCGGCGATTTGACACATACATACATATCAATGACTATGGAATTAAATATTTCGACATTGGCAACCTCTCTTGTCAGTGAGCTAATTGGATACATACGTAAGTGATAGATATACAGTAAAACTGATGTTCGCATGGTTAGGTAATATGAATATTTGATCGTGATGAAAAAGCATTTTATATTAGTCTGAGTGGTGTATACAAGAACATATTCAGACCAATTTTATTAAATATTCCTTAATCTTTAACTTGCTGCCGGCGGATCATTGGCTAAAATTTCAAACAGGTTGGATCCAAATTAGATGTCATGTTACTCGGCGTCTCACCAGGATCCAAATTGTTTGGCACACTGAATTTCGTTGTTGGACAAATTGATAACAGCTTAAATTTTGAAAATGAAGTTGGTGAAAAATTATGTAATAATAATTTACCCGACTGTCCAAGGGTAATTTGGGTGATTATTTATTTAATCAAAATATGGCAGCTGAGTATACTACACATTTCACAAGTTTACAGAGTAGATAAAAGTGGCACGAACATATTAACATAAAACAACTCTATAAACTCGAAAGAATGTCTGTATCCACTTTTCTAAAGAACGGAATCTGGAAAAAAAAGTGTTAACCCTTTTCTTCAAAGAATCATATATACGTGTTTCACGCATTTGCAAATAGAGTAGACCCAGATAAGACGGCTCCTATAGGAACCGTCTGAGAAGGGTCTGCTCTGTTTGCAAGTGGAATTTGAAAGATCTGTTTCTTTACTTTCTAAAATGACTACAGTGTTCGACTTTCAATATTTCAGTATAACTATTTTGTAAATGAATATTCAGTAGGTATTGAAATTTGGAATAAACATATTTAATTGTTAATAGTTAATTGTGTTTAGCCTTTATCTCATAGACACGTCTTTTAACGCTTTTGTAAACAGAGAAGATCCGTCTCATTGCAGGAGCCATCTGACCAGGGTCTGTTCTGTTTGTTAACAGTGTATTTTAACCCATTACCCCATAGGCTATTTTTAGACCCAAACTCTTTAAATAAATCTATTGAAAAGGACCATTTACTAGAGAAAAGGAAAATTTTAGAATTGTGTAGTATTGAAACCATTGTGATAAAAAGAGCATTTGCTCCATTGGAGCAAATGCTCTATTTATTACAATGGTTTCAAGAAATGACTATTTCAGATGCGTAGAAAGGCGTAATTTTGGAGGAAAGGGTTAAATCAGATTCTACAGCTATTATGGCCAACAATCCCAGTGTGTCCATATACCATTTTAAAAATAAGTTAATTAATATTCATGATGTCATTATTTCTTACATTAACATTTAGTGAGTAAAGCCTAAATAACGCTTTACTCCATAAACACGCCTTTCTACGCTTTTGCAAACAGAGTAGACCCAGACCTACATGAGCCGTCTGATAAGGGTCTTCTCTGTTTGCGTATGATATACGTGTAATATAAATATGACTCTACAGTTTCTGCCATGGGCAAACATTCCAGTGTATATGTGTTATTATAACAATTAATGTAATTAATATTCACGACGTCATTACTACTTACATGAATATTCATGGAGGAAAGGTTTAAATAGAAACATTTGAACTGACATTGTTTAAAAGTGACATTGTGGTATCCCTTGGTGCCCGTATCTAGAAACATGTAGACGAGGGTAGCATAGATGCCGCTTTCTACTGTCCATGTAATGTCTTCGAATCAACTGTCGTTGCAGCTATCCATGAGCTTGATCATTACTGTCTATAGGATCCGTCTGATCTGGGTCTCCTCTGAGGGAAAGGGTTAAACAGTCACCTGTCATAAAGAAAAAAAACTTATTTACTAAATGTCCGTTTTAGATGGAGTGTTACTGTATAATATTACAACGTTTGACTTGCCATATAAGAGCCCGGCGTTCCGCTGTCAGCAGATTCATCGAAGTAGGTAATACATGAACAGGGAAACTTCAAATGCTACAAAAATATATAAAATAATCTGTCAGCCAGCTGATGGAGCGGTAATGTCTCCAACAGGAACCAAAGTGGTGGCAATCATAGCGTCAGCCCAGTCTTGACAAGTTTGACATGGTGATATCTTAGGAACGGAGCCAAAGGAAGATTGTCTCTTTCATGTATGGACACGTGCCTTTCTTTAAACCCCTAATCTGCTGAATAATTAAAACTGGCTCCTCCCTTTCTGAATATTAATTATACAAAAATGTGTATCAAAATATATTACTGAAGAACATGATTATGATAAACAATGTAGATCCTGATCAAAGGGCTCCCCCAGCGTCCACGCTGTTTGCAAAGCTCTTACATACTCGGTTAACCCTTTATCTGATACAGTAAAACCTCTCTATAACAGCCACTAAATTGTCTTAATTAGTTGGTATTTAGGGCAGGTGTCTGCATAAAGCAAGGTGAAAGTAAAACAGAACGCTCCTTTAGGAGCGTTCTGTTTTACTTTCATCTTGCTTTAAGCAACCATCTGCCTTTAAGACAAAATACTTGATGTAATTTAGTGGCCGTTATAGAGAGGTTTTACTGTATAAACGTATTTTTACGACCTAGCCAACAGAGCAGACCCAAACCAGGTGGCTTCAGTAGGATCTGCTATGTTTATATGTTGAATAATATTGATAGGATTCTATAGTTGAAATGAGAGAAATGCTTTTGTTTAGATGCCTTTTTAAAAAAATCAGTTATGAAACAGTTTACAGTTTATTGAATCACTCAGCACATATACAACATGTGACATGAGGAATAAAATACAACAAAAATGTGATTATTACAATAAGAGACCAGGCTGTGGGTTATACATATAATAAAAAAAACAATTTCAGAAGATAAACATGTGAACAAGAAGAACAGCAAAATAGGTTAACTACAAAAAGACATTTTGAAGATGGTTACATACTTCGGATAAGAAATGTCTACTAAATGTTTTCATTTATTTCTATCTCATAGGGGCCTTTTAAACCCTTTACTCCATAAATACGCCTTTTTACGCCTCTGCAAACAGAGTAGACCAATATCAGACGGTTCCTTTAAAAGCTGTCTGATCAGGATCCGCTCTGCTTGTTTATAAAATAATATAGATAAAGTTTCTACCATGACCAAAAAGCATGTGTCATTATAAAAACTGAACTACTGATATTCATGATGTAATTATTTCTTACATGAATATTCATGGAGTAATTATTTCTTACATGAATATTCATGGAGTAATAGGTTAATGCATTTGCAACCAGCCGCGTATTAAATCTAAGCGTAGGTTATATACTGTTTGCTTCGCTCATTTATTTTTAACCATTTTATTCATATAAACTTCTTTTCACGCATTTGAAACCACAGTAGACCAAGGTCTCCTATAGGAGCCGTCTGATCAGGGTCTGTTCTGTTTGCTTTTGACATTTGATATAGATCTGATCCTTCAAGTTTTGTCGAAGCAAAATTTATTTGAAAAAATTACATTAAAAAAGATCATCAAATAAATATTCATGATGGGATTATTTCTAACATGAATATTGAAAGGGAAATGGTTAAACGTTATGTTTAAATATATATTCCTGACAGCAAGCCCTATTCAAACCATTAGCTTATATACAGATTAGACGAGTCAACTATAGACGCGATCCGACTTTTCCATAGCTCTCTATGTAAGCAATATTGTCTGCGTGTGAATATTAATAAGTGTTTTTATATATATAGTTTAGCTTAGGAAAAGGAGAGGAAAAGGATAATGTTTTGTGAATGTGGGGCCGAGTTTACCGATTCTATTGTGGCCTAAGTTCCCTTATTTCTAATGTCATTATAAATGTTCAGCTTCATATTCCCTTCATATAAACGCATTTTCACGTATTTATAAACAGAGTAGACCCAGATCAGACGGCTCCGATCAGGGTCTGCTCTGTTTGCTAATGAAATTTGATAGTTCTCTGTATTTAGATAGTCCTGTTTCTTTACTTTCTAAAATGGCTACAATGTTCCATCTTCCATATTTTGTCCATGAATATTCAGTAGGTATTGAAATTTGGAATAAATATAGAACAAGGAAAGGATAAATACGCATACTTAAGTTTTTTCTTACATGAATATTCATGAAGTAAAGGGTTAACACTTGTGGTGTGACCCCGAGTCATATAAATAACCTCTCGTCCTTACACTACTCCAAAACCAGGTTCCTTCATCGAATAAAAACCCATGCTTTAACTCATTCTCTCCTAGGCTATTTTTAGATCCAACTTCTTTGAGTGTATCTACCGAAAAGGAGCATTAACTAGAGGAAAGGAAAAGAACATTTTTTTTATAGTTTGAAACCATTGTGATCCTATAGGAGCAAATGCTCTATTTATCACAATGGTTTCATAAAGTGACTTTTATAGATGCGCAAAAATGCGATTCTAGGGGATAATGTGTTAAGGTATGCCTTGGTTAAGTTTGACCCTTTCAATGCTGATTTTTTCAAATTGACCATTTCAAAATTCAAACATGTCAATATTATTGTGAATATTTAGCTTTTTTTCAAGAAAAGTTAACAGGAACAAACAATGCAGGCCCTCTTATCTGGATATGCACTGTTTGAAAAGGGCATCAGTTATTCGTTTCCTGCATTGAATGAAAATTAACCCCTTTCCACGCTGAAAAAATAATATCTGCCCAGTCCCTGTGCTACTTAATATTTTACTGACCTCTGATTGGTTCAAGCCCTTGAGAAACTGCTGACCGAGTACAGTAAAACTCCTCTAAACAGGAATTATAGTAGAGAAGAATTTAGATACTTTTAGGCAGATGACTGCTGAGGACATTTCTGCATGCCTTTCACCCTGTATTAAGATGTCACCTGTTTCCAAGATCGATATTTATACTAAATTTAACGCCTGGTTGAGAGTGGGTTTACTGTGTCAAACGGCTTGGACCCTAACTCGGTGTCTTATCTGCTGGTTCCAAGCTGTTTGCAAATGCCAGTCAATTCCTGCTTAGTATGAGGGACATTTATATTTAATTTTGTTTATGAAAGTGACGCAAATTCTAATATTTCGAATTATCAATTGTCTAAAAAAGACATCGAACTACAAAACCTCCATAGAGCATTATTTTGCTTATTTAGCTACTGGAGCTTTAGATATATTGTCATAACTCCTGTATCCACGCCGTCGTCGTTGTCGTCCTGGAACTTTAACGTTGGCTATTACTTCTTTACTATTACATGCTTATGACACTTTAAGCATTTGTTCACCGTCACAAGGGCTACAATAGAACTTACGAGCGTTTGCACCCGTATGCGTATGGGGTGTTCTTGTTTGTCTGAATGAGACTGGCGTAGCTCTTTTTCAGATTTTGCATGGTTTTAATAAGAAATATGATGTTATTGAATTATTCGTAATATATGAAAATCTAAAAATCACGGAATTGCAAGAAATACACAGGGAAAAGACTACGATAACGATTATAACAAATACGGATATTTTTCGAAGCATTATTCCGTGTGTTTGCATTTTGAATACAAGCAAAATCAATGAATCAGGGGGAGTTGTTTTATTTATTCATATAACGTTAGTTGTGTTACGGTGCCTCCATAGACAGCTGGTCACAAGACGTGAAAGTATTACGCAAGTATGAATTTCCCGTGTCAAGAATGTATGCCGCATTTTATGAAGGCGACGTATTTTTCTAAGAGTTAGTAGGTAATGAAAATGTTATTGGCATTTCGAGGGCCTCGTGAAAAACTGTATTGTAATTACCTTCTTTAACATTTTTCAACAATTGCCATATGCTTCAAATTCAAGAGTATTTTATTCCATACTAAAACATGACCAGGCTGTCAAACAGTTTGGATCCTGATGAGACGCCGACTTACTCGGTGTCTCATCTGGATCCAAACTGTTGCGCGGATTATCACGAACTCATCGAACAGGGTTTCCTTATTGTGATATTGTCTGAAACTCTCAATTTATGATACAGTAATTGGTATTTCTGTTTGTAATTATATTGAGTGACATTTCTATTTAGAAGACACAATAAAAGCAATTAGTGTCTAGCTGGTGAAATGTGTACAATGACGAAAAATGTTCGTCACTTTTTCTAGACAGTCGTATCTTCTGTCTTATTTTCTATCATTGGTGGAAGTATGCTACCCATACAAAATTAACGTCCGTTAAGCCGTACATTCGCATATTTTGCCTTTGCAAATACAGCTGACCCAGATTGGACACATAGAAGCTGTCTGATCAGGGTATGCTTCGTTTGCTAAGGAAATGATTTAGGTGTATGGGCTAATATCCCCTTGCACTCAATGCCACTATCAACATTATATATATTCATAAACTCATTGATACATGAATATTCATCTGACAAAGAGTTACTGTAATATAGCATACAAATAATTTGACATAGAAACTGGCATGGAACATTGATTTTAAAAGTGTGTTGTAGGTTTAAGCGTTTAACAAAGCTGTTCTTCAAAGTCTTATTTTGAGATTGTTCTGATTGTTGAACACATTTTACACTACGCTCAGTTTGAAAAATGGTTCAGACTTCTATTAACGTAGGCCTTCCATTAAGTATTTACTCCATAAATACGCCTTTCTATGCCTTTGCAAACGGAGTAGACCAAGAGCCGTCTGATCAGAGTCTGCTCTGTTTGCTTATGATATAATATAGATATGATTCTGCAGATTATGTCATGATCAAACATTCCTAGGTCCATGTGTTATTATAATAATCTAATTAATATTTATGATGTCATTATTTCTTGCATGGATCTTCATAGAGTAAAGGTGTAACGGAAATGAAATTTATCATGCGGTATAAGAATCAAAAATAATTAAATTGAGATATTGTATGTGTGCATTCTGCTTAACGGCAGCCATCGGAAAATGAAGCCAATTTATCTATTTAATTACATTCAAGTAACACATGAGGATATTCAAACATAACTACTAACGCATTTTTAACATATTTAATATAACCTACAATGTGTAATACTGAATATCAACCTCTTTTATTTTTTTGTCTCGCCAATACATTCAAGAGAGGGAAAGTATGGTGGGAAACTTAGTTTACCATATGGTTCATGAGGTAGTTTACCGCCATACTTTCCCGACCAATAATTTTTGGCCGAGACAAAATTAAAGTCATATACTAATATGTAAACATTTATCAAGTATTTTATTTAAAGTCATTTTAAATATTTGTAGAATATTTTAAAAGTCATTTTAAATATTTATGAAGTATTTTAAGGTCATTTTATAATCAAAAGTGGAACTGGTAATAATTTAGCATCTTTATGCGTTTCTTGAATGTAATTTATTGTGTAGTTTTTCAACTTCAAACTCCGATGTTTGCCTTTAATCCTTTACTCCATAAATACGCCTTTCTATGCCTTTTCAAATAGGATAGACCCAGACCAGGGTATGCTCTGATTGCTTATGAAATAATACAGATATGATTCTACAGTTTCTGCCATGCCAAAAGTTCCTATGTTCGTATGTCATTATTAAACTTAGCTATTTATTATTCAAAATGTCATTACTTCTTACATAAGTATTCATTGAGAAAGGCTTAGTATTTATATATATTGAGTTATATTTTATATTTCCATGGTGAATATTTTATGTGACGCTTGTTGCCTTGCAGATATAGCAATACAGTAGAACGTGTCCCAAGCGGCCGTTCATTTGTAGATCATAGGAGCCTTAAACAGCAGGTGGGTGCTTAATGCCGGGCAAAAGTATTACAGAAAGCTTCTTTAGGAACTTTCTGCATTACTTTTGACCTGCATTAAGCTATCGCCTTCCTTACAGACCCACAATTGGACCTCTTTCTGATGGCCGCTTAAGACATGTTCTACTGTAATTCTTAATGTATATGGAGTTATTACAAATATAAACATTATTGATATATAACCATCAAACAGTAACATATCATTGCAACACATATATGTGGCAATACAGTAAAATCTCTCTATAACGGCCACTAAAGTGTGTTAATTAGTTGGTATATAGGACAGGTGGCTGCTGAAAGCAAGGTGAACGTAAAACAGAAGGCTCCCATATAAGCGTTCTGTATTACTTTCACCTTGCTTTAAGCAACCACCTGCCTTTAGCACAAAATAATTGACGAAATATAGTGGCCGTTATAGAGAGGTTTTACTGTATATGGTCATATTTTGAAAATATTCCCAAGATTACAGTAACACTTTGATAATTCGAACACTCTGTAAGATAGGTGACAACTCATTGCAAGATGGCGTCCATCTAACATTAAACATCTAGAGGGTCTCTGTAGCCGAGTGGTCGTGGTTTTTTACCAGACCAGTGTCTCTGACGCCGCGACTGGTCAAGACACTCATTATAATCAGTAGTAATTGGTTCTTAATATGTTCGTACATGGCAATTCTTGATTAGATACTTCACATAATAATGTGCCTGAAATGGGTCATTACTGTTTGCAATGCATTCAAATTAACAAACAAGCTTATTCTCTTTTCTTAGAGAGTGTTTCTTTTTCAATAAGATTACCAATGAAAACTGCAGAACCTAATTAGATGCCCAACTCCAATATAGTCGGTGTTATGGGCCCCGCAATTAACAAACAAAGTGCCCCAGTGCATTTTTCCCAGTGTCGAAGTCATATATCAGGTTTGTTATGTTACAGTTGTGTTGGATATTATATCATACAAGCGTTCATGCCTCCATGAGTATTCATTAGCTTCATTTTTATAATGATCACAGAACGAAGGAATTTTTCATCATGGCAGAAACTGTAGGATCAGAACTATATTACGATACATGTATAAGCAAACAGAACAAACCTTGATCAGACGGTCTGTTTGCAAAGGCATTAAAAGTGTTTATATCAGATAAAGGAATACTCGTGTCTTCATGTCTTTGTTACAATATCACAAATTGAACCCAAATGAAAACTGATGTCAAATTTCGTATTGTAGTCTACAACCCAAATGTTGTTTTTTTTTTAAAAAAAAAACGGTAACATAATATAGAACAAGAGATTGAGACAAATATGAAATCTCTGATCAGACTCAGTCTTTAGAAAGCGGCGTCTGATCTTGGGCTGTACTGTTTGTCGTTGTGCAATTTAGGCGACGGTAAATTTGCCCCAGATCCCAGCGTCAATTTAGAATAATGCATGTATCTATCATTTATGATACAAGAGCATTATTCCTTACTTTCGTCCTGCACAAAGCAAACCGAATGATTAACCCCTTCCGTGCCTCAATGACGGGTTTATGATATCACATGCAAACAGTTTGGATCCAGATGAGACGCCGAGTAACTCGGCGTCTCATCAGGATCCAAACTGTTTGACACTCTGTTTACTGTTTTATAAAGAAAATGGAAGAAGTGCACACACTTACACTAAAAATAAATTAAAATATGCCCAGCAGACGACAATGCTGACACCGAAAGGGTTAAAAAACAGCGTGTGTTCATTAACCCTTTTGGCGCCAAATTTCTTATTGTCGTCTGCAATCCAAGTTTGTTAAATCATTCCGTACAATAAGGAAATGAGATAAATAAATGCAAATTTCAAAAGAATAAAGCACATATATAGAAATAGAGACTGAGACAAATAGTGAAGTCCCTGATCAGACGCGACCTTGAAAAGGCGGCGTCTGATCTGGGACTGCATTATTTGTTGTGGTGCATTTATGCGACTTCGGCGGTGAAAGGGTTAAGTGGTTGTTTTATAAAGTGTGTACTGTATATGGTGAAAATTTTAACATAACTGAATATAAAGAGATACACAGTTTTGAATATGTTCAGACATATTGTAATCCTGACAGATGCTATCTTTCTGATATATAGTGCTGCATAGCACTTCATAGCAATGCAGAGTTTATAACATTTAATATTTTATACAATATTGCTTCCCTCGAGTAACAACAATATGAACACGTGTATATGCCTCTTCATCTCTCGCTATGCGCAAATTAACTACATTTGCAAACAGCTTAGATCCAGATGAGACGCCGAGTAACTCGGCGTCTCATCAGGATCCAAGCTGTTTGACACTTGGTCAATAGTTTCTCGGAAACTTGATCGATTCGGAAGTAGTCAATATTGCACCAGATCAAAATTTGAGCAGACATTATTTTTCACAGCGGGGGTAAGTGTTAGTAATATATACATATTTGATGCATGTCTGGATGTTGCTACACATGGGAGCGATAGTATATAGCACTAGAATAATGCATATAAAAAGCATGCGGCGTACTGAATGCTCCGTACAGTAGAATCTTTATAAAACGACCACCGAAATGAAATATAATTCTGGGTCTTAGAGGCAGGTAGAGGTTTAATGCAGCACGAAACTTAAGCAAGATAGTTCTGTCTTATTTTCGCCCTCATATATACGCCTTTTAACGCCTCTGAAAAAAGTCACTTTGTGAAACCATTGTGAAAATAGAGCATTTGCTTCATAGGCGCAAACGCTCTTTTTATCAAAATGGTTTTAATTTTTTTTTCAAAACTACAAAATTATAAAAATATTCATTTTTTTGTAGTAAATGCTCCTTTTCAGTAGACTTATTAAAAGAGGTTGGATCTAAAAATAGTCTATGGGGAAATGGATTAAGACGCGCGTTTATTTAATGGTCGCTATAGAGAGGTAATACTGTACAGTAGAACCCCTCTAATGCGACCACTTAGAATAATCAAAGCTGTCTCTACAAGCAGGTTGTTTCTTAATGCAGGGCGAAAATTATGCAGAAAGCTCCTATAGGAGCTACCTGTATAACGTTCGTCCTGCATTAAGCTACCACCTGTCTCTGCCACCCAGAATTATGCTCCTTTTTAGAGGGGTTTTACTGTATTTGAAGTTCAGAAATGTTGATCCCTTGAGTCTTTGGAAGTGTTGAAAGCATCCAACCGTCATGTATTATAATCATTTATTTGGTATATGTTCACTACATAATTATAGACACATATAAATGCTATGATACCATTTGGATTCCAATATAGTATTTCTCGTTAGTTTAACTATTTACTTGATAGAGACGCATTTGGACACATTTGACAACAGTGTATACTCAGATCAGACGCATCCTGTAGAATAGCTGCTCTATTTGGTTATGATTCTACAGCGGCTGCCATGATGAAAAATGCCTTTGTTCTGTTATTATCTTTAAAAAAGTTCTCTGCTTGCTTATGAAATAAATACACAGTAACGTCCCTATAAACCGGACGTTCGATTTAGTATAAATATCGGTCTTGGAGACAGGTGGCAGCTTAATGCATGGTGAAAGTCGTGTGGAAATCTCCTTTGAGTGCTTTGACTTAATTATAGTTAATTATAGTCTAGTATAATTCTGGTTTAGATGGATTAATGTAGTTTTGACAGCAACTGCTCTGACATGCCAAATATATTAATTCCGACAAGAATATTAATTAGGTAAATGATTTATATGCATTTTAATCCATTCCCACTTAGGCCATTTTTAGACCTAACCTCTATGATTCAATCTACCAAAAAAGGAGCATTAACCCTTTCCCTGTTGCATATTCATGTAAGAAATAATGACGTCATTGATATCAATTAGATTATTTTTTATAATTGCATATGAACACAGGACATTTTGGCTCCTATAGGAGCCGTCTGATCCGGGTCTACTCTGTTTGCAGATGCGTCAAAATGCGCTTACATAAGGGAAAGGGTTAACAAGAGAAAAGGAAAATGCTCTATTTATCACAATGGTTTCACAAAGTGACTTTTACAGAAGCGTCAAAAGGCGTCAATGTGCGGGAATGGGTTAAATAGGCAACTTGGAAATGAAACCGTCAGAGGTCCGTGTAAAAGCGACGAATGTTTTGAATTTGATTTGATTAATGAGCGATTCCTTTTGTTTAGTCTAAATACAGTAGAACCTATATTAAACGACAATTAAAAATTTGTCTAAATCTAGGTATGTAAGACAGATGGTAGCTAAATGCAGGTAGAAAATATTGCAGAAAGCTGCGATTGGAGCTTTCCTTATAACTTTTGCCCTGCATTAAGCAAACACCTGTATTGGAAAGCTCCTTTATTCAATAAAGGAATGCTCGCTTAAGACAGGTTCTATTGTGAACAAACAATAAACTGAGGGGTGTTGTCCGGTTATCACAATAACAAATGTCCGCATTATCTTCATCGGTTAGCGTATCGGCAATAAAGATGCATCGTTCAGCGAGGTACTGATAGGGCCAACTATTCGGTGATTAATACAAATTAATATGACGTGTTCCGTACCACCCTACCGTGAATTTTATGAGGCTACTACTATTTCAGGGTGGATGTATTATCGGTCGGTGATTGTAATTAATTATTCTGAGAATATCCATGTTCGAGGAACTACAGTTACTGCTAATTTTATACGCATTATAATGCCGATATCAACCCTTTCCGTCATGAATATTCACGCTTCACTCCATAGAAATGTCTTTTAACACCTTTGCAAACAGAGTAGATCCGGATCGCAAACGGCTCCTGTGGAAGTTCAATGAAATTCGATACGCAACCAGAGTAGACCCTGACAAAATGGCTCCTACAGGAGCCGTCTGATCTTTGTCTTCTCTATTTACAAAGGCGTTTCTAATGAGTAAAGGATTAACCGTTTCCCTTATGTAAGCGCATTTTGACGCATCTGCAAACAGAGTAGACCCAGATCAGACGGCTCCTATAGGAACCGTCTGATCAGGGCCTGCTCTGTTTGCTTATGGTGTAATATAGATCTGATTCTACAGCTTCTAGAAGCTGAGCCAAAATGTTGTGTTCATATGCCATTATAAAAAATAATCTTATTAATATTCATGACGTCATTATTTCCTACATTAATATTCATCGGGGAAAGGGTTAAAAGGAACATGATGTAAGTGAGAGTATACAGTTGGATATGTCCATTCTTGAGCGAGCAATAAGGAAGAATTGGGAACATTGTAAGTGTACTTTCTCTCTAACTATTCCAAAGAACAAGCAATGAGTCAAAGAACAAACAACCCATTACTTCTGTATGTTTTGCTAGGTTTCTTTCATTTTCTTCAATGTTCTGCTGTTCCGCCTGCTCCTACTGCAGCTGCTGCAACCACTGCTTCTACTAGTACGACTACAGCTACGTCTACTGTTTATGGTCTTCTACTACCACCACCATCATGACCTCCACCACCACCACCACCACCACCACCACCACCACCACCACCACCACTTCCACCTCCACCACCACCACCACCACCACCACTTCCACCACCACCACCACCACCACCACCACTTCTTCTTCTATCGCCAGCCTTTAGCTGATGACAACTTGAAGCCGACGTTTATTTTTGCGTCGTATAAACATAAGATTAGTTTGAATGACAGATCCGTTCAGACAAAGAAATATGGAAATTACTGAATTAGTGAATTGTCAGGTGAAGTTATTTTTAGCACTAACATGTCACAGACAAGTTGCTCGCTTCGTATGAGTTTAAAAGCGGGTATTACAAAGAATCTATAGTAGTTAATATTATTTCCAGACAAGTTCATATCACTTTAAATATCGATACAATATATTATACCATATTATAAATCTCATGAATATTTATACAATAATTCATTGACTGAAAATAACGCCCGATCAATTCAATACTGCAGCTTTTGGCCATTTGAGAAACCATAGCCTAATGGGTGAGTCGTGTAATCTGGGTCTACTCTGTTTGCAAATGGGTAAACTGAACATGTATATGGGGTTACGGGTTAAGAAATTACCCACTCCATTTCTACCTCTCCCCTATCCCGTTCATAATCATATATTTATCTTAACCCTTTACTTCATGAATATTCATGTAAGAATTTATAACTTGATAATAATTTAATACGTTATTCATCATAACGTGATGCGACCACTTAATGAATAAACATGGGTGTCTTTATAAGCAGGTGGTTGCTCAATGCAGGACAAAAGTAATACAGAAAGCTCCTATAGGGACCATCTCATCAGGGTCTGCTCTGTTTGCTTATGAAATTATAATATACCTGACCCTACAGTTTTTAAGGATACCAAACAATACCTGTGTACATATTCCATTATAAAACATAATCTAATATGGTGCCATACTTTCTTACATGAATATTGAACAGGGAAGGGGTTAGATCAGAATTGGAACAGCCGGTTTTTTTCAGCACGAGAAACGTTAAAGAGTTGGAGTTAGCCCTGTCCATGTTGCATATTCATGTAAGAAATAATGACATCATGAATACTAATAAGATTATTTTTATAATGGCGTAATGAGCACATGACATTTTGGCTCAGGCAGAAACTGTAAATCAGAGATCTATAATATAGCATATTATAGCATAAGGAAACAGAACAGACCCTGATCAGATGGCTCCTGTTTGCAATGGTGTGAAAATGCGTTTATATGAGGGAAAGGGTTAACGTTATATTACGCAATTCTGATAAACATATGCCATTTCTTGTGAAACCTTGGAAAGAAGGCATTCACTACCTATGTATATAGCAATGCGAGAAAATTTATTTTTAAACCCCTTCTAAACCGGGGTTGATATTAGTATCAATGCATGCATTTCAGACAGGTGACAGCTTAATGCAGGTTGAAAAACTTGCAGAAAGCAGTCATCTGTCTTCAAAATGCATAACTTGTTCTTTATTAAAATTCCGGTTTTGGAGGAGTTTTACTGTATATAAAGGAATGCGTTAAAATATCTCCATCAATGAGTGTATGTCAAATACCAACATTGTTATTTCTCCACCAATTGGGTGGTCACAACATAGGGTTTGGTGGAGAAATAAAGAAGTTATTCCTGAAAGAGGATTAATTGGCACATCTTATGGTAGCTATGTCTGGATTAAAAATCCAAGCCCATCAAGACAGATATTCCAAGTTTCATATTGGACACATTATAAGGATGACAAGCAGTTTGCTTTCCGATGAGACGCCGAGTTTATTCCAATACAGTTTGCTAACACTAATGGGAAATAGCCCACAGTATTTTTAACCATTTTCACGCTGTGAAAAAAACGATGTCTGCCGAAATGTTCACCACTTCCACTTGGATCAAGCATTTGAGAAAGTATTGACCGAGTTTCAAACAGCTTGGACCCTGATGAGACGCCGAGTTACTCGGCGTCTCATCTGGATCCAAGCTGTTTGTACATGCTACCGTTGACAGCGGGCTGAGGGTTAAAGATAGATGACTAATTCCAATCCGCATCCGAAAATAGCCCTATTCCCTAGGTCCCCGAAAGTCTCTTTTAAAACTCCCCTGTCCTTTACCATTAGTAGACAAGAACTGGAGACTCAAAGGACACGACAAAACCTTTAGCCTCCCGGATAAATTATCGTCGAAATTTTACAAACTGAATAAAATCATACTGTTTAAAATAACAAGCTTATTTGAAACTTTTCTGAGTAAACATTCAACTTGTTTGATTCCCGTAGTTCTAAGCGCAGACTGGCATAAATGGTTAGCGTGAATCCAAACTTTTTGGAACTATATATTATTATACATATGCATAGATTTGCCGATAGTAGGCAAAAACTTATACAATTCTGGCGTCTCTGTAGATTGCGCCATGAACCATTATAATGCTAAGTGTGTCATGACTGGCATTTGTTAAACAACTTAATAAACAGTTTGGATCCAGTTGGGACGCAGAGTAACTCGGCGTCTCATCAGGATCCAGATTGTTTAACACTCGGGTAATATAACTTCTCAAAAGTATCAACAAATATGATATTAGTTAAAATTTCCACTGAGCAGATTCTAGGTTTTCAGTACGGTAACAGTTATACAGTAAATAAAACCTGTCTATAAAGGCCACTAAATTGTGTTAATTAGTTGGTATTTAGGACAGGTGGCTGCTTAAATCAAGGTGAAATTAAAACAGAACGCTCCTATAGGAGCGTTCTGTTTTACTTTCACCTTGCTTTAAGCAGCCACCTGTCTTTAACACAAACTACTTGATGTAATTTAGTGACAGTTATAGAGAGGTTTTACTGTATATTTCTATACCAAAGTTGAATTCCCGAGAGTTTAAAATGGAGCCTAATAATGCCATATCACACAATCTCTACGTTTTGCAGGCTAGTGCTGAACTAGAGATAACGTATCCAACAAATAGCTTAGATCCAGATCAGAATCCTAGTGAATTGGCGTCTCATCAGGATCCAAACTATTTTGATACTCGGGTTCGTTTTGTTTTGTTTAATGGGGAAATACTCTATTGAGAATTGAGTCAAACTCTGTATTTTTGCAGACAAGAATTACTTAGTATGCCAGACTCTAAAGTTCAGTATTACATTGACATTTGTTCACATTTACCAACTGTCTAGATCTAGATGAGATAATGGACTAATTATAGATCAGGCTGCATGATTAATATTGTAGTTAGTACAGCATCGAACTAGGACAACATAGTAGAACATTGTTGATTGACCCGTTACCTGATACAGCATCGAACCAGGACAAGATCGCAGAGCATTGTTGATTGACCCTTTACATAGTACAGCATCGAACTAGGACAAGATCGTAGAGCATTGTTGATTGACCCTTTACCTATAGTATTGAACTAGGACAATGTGATAGAGCATTGTTGATTGACCCTTTACCTGATACAGCATCGAACCAGGACAAGATCGCAGAGCATTGTTGATTGACCCTTTACATAGTATAACATCGAACTAGGACAAGATCGTAGAGCATTGTTGATTGGCCCTTTACGTTATACACACGCCTTTGCAAACAGAGAAGACACAGATCAGGGTCTGCTCAGTTTCGTTACGTCCGATTTTACAGATACTGCAAATGCCACATTTTCCCTCGTACATGGACATATGCCATCCTAATACTTCATCTAATTAATATTCATTATATTATTTCTTTAATGGATATTCGTCGGGTAATTAATGAGGGTCAATACGAACCACGGTGTCTTCTCTTCTAAAATACTGACCGCTGTAAACAATGCTCGATGGTGTATAAACAGTGGCCGTGTGTTTCCTAGACAATGTTATTAGATAGACACCTTATGAACGTAATGTATATGATGGCAAAAAGCCGTCCATCAGTCGTCATTTAATCTAAAACTACATGTATAAGCACATGCTGTAGGCAACTTATGCTGATAGTTTGGATCCAGATTATACATGTTTCCGCCATGAATATTCATGCTAGAAATAATGACATCTTGAATATTAATTGAGTTCTTATCTTGTCATAATGAACAAGATGATTGTTTCCATAGGAGAAGCTATATAATCAGATTTGTAGTATTTCATTTACAGACAGAGCATACCAGGAGCCGTCTGATCTGGGTCTACTCTGTTTACAAAGGCGTCAAAGTTTATCTCAAGGGTTAATTCATACTGATTTTACAATCGTTTATGAAACCAGTGTATAATTATTTCTGTATAATTAAAGCAAACACTATTTTTGGCATATCACTCTTCTGGTACTAAGAATTAAAGTATTACTCCCGTTGTCATGGCATTTGATTTATGACCCTTGCGTCTATCAGTACGCATGACGTTCCGAATCTTATAATAAAAGCACCAGTCGCCCTGTCTACTGGTGATACTAACGCCTGTCATATGGTGGAGCAAAGTGGGGCAGATTTCAGTCCCAAGCAATTTGTCCATGTCAAAAAATGAATTAGTCATACCAGACCTATTAAGAGACACATGATGCGAAGTATTGCGTGGTTCCTTTGTATGATGTCGTATGTTTTGTGGCTCGTATTTAGGGTTCCTAGTTAGGGTGTCTCACGCCTTGTGGTAGATATTTGATTGGTTATCAAGTATCAGTCGCAGGACATACGACATCATTTTAGGAAACCCGAAAATGACAGTAATACAACGCATAGTATCTAACTAGGAATCCCGAATATATGCCACAGACTTGCGAGATCGTAACTAGGAACCAGGAATACCAGCTACAAAACACACGGCATCTATATGGGGCCTCTGTGGCCGAGTGGTTATGTCTTGCGGTAGGTCGGTGGTTCTACCCGGATGTTCTTCTGTGCACGAAACAATGCAATTTGTTCCATACACGGAAGAACCTCTAGGATTTTCCTCCATCTGTAATTAACTGGACGTCGTGGTATGACTGAAATACTGTTACAGCGACGTAAAACCCCATAACACCCCTCCCAAATAAAAAACAACAACAAGAAAACAACAAAACAACAACAACAAAACCAACATCTAACTAGGAATCAAGAATATCAGCCACAAGACTGATAAGAAATAAACATAATATAAGTCACAACACGCACCTAACTAGGAATCAAGAATATTAGTCGAAACTCGCATCTAACTAGGAATTCCGAATATCAGCCATGAACGTATGTCATCTACTATCAGTCGTAACACATATATCATCTAACTAGGAACCAAAATGTCAACGACAAGACGCCTAGCACCCAATTAGGAGCCCCAAATATGTCGCAAGACGTCCAACATCTGACTAGAAACTGCGAATATCAGTCACAAGACGTACGCCATCCATCTTACCACACAGTAACTAGATGTTCTGAATATAAGCCGCATGACTTACGTCATAGGAACCAGGGAACCCGAATATCAATCCAAAGACGTACATCTAACTAAGAACATTGAATATCAACCACAAGACTTGTGGCATCTAACAGATAGCAGCCACTAACACATGACATCTAACTAGCAACCAAGAATATCAGCCGCAAGACGTCCGATATCTGACCAGGAATCGTGAATTTCAGTCAAAAGGCGTACGACATCTATGTAGAAAACCCGAATATCAGTCACAAGACATCTAAGTAGAAATCTCGAATATCCCTCGCAAGAATTCTAAGTAGAAACCCCGAATGTCAGTCGCAAGATGAACGACATCTGCAGGAACTCCGAATAAATGTCGCAAGATGTTCGGCACCTAATAAGTAAACCTAAATATTAATCACTAGAATTATGACATCTAACTAGGAACGCTGAGTATTAGCGACAAGAAGTAAAACATCTAACTAGGAACGCTGAGTATTAGCGACAAGAAGTAAAACATCTAACTAGGAACGCTGAGTATTAGCGACAAGAAGTAAAACATCTAACTAGGAACGCTGAATATTAGCGACAAGAAGTAAAACATCTAACTAGGAACCTGAATTCCAGTTACAAGACGAATAACATAATTATACATTGTAACTCGGAATATCAGCCATACGAAGCACGACATCTACATTAGA
The DNA here is from genome assembly GCA_963576725.1 of Azorinus chamasolen. Lineage (NCBI taxonomy): Eukaryota > Metazoa > Mollusca > Bivalvia > Cardiida > Solecurtidae > Azorinus > Azorinus chamasolen. Next base: position 53,207,715 of record OY755243.1, on the reverse strand, counting down.
ACCCAGAATGTTAGCCATAAGAAGTACGGCATTTAATTAGGACTCCCGACATCTAACAAGGAAACCTAATATATACCACAAGACGTATGACATGTGACTAGGAACTGCGAATATCAGTCATAAGACATACGACATTCAACTAGGAACTCCGCCTATCAGTCATCTGACTGGGAGCCGCGAATGTCAGTCATAGGACGTGCACAATCTTACTAGGAACCCTGCATATCTGTCATAAGACGCATACGTCTTACAAATAACACTAAATATCAGTCACAAGACATTTGACATCTAACCAGAAATCACACATATTAATCATAAGACGTACAACATCTAACTAGGAATTCCAAATAGCAGTCATAAAACTTACATCTAACCTCACATCTACCTAGGAACCAAGGATATCCGCTACTAGACGCAAAAAAGTTAAAAAAAACCCCCAACAACATCGTACTAGGAAGCCCGAATATCAACAACAACCCGTAAGACGCCTAACTAGTAACTGGAAATATCGGCCACGTTACAAAAGACATCTGGCTAGGAATCGTTAAAATTATTATAATTGGAGTAAAGTTAAAGTTCTTCAACATTGTTTTTTTTGTAAGGAAAATAAAGAATAACTGTATACAAGCAAGTGTGTGTATTAACTTTCACTGCCAATGGCTAATCTGTGAAAACCTATGCAAACACTTTGGATCCAGATGAGACTTACTCGGCGTCTCACCAGGGTCCATGCTTATAAAGCTATTTAGTTGAGTCTGAGTTCGTTCTAAAGCTTTTGATTGGTCAGATTTGAGTTCTCAAGCTTTTGATTGGTCAGATCTGAGCCAAAGGCTCAAATCTGACCAATCAAAAACTTGAGAACGAACTCAGACTCAACTAAAAGTTTTATAAGCATCTTCACCAGATTCCAAACTGTTTGTTAGGTTACTCTGATTATGTTTTCGAAATTAAAATTAAGAAACTTCCAAAAATGAAATCTAAAGCAGGCGACAAATTTTCCAGGCAACAATGTATGTCAGCGAAAGAGTTACAAGATGTCGTCTCTTTTTTTCTGTTTCTGTCTGATAATTGCAAAATATAATGGCTACAAATGTGAGGTAATTATTATAAGCCATCTTGTATCAATTTTGTTTGCAAGATTGTTTTCTGGATAATATCTATCAACCCTTACCCACTGTGAAACAAAAATAATGTCTGCTCAAATTTTGATCTGATGCAATTTCGATCATTTCCGATTCGATCATTTTTTGAGAATCTATTAACCGAGTGTCATACAGTTTGGATCCTGATGAGACGCCGAGTTACACGGTCTCTCTTCTGGATTCAATAATTTTCAAAATGCGCGTCAGGTCTCGAATAGCGGGAACACGGCTGTCTCGGTCATGTGACCTCACATCATTTTCGAGAATCCGTACCAAAGTGCGAAGAGGTATAGATATGAAACCTTACTATGTAACATTTCTAACAGTATTGTTTAAGGAATTATTATACTTGCAGACATTGTGTTTGACTATCGGTTAACCTTTTACGCAATAGATACATACAGTAAAACCTCTCTATAACGGCCACTAAATTACATCAAGTATTTTGTGTTAAAGGCAGGTGGCTGCTTAAAGCAAGGTGAAAGTAAAACAGAACGCTCCTATAGGAGTGTTCTGTTTTACTTTCACCTTGCTTTATGCAGCCACATGCCCTAAATACCAACTAATTAAGACAATTTAGTGGTCGTTATAGAGAGGTTTTACTGTACCTTTTAATGCCGGTGCAAACAGACTAGACCCAAATTAGAACGGCTCCAATAGGAGCCTCGGGGTCTGCTCTGTTTTCTCATGGAACTATAAAGATAATGTTAATTGATATTCATAAAGTCATTATGTCTTACATGAATATCCATGGAGTTAAGAGTTAACCCTTTTCTTCATATAAACGCATTTGTAAACAGAGTTCCTATAACCGACTGATCAGGGTCTGCTCTGTGTGCTAATGGAATTTGATAGATCTGTTTAATTAGTTTATAAAATGGCTTCACTGTTTCACCTTCCATATTTCATCATACCTATGTTGTTCATGAATATTCAGTAGGTATTGAAATTTGAAATAACATAGAACAGGGAAAGGGTTAAACAATTGCTAGCTCTATCAACAGACACTGTGTGACACGCGTTTACAGGAAGCCAGCCATCTGGCGCAGTATTTATAGGTTGTCGATATCTTTTGGCAGGAGACTATTTAGACTATTATATGGAAATGCATTCTGTTTTTTTTTTATCTTTTGGCTTAAAGCAATGAACTATTTTCAGCATTTTAACGAACATTTTGTAGCCTCGATGTTAAATACTTTGATTTCGTCAGCAAACAAGTTGTTAAGATTTAGCAAAGAAGAAGCATTTTAGGCAGTTGGCTGCTTAATGTAGGGTGGAAGTCATGCGCAAAGCTCACAGAGGGTGAATGTCGTGCAGAAAGCTCACAGAGGAGCTTTCTATATGTAGAGGTCAATATAAGATGCGTAAATTAAAAAAAAACATTTTGAAGAATAACTTCTTTATTTCTCAATCAAACCCTATGTTGCGACCATTCTTTAGAATCGTCTCGAAGAGACGATTCTAAAGAATGGTCGCAACATATGATTTTAGTAATTGAGCACGCACATTTATCTGCAGCTCTGTGACATATGTATTTCCCTTTGCATTATGCGGTCACCTGTCTCATTTACCGACATTGATACGTATTCGAATGACCGGACTAGAGTAGGTTGACTGTTCGTATATTTTACTATGAGGATTTTCCACAGTTTGTAGTGGTAGTTATTATTTTAACCCTTTCAGTGCGGGAAGCGAGTCACTAATGTCATTTTCGAACAGTGTGGATCCAGATGAGAGGTCTCCTCGAGGAGCCATCTCATTAGGGTCTACACTATTTGTCATGTTGCAGTTTTTTTAATCCTTGAGTATTTGCAGTAAGCTTCACCTGTTTAAATTTGGGAATAATCAATTTGAAATTTCGGTTTCGAAAGGGTTAAAACTATTCCAGACTAGACTCAAGTCTAATACATACATATATAAGTTGATCACAGATAAACATATCAGCGAGACAAATTTATCTGAGTTTTAATGGAAGAAAATGGTTCTGTCTGCTGACATAGGCTCGTTGACGCCTTCCCTATGACAACGTTGGGGATTGCATTTAGATTAATGAAACCATCAATTTATAATTTTATCAATTTTGTATTGGGGTATGCCGATCTTAACTCTTACAGACTTTTAATGTCTTCAAAAGCCCTTTTGGGGATTTATTTATTTTATGTCCTTGACAAGGAGGTGGGAAATCAATGTAGATCAAGATAAGAGGGTCCCCGAAGGAGTCACTTGATCGGGTCTGTACTGTTTGCTGCACAAATAAGTTTCTAAAGATAACAAAGAAGCAATCCTCAAATGGTTTGCCTTAACCGCTTCCTCATATTAACGCTTTTCACGCAGTTGCAAACAGAGTAGACCCAGATCAGACGACTCCTATAGGAGCCGGTTGATAAGAGTCTGCTGTATTTGCTTATGGAAGTATATAGATCTGCAAACACAGCAAACAATTCTCTTGAAAACTTTACATTATAGAAAATAAGTTAATGAACATTCATGGAGTGGACAATTCGCGTATAAAGGTTCATAAGGGGAAACGGTTAACCCTTTCCTTCATATAAACGCGTTTTCGCGCATTTGCAAACATCGTAGACCCAGATCAGACGGCTCCTATAGGAGCCGTCTGATCAGGGTCTGCACTGTTTACTAATGGAAAATGAAAAATCTATTGATTTAGTTTCTAAAATGGCTACAATGTTCCACATTTCATTATAACGTTTGTGTCCATGAATATTCAGTAGGTACTGAAATTTGAAATAAATATAAAGCAGGGAAAGGGTTAATATATGTAGATGGGATATTTGAAGACAGCAAATTTGCCCAGACAGTAACTATTCAACCACGAATACAGTATTTTTATTTTGAATGATTGTTATGAGATGCAGGGAAAATATAATAAAATGTCTAACCGTTGTGCATTAATTACCCTACGTATGCGTACACCCGAGGGAGTCCTTTGATCAGGGTCTGCACTTTTTGCCATAAAAAAATTTCTTCCTAGATGTTCATTGATACATTTTGAAACAACTTTTGTTCAAATAATTAACCATTTACTCCATAAATACACTCTTTACTCCATAAATACGCCTTTCCACGCCTGTCCTCAATGAACGGTCTGATCAGGATGTGCTCTGTTTGCTTATGATGTGATATTAAGATATGAATCTTCAGTTTCTGCTGACTAAAAAGTATGTGTTCATATATCATTATGAAAGAATTACTAATTTGTTTTCATGATGTCATAAATTCTTAAAGAATATTCATGGAATAGAGGAATAATATTCAGAATGGGAGGAGCCAGTTTAAATTATTCAGTAGGATAAAGGTTAAGCAGTAATCTGCTGTTAACCGATTCTCTTATATTGACGCCTTTAAACATATTCCCTCATATTGACGTCATTAGTCCCATTTCCTCATATTGACGCCTTTAGATTCATTCCCTCATATTGACGCCTTTATACCCATTCCCTGATATTGACGCCTTTAGACCTATTCCCACATATTGACACTTTTATACTCATACCCTCATATTTACGCAGTTAGACCCATTCCCACATATTGACACCTTTAGACTCATTCCCTCATACCTACGCATTTATACTCATTCCCTCATATTGAAGCCTTTAGACTCATACCCTCATATTGAGGCCTTTAGACTCATTCCCTCATATTGACACAATTAGACTCATTCCCTCATATTGACGCCATTTGACCCATTCCTTTATATTGACGCCTTTAGACCCATTCCCTCATATTGACGCCTTTAATCTCATTCCCTCATTTTGGTGCCTTTAGACCTATTCCCTCATATTGACATCTTTAGACTCATACCTTCATATTGACGCCTTTAGACATATTCCCTCATATAAACGCTTTTAGATACATTCTCTCATTTTGACGCCTTTAGACTCATTCCCTCATATTGACGTCTTTAGGCATACTCCCTCATATTGACGCAATAAGACACATTACTCCATATTGACACCTTTACACTCATTCCCTCATATTGACGCCATTTGACCCATTCCTTTATATTGACGCCTTATAGACCCATTCCCTCATATTAACGCCATTAGACCAATTCCCTCATATTAACGCCTTTAGACCCCTTCTCTCATATTGACGCCTTTAGACTCATTCCTTCATATTGACGCCTTTAGACTCATTCCTTCATATTGACACCATTAGACCCATTCCCTTATATTGCCGCTTTTAGACTCATTCCTTCATATTGTTTCTTTTAGACCCATTCCTTCATATTGACGCCATTAGACCTATTCCTTCATGTTGACGCCTTTAGACCCCTTCTCTCATATTGACGCCTTTAGATTCATTCCCTCATTTTGACGCCTTTAGACATATTCCCTCATACTGGCGTCCTCAGACCCATTCCCTCATATTGACGCCTTTAGACATATTCCTTCATATTTGCGTGCTCAGACCCATTCCTTCATATTGACGCCTTTATACATAGTCCCTCATATTGATGCCCTTTGAGGTCTCTGTATAGGTTCTGTGTTGAAACCATTTTGATAAACAGAGGGTTAGCTCCGTAGATATTTATCACAGTGGTTTCAAAATTACACAATACTGAGAGTTTTCTTTTTTCTAGTAAATGCTCCTATTCGGTAGATTTATTCAAAGAGGCTGGGTCTAAAAGTAGAGTTAATGGGTTAAAATCGACAGTGGTTTTGCTTCAATTAGTGGCCACCTTAACTCAGTTATGCAAATGCAGTGCACATAAGCAGGTACATAGAACATAGACGAACAAGGTACAGCCGGATCAAAGTTCTCTGAAGGAGTCATCAGATCAGGGTCTGTTCTGTTTGCTTAACCCTTCTCTTGCTGAAATTTAAAATACATTTCTCCTTCTTTACCCATACCCTGTTGTATAATTACATATATCTTCACTGTGTACAAGTATTTCGCTGTGCAATCACTGCTGTGGAGTGCACTGGTTGCACAACCAACTTGTAAATAGTGCAGACCCTGATGAGACAGCTCCTACAGGAGCTGTCTCATCTGGGTCTTCACTATTTACAGGTAGGTATATTGACGTGAACAGCAAGCGAAGGGTTAAGAAATAATATAGATCTGATCATACAGTTTCTGCAGTATTCCTGCATTAACCATTTATCTGTTGGTGCATTTACAAAAAAGTAGACCCTGGGTCCATGCTTATAAAGCTTTTTAGTTGAGTCTGAGTTCGTTCTCAAGCTTTTGATTGGTCCGATTTGAGTTCTCAAGCTTTTGATTGGTCAGATTTGAGCCTTACCAATAAAAAACTTGAGAACAAACTCAGACTCAACTAAAGGTTTTATAAGCATGGACAGAGCTCTCACGGCTACTGTAGACATGAATTGTCTATCAGGATCTGCTCTATTTGCCTATGAAATAATATAGATCTGATTCTGAAGTTTATGGTATGGTGAAAACATCCTGTGTTCATAAGCCTTCATAAACATTAATATAGGTGATATCAATGATATTATTATTTCTTACATGAATATTCATCGGATTAAGGGGAAATCGCAAAAATATACAGGCATTCTATAATGCCAGACTTTGTGTCGTTCAACCCTATCCCTTTGTATGTTTATTCATGATAGTTATAGTGAATACGGAAAGTGGAAAATTGTGCCCATTTTAGAAAGTAAAGAAACAGATGTTTCAAATTCCATTAGCAAACAGAGCAGACCATGATCAGACGGCTCCTGTAGGAGCCGTCTGATGTGGGCCTACTCTGTTTGAAAATGCGTAAAACACGCTCATATGAGGTAAAGGGTTAATATAAAATGCGTCAGTCGATGCATTGACCGAGGTATGGAGAAGTGTCTGATTTGCGGCACATACGTCTATCACCCCGTAGACGGGCCTTGATTGATAACGGAATAACCAGCTCTTAGGCCGGAAAACGCCAAAGTAGCTGCTTATGTCAATTTGCATTATAAATACCCCGCTGGAAGATCATAAGAGGGAGAAAAAAATGACTGATCGACAACAAATTTCCTTGTCAACATCATGAGCGATATCTTTACAATAACGTGGGGGTTTTGTCTGCTGTCCAAACTCTGGTATTCTTGAAGGTTAACCATTTACTCCATACAAACGTATTTACAGTGGACCCTGTCTTAAACGGCCATCAACATAAGTTTGAGTGTAGGTCTTTAAGTCTTTTGCCAAGCAGTAAGCAAACACCTACTTTTAAGACCACTGTATTCGACACATGAATGACCACTTAGGACAGTAAAGGCTTGAAAAATGAGTAGACCCAGCACAGACGGCTCTTGTAGGAGAGATCTGATGAAGATCTGTTCTGTTTGTGTATGGAATTACATACACCTGATTCTACAGTTTCTTTGTTGTGATGATTAACGTCCGTGTCCGCCAACTCCTGTGTTCATACGCCATTGTAACAATTAATCTACTCACTATTCATGATGTCATTATTTCGTACATAAATGTGCAACTGGTGAAGGGTTAACAAGACCCAGATATGTTATAATTACGTAAGGAAACAGAGCAGATCCTGATCAGACCGTTCCTGTGTTAAAAGGCATTGAATGAAATGGTTAAAACAGGCGGCAGCTTAATGCAGGATCAACGTCATATAGAAAGCTCCTATGGGGATTTTCTGCATGTCTTTCATCCTGCATTGATCTGTCGCTTGCTTTAAACAGTTCTCAATTCATCTTTACTAAAAGTTCAGATTTGCAATATTTTACTGTACATGTATTTGTCCTTATCTTTACAGAATTTCTTAGTTTTTGTATCATCGATAATTGTATTTCCCAGAGTTATCAACAGAACTCGGTATCTTTTAATTGCAAAGTCAAAAAAGATTAGTGACATGTCTTTTGATGTTTGTATTAAATTGCGCAGTTCTTCTGTTTGACCAATTATCTCCTGCAATGCAGATGTGTCGGGAGTTTAATCAATTTCTGGTGTTAAAATGCTCCAATACAGAGTGAACTTGCAAATACAGTAAGACCGCTCTAAACCGGAATTTTAGGAAAGAATAATATAGCTATTTTAACCCTTTCCCTTATGTAAGCGCATTTTTACGCATCTGCAAACAGAGTAGACCCAGCTCCTATAGGGGCCGTCTGATCAGGATCTGCTCTGTTTGCTTATGGTGTAATATAGATCTGATTCTACAGTTTCTGCCTGAGGCAAAATGTCTTGTGTTCATATGCCATTATAAAAAATAATCTTATTAATATTCATGACGTCATTATTTCTTACATGAATATACACCAGGGAAACGGTTAAGACAAGTGACTGCTTGATGAGGGATGTAAATCATTCAGAAAGCTTGCTGAATGATATACCCTTCATTAGGCTGCAACATTTCTTTCACATCGGCATTGATACTGTAACCGATCTCTCTTTTTGGATTAATCGATAATAACAACTTCGTGGGGTTCATACACTTTATCTTTACCTCTGACCAGCAGTAATTCAGGTAATTACTAAATATAACAGTTCTGAAATGATATAAATAAAAACAACATTTAATCTTTTGTATAAAACTTAGTAATTCTTTCACACTCAACTTTCATTCTTAACATATCTCATATAATCACTTTCTCTCATTTCATTTATAATATTATTGATAATACTATTCACTTAGATTATTTATTTATTTATTTATTTATATTATGCACAGGTATAATCAAACAATGTCAGTGCCATGACTTCAATTATATAATGTGAATACATGTATAATAATATTTATTAATTTACTATCCTGACTTAAATAAATTATTATTAAATATTTTCTAATGAAATTAAGTAATTTATACTTAATTTATAATAATAAAATAACTTACCAACTTTGGGCTGCACTGTTCATTAATTCATCATGACCACCAGTAGAAATATCATATCATAACAATAACGTGTTTTCCTTCTGGCGCAATTAAATAACCGTTATCGTCCTAGCATCACTGACTCGAATTCCATTTTGCTTAGAAACGCAATGAAACTCGTGTCAGTTTAGCGAACTTCCTACGAAAACTCCCCGAATGAAATCCACGTGTTAGATCCCGCAATATAACTTATCAACTCTTATAAAAATGAACTAAACAGTGATAAAAGGCAGTAAATTCACTAATTACTGTAAAATCTCACCATTCCGGAAGAATACCGAAGCTATTTTGAAAACGAAACCGGAACTCGAAAAATTAAAAATATTCGGACCATAACCATTTCGACCCCAGGACGAATTTAACCTGGTCACAATACAAAATTTAGTGTCCAGTTTAGAGGGTTTTTTATTGTATCCCATAATAATCCAAAGAATTCAGACAGACAGTCCTAGACAAATAGATGTTGCAGATCCAGATCAAACAGTTCCCTCGAGAGCCGTCTGTTCAGGGTCTATTTTATGTGCAAATATGTCAATCTAATTTTAGGTTATTAAAATTGAACCTAATTGAATTATTCAGCTTTACGCAGAGGTGGAAATGGGAGATTATGTGTCAACATACGTAGTAGGGTAATTGGAGCATATCGGTATTGGAAAGAACAGTAAAACCAACAACGCTGCAGGTGGTAGCTTAATGCAGGACGATAGTTATGCAGATAGCTCAGGAGCTCTCTGCATAATATTCGTATTGTATTAGGCCAACACTTACGTTAAAAGCCACCTATGTTATCTTATTAAGTGGTCGCTTCATATGTTTTGTACTGGTATGTTCAGTGGTTGAAAATATCACCGGCGATATGAAATATATAAATGATATGAGGATTTGTTTTAGATTTTTACAAAAGAAAATGGAAGCTTGGGCCTAAACAATTGTTGTTAGTGGCAAGGTCATATCCGGAGGTGGGCTTTATTTATATGATTAATATAAATTATTATACAGAGGTCCAGATAAGATGAGTAAATTAAAACATTTTCAAGTAAAAACTCTCCTTTATTTCTCCACTAAACCCTATGATTTGAACGCTCTTTAGAATCGTCTCGAAGAGACGATTCTAAAGAGTGTTCACAACATAGGGCTTGGTGGAGAAATGAGGATGTTAGTATCTGAGCATGCACATTTATCTGTTGCGATGTGATATAAATGCGCCAAACGGACTCATACAACTCCTGTTATCATACATAAAGATGGCTGTGAGGATGCCTCCCAGCTAGCTTGCGATAGATCGGTGGTTCTGCCCGGGTATTATTCTGTGCCCGAAACAACGCGGTTTGTTCCGTACACAGTAAACCTCTGGGGTATTCCTGGAGTAATTAGCTGGACGTCACGATTTGTCCCCATTTCTTTCCATCCAAAAACGAACTGTAAATCAAACAGATTGGTTCCTGATGAGATGCTGAATTATTCTGCATCTGGTCTGGGTCCAAACTATTTGCAAATGTAAGCATATCTGAATGTTGCCCATAAAAGACATGCCTTTAACTGAATCAACAATTCTTCAATGGGTTGTTCGAATGGTTGAGTTTTTTACTGTGTTACTTTAATGTTTGTTTGTTTGATCGTTGCTAATTTGACTTTTGTAAATGTATATACATGTATGTTATGAGAGCCGCGTGGAAGGTTGGCTTTTACCAAATGCGTTCCCTCTTTAAATAAAGTCTTTATTACATGTATTATTATTATTATAAAAGAAACCATTGAACCATCGAACTGCGGTAATGGTTTACTTGGATTAATTCAGATTTCTATAATTTCAATATATAGGTAAAATAAAGGACCTGTCATGAGTTATTCTCTGTTTTTCTTAAACGGATTGACTTAACCCTTTCCTCCATAAATACGCCGTTCTATGCCTCTGTAATAGTCACTTCTTGAAACTATTGTGATAAATAGAGCATTTGCTCCTATAGGAGCAAATGCTCTATTTATCACAATGGTTTCAAACTACAAAATTCTAAACTTTTCCTTTTCTCCAGTTAATGCTCCTTTTCGGTAGATTTATTCAGAGAGGTTGAATCTAAAAATAGCCTGAGGGAATGGGTTAGAGAAATAACGTGAGTCCTGACAGGCGTCGTAGTTTTCCTTGTCAACGCATTTGACCATTTACTCCATAACTACAAAATTCTAAACTTTTCCTTTTCTCCAGTTAATGCTCCTTTTCGGTAGATTTATTCAGAGAGGTTGAATCTAAAAATAGCCTGAGGGAATGGGTTAGAGAAATAACGTGAGTCCTGACAGGCGTCGTAGTTTTCCTTGTCAACGCATTTGACCATTTACTCCATAACTACCTACACCTGTTCACACCTTTGCAAGTAGAGCAGACTCAAATCAGACAGCTCAGATAGGAACCGTCTGATCAGAATAAGTTCTGTTTGCCCATGAAATAATTCTAATATACTGCCAGCCGTCTTTCCCCAAAATGGTGATGATCTTATCGATACCGCAAATGGCCGCAATGAAAAGCTTTAATAGCGCCGTGGTTTGGTCACCATGATATATATGGTGATAGTTGAAATTTTGACAACGTAGATATCACGGTTCACCGAAAAACTCTTCTTTGTTTGAAAACAAATAAAGTTGGCTTTGTTTACATCGTCTGCATCACAGAGTTGACACAAGAGCATAAAACATAATTCTAAACTTGCATGTGGACGGTCAAAGTTTTCACAAAATTTCACGGTGGGTAAACATCGAACGATCTGCCATTTCGAAGTTCATAAGGAGGTTTCTTTAGCGAGGAAGCTACGAAAATAAGGTTAGAAGTGGAAGACCTAGAGAAACAAATTAGCGTTCAAGCAACATCTTTGCTTAATTAAAACTAATTGTTGAAAGACTGTAATCGACCGTACAAATACATTTAATGGATATAAACCACTGTCAGTGTCCAAAGCAACAGTTAAAACACGTTGCTACAAAAGAAGGGTTGTGACAAAGAAAACAGTATTATCGGCAAAAAAATAATAATGGATAATTTTGTCAATCAAAATTAGAAAAAAATCTACATTGGACAGTTGAGAACTGGAAAAAACGTATTAAAGACACAGATAATTCTTGGTAAAATCACAAAATCCGCGTCAGGAGAAAGTATGTTGAAAAGTGGCTACCCCGCTGCTTGGGTGTACATGCCGACCTTACTGCAAATCATGTCATGTTTTGGGGCTGCGTGACCTATGATGGAGTTGGAAATCTGGCACCAGTTGATGGAAATATAAACTCAGAGAAATATATTGAAATTCTAGATACTTGTTGCCTGTTATTGCTTTTAAACCGTATAGCTTCCAAGATGACAATGCACCGCCCAGTGGATCTAGACTGACCCACCAATATTTCAACAATGATTTGGCCGGCCAAAAGCCCAGACTTTAGTATATATTTAAAACTGTATGGAAATCCTGTAAACGTGCAGTGCAAATCAAAACCAAGGAATACCTTATCAGAAATGTTCCGGACATTTGGAAATATTACAGTCAGGCCTTTATAGTACGATCATTTTATAACAGCATTCCAACTAGAATTCGGCATTCATTGAGAGCCAATGAATCTATAACGAAGTACTGAAATATTCTGGTAAGTTAGAGTTATTGTTTTGAGTTGGTTGAAGTTTAAAGTTTGCATGTGTCTAGATAAGAGAACACTATATATCGGCCACTTTTGGGAAAGACTTATGAACCACGGCTGTAGATCGGATTCTACAAGCTGTTGGTAAATACGAGTCAGGCCGCGGTTAGCATGATAAGTTTTAACCCATTTTCTCCTACTGACGCATTTTGACGCCTCTGTAAAAGTCAGTTTTTGAATCCATTGTGATAAATAGAGCATTATAGAGCACTATTTACCACAATGGTTTCAAAAATATACAATTCTAAACTTTCCTTTTTCTGTAGTAGCCTAAACTCTCCTTTTTGGTAGATTTATTCAAAGAGGTTGGTTCTTAAAATAGCATGGGAGGGAAAAGGTTAAGGAAGTCTGACAGTGATCAATCATTTATCAAATGAAACTCAGACATTGCAAATGACATCTTAGAAATAACGCCCGTATTTCTATCTTTACACACAGAGTTTGAGAGCAATTATTCATTGATAAGCCATTCTGGCTTCCCATTAATTCATCAACACCACAGACCTGTCATATTTATGTACATCAATATATTATGTGCATAAATTTGGAATTATCTTAACATATTACCCCTCGTATGCTATATAGACTAATGAAATACTTTGGACCCAGATTAGGTGCTGTGAATCTAGCCGTCTTCTCAAGATCCATATTTTGATTTTGGTTATTTATTTGAAGAACAACGAAATAACAGACCGTAGGGTTTAAAGGTAAAGGACACACAATTGCTTGACGAAACTTGATTTATCGTACAAAGGGATAACGTTTGGCCTGCTATTTATGACCTGGCCCCCGTATTACTAAAGCTACTTAAGGATATTTTAACCTTAGAACAACTTAAAAGTTTTCTGTCTACATCTATAGCGAAACTACAAAGGTAATTTTTCATTCTACGAATCTAAGAATGTTTTGTTAAATATGTAATTTATATAAAGCTGTATTTCTCTTTGATAACTTTGTCTGTGTTGGTTTTATATGAGTAAGGAATATTCAAGAAACAAAGAATGTTTGTTAAGTTTTCTCCTTAGGAGCTTCATGTAAAGTGTCCCTGGTTTGCATTTTCAAACAGCTTGGATACAGGATGCTGTTTGACATTTGGCCAATGCCAAAAGCCTATCTAATCGGAAATAGTCGCAATTGTACGGGATTCAAACTTTAGCGGACATTTTTTCCCGGTGGAGTAAAGGTTAACTATTCTAGATCTTACCCGGTACCGAGTATCCCACCCCTGTGGAGTTCACTGAGGATGAAACTGATCAGATGTTTCATAAATCAATTACTTTTGTACATCATATCTTAATTACCGTGGAAAAGTGAACCAAACAACATGGCCGCTCTCAGATTAACTCTTTGGCTGCCACTGGCGAATGTGTTATCACTTTTGCAAACAGTTTGGATCAAGATGAGATGCTGAGTAACTTTGCGTTTCATCAGGATCCAATCTGTTTGATATTGTAAAATTTTGCGTTTTTGAATAAAAAACGGAAGAAATGTCAATATTTAAAACTGAAGCAAGGGACACATTTTGTTAACGATTCGTGGCAGTAAAAAAGTTCACTTGAACGCATTACGGACAGAAAAATCGTGGTCGGTATTATATGGACAATACAATATGGACCAACGAGCCATCTTGTCAAAATGTTATTGTAAAGATATCTATTTTTCCGTAGAAATATTAGAAACATCTACTTTTACAACACCAGCAGACGACACAGTTGCAGGCGATACCTTGTAATGCGCGCTAAAGGATCCACTGATTAGCTCCAATATCGTATCTACCATGCAGCAGGGGCGATAATGACAGGTGCTAATTGAAACCGACATTTGCACCGGAATTTACATCGATTGAAGTTTTTACAGGGGCTGATTTTCAATAAGCGGCTTTGATGAACCCGTCAGATCGATTCTCGTCAATTGCAGAATAATTTCATTTTGAGTCGTTAAGTACGTTAAAAATATAATCATATCATTCTGAGGCACACGTGTGAAGAATTGATTACAGTGCATTTGTAAAGCCTCTTCAGTACAAGCACTGCAATAAGTCAATATCAATGTATTTAAGGCAGGTGGTAGCTTAATGCAGGACGGAAGTTATGCAGAAAGCTCCCATTGGAACTTTCTGCGTAATTTCCGTTCTGCATTAAGCTACCACATGCTTTCAAAGGCAATCATAGTTATTCATTATGTGACCGGTTTAGATAGGTTCCATTGTTGCTATTCTTGCTTTAGTGAAGCAAATCATACGAAGTGTTAGAATTACGGAACATGATGCGATATTACTCAACTATTATGCCTCAATGCTCTTTTCTACATTCGTGCTTGTAATACTGAAAAAAAAAGACGAAAATGCGAAATGTAATAGAAATAGATAAAATCATAATAAGGAAAAATGAAAAGTCAGAAAACAGAAAGTAAAATTCTGGAAAGTACAGACTGTATACAGATAGATCATGCTCGATCGATATGGGACTGAAGGCAAGGAAATGATATTTAGCTGCGAAAGCGTAGAGGAACGAGCAGATTGGTTTCAACTGGAGTCTTGACTAAATGTTGCACTTGCGTCTGTTGTAATCAACCAATGCCGGGGTCCATGCTGGGCACTCACTCCCTATATAAACTCGTGATATTGAAGACGAGTTTCATTTTGTTCTTATATGTAGTTCTTACACAGACCTGCGTAAAAAGTATATAAAAATATATTATTATCCTAGACCAAGCTTTGTAAAGTTTTGTCAGCTACTACAAAGTCAAAACCGTCAGGAGTTAGTTAAAATGGCTCTCTATATAAAGTATTCCTTTTGCAGGAGAAACGCACTTGTTAACGCTTACATGTAAGTCATCTCAAATCTGAATAGACAGCACTTTATGCACAACGTAAATGTCAGTTTCCTTTCAAGTAAAGCTTTTGCACATAACTAAATTGATTGTAATTGTAATATACTGTCAATCTGAAAGATCGTTTGACCTATGTGACATATGCTATGTATATGTATTTATAACAATAATGTACATGCTTGTACAAGTTGAATAAAGATATGTTCTGTTCTGTTCTATATAATTAGCTGAGAGAAGATTGGTGATAGAATTGAATAACACTTTGTTTTAGACAGATATTCATTGACGCATTGCAAACAGAGTAGACCCAGATCAGACGTCTCCTGTATGAGCCGTCTGATCGGGATCTGCTCTGTTTGCTTGTGGACATATATAGGTCTATTTCTAGTTTGGGCCATGGCTAAAGTATATCCTATGTTCCTATTTATTATAGAATTTCAGCTAATAAGTATGCATGCTGTCATCACTTTTACACGAATATTTGCTGAGTAAAAGGATAAACTGTTTCGGCTATTATATTAATATGACAGTATAATAGTTTATTTTGTAAATAATTAAATATATAATAGTTTATTTTCTGACCAGGTTAAGTCATTATTAATCAATAACAGGATGAGCATGGAAGCTGTTGCACGATTTTCGGAGGAATTCAGATGAAGATATGTACATGTCTTAAACGGTCATTCATTTATTGAACATAGCGTCTTAAAGGCACATAAGTAATGCAGAAGAAAGCTCATAAAGGAGTTTTCTGCATTACTTTTGACCTGTATTAACCCTTTCCCTGTTCTGTGTTCATTCCAAAGTTCAATACCTACTGAATATTCATAGATAAAATGATTATAACGAAATATGGAAGATGGAAAAGTGTAGCCATTTTAGAAAGTAAAGACACAGATCTTTGAAATTCTATTAGCAAACAGAGTAGACCCTGATCAGACAGCTCCTCTAGGAGTCGTCTGATCTGGGTCTACTCTATTTGCAAATGCGTGAAAACACGTTTATATGAGGGAAATGGTTAAGCTACCACCTACCTTACAGACCCATAATAGACTTCTTTTTGATAGTCGCTTAAGACCGGTTCTACCGTATTCAAATGTTTTATCACACCCCTGTAGCGGCTCATTCCAGTATTTGTTTTATCACACCCCTGTAGCGGCTCATTCCAGTATTTGTTTTATCACACCCCTGTAGCGGCTCATTCCAGTATTTGCGCGTTCAGAATTATCGGTGTCTATTTATACGTGTATGAAAAGCTAAATGGACAATTCTGTTGTTTTACAACAAAACTTATTTAAGCCGACCATCGACATATGAATCCTGAAAACAGCTGGTTACTTAAAACCTTATCTGATAGAGACGTTTTTTGAGACCTATGCAAACAGAGAAGACCCAGATCAGACGATTCCTGTAGGATTAATATACTTATAAGTGTTAATTTAGAGACGTTTTATTTCTACTTCTAATATATTCCCCGGAGTAACAATAGAGCTATATCCGAGGACATAGTCATTCCTAACACGTAGTGTTTCTTTAATCGCATTACAGCATCATAACGTCACAAGAGCATCGTATGCGAGTGCCAACGCTCGTCTGTTCGATTGTAGCCCTTGTGAAGGTGAACAAGTGTGTGAAGTTTCATAAGGTTTACATGACTAGCAAAGAAGTAATAGCCAATGTTAAAGAGTCTGGACGACAGCAACGACGAGAACGCGGACACCGGAGTTCAATACCTCGTTTTCTTTTTTCTTAGAAAAACAGACGAGTTTAAAATCAGTATTCAAAGGCAACCATATTTACTACGGAACGTATAAATCAGAAACCGATACGAAATCCTGTCTATGATTTTAACGTAATTATTCATCCTTTAGAATGCTATATATGGGTTGCAATAAGAAGTTTAGAAACTATTTAATGCTTAAACCATTTTTATGAATAGAGTTGAGAAAAATATTTATTTTGTAACTGACGCAAACGGCATTTTCTAGGGACAAATATGTGCTTAGCATATTGAAGATTTACCTTTATTCTGCTTTAAAATGATGTCTGTCCATTCTCCAATCCTATATCATTTCAGTAACGTCCAGTACCTTCAAGCTTTTGAGAAATGTTTGATCGAACAACATAGCTTGGGTCCTGATGAGACGCCGAGTTACTCGGCGTCTCATCTGGATCCAAGCTATTTGCAAGTGTCTTACATGTCGCGTTTAGCACAATACAGAGTTAACATCAAGTAGAGCAATAAACATACCACTATATTCCACTCGTATGTTCATTGATTCTACAAAGGTTTCCTGTTCTAATCCACGACACGTGACCTTTGTGATGGAAAAAGCTCGGCCACATTGGCCGGCACGTGCACATATCTAATGAACTCCCGGAGACAAAGAAACAACAGCTTTTCACCCGTTCGTGATAATCCCATCAAAAGCATGACAATCGAATTAAGACTCATTCTATTGTAAATAACTCAAAAAAGTGGACACGAGGAATGTCCGTTTCGCCTGACATGCGCAGTGGTACTTAAAGTTCTATATTATTGTTGTTTAGTTGGACTCCGGCACGAAACGGTAATGTAGGACAGAAAATATTGATCCCTGCAAAGATTTGTCTTCCTCATATTTTTGTTCTCATCGCTGATGATAGCTGTACTGACTATTAGACTACTCGGCGCATTCTAACTGGCATTCATAAACAGCTTGGATCCAGATCAGACACCAAGTAAATCGGCGTCTCATCAGAATTAAAGCTGCTTGGCACTGGTTCAATAGTTTCTCAAAAGTTGCAACAAATCGACAGTAAACACCAGAGATACAGATAAAGGTGCGAACTCAAGCACTAAAATCGTCATTTCTCCACCAAACCCTATGTTGTGACCACTCTTTAGAATCGTCTTGAAGAGACGATTCTAAAGAGTGGTCACAATATAGGGTTTGGTGGAGAAATAAAGAAGTTATTCTTGAAAATGTTTTAATTTACGCATCTTACCTGGACCTGTGGTAAACACTTTTTATATGCTACAGATCAGAGTTTGAGCAGATGTTATATGTTCGCGCCATAGAGACACTTTTTTGGCATCTTTGAAACCCAGGAAGACCCAGATCAGACGACCCCTGTAATAGCTGTCTGATCAGACCAGGGTTCGCTCTGTTTGCTTATGGAACAAGATAGATCTGACCATGACTAAAAGATCATGTGTTTGCATACCATTACAAAGTCGTCTAATTGATATTATAGGACACCTATTTTTCGCATATTTTCAAGTAAATGTTTGCATATTTTTAGTTAAAAAATAAAGTTTTATTTAACTCTTGAAAAGAGTTGTTTAACATTTATGAACTACGCTGGGACACTTACTTAATAACTTTATTAAAATAATTGCTGAAGATTGTTAAACAATATAGATTGAAAGGGGGTAAACAAACTGCCATTGCTGGAAATACCTTAGGACAGGTTCTACTGTATTCATGAGTAAATGGTTAAGTACATGTAATATATTATTCAAGACAGACATAATTATATCTCGTAAATATATAGGTATATGTATACACAAATACGAGTCGGTAGAGAAATATGCTTCAAAAGGTCTTACTCCGATTAATGGAATGTCAAACAGCTATGTGTAACAGCATTCAGATAAGACGCCGAGTTACTCGGTGTCTCATCTGGATCCAAACTGTTTCAGAGCAACATACATGTATAAAGGTGCGCACTCAGTTACTAAACCCTATAGTGTGACCACTCTTTAGAATAGTCTCTTCGAGACGATTCTTAAAAGTAGCCACAACATACGGTTTGGTGGAGAAAAAAATAAATTCTTGAAAATGTTTTAATTTACGCATCTTACTGGACCTCTATGATTGCAAATGCGAGTCAATCCTATAGTGGGGTGGGGTGGGGGTGGGGTGGGGGGTGGGGGGTGGGGGGTGGGGGGTGGGGGGAGTTTTTATATATCGCTGGCATCTGTCGCATAATGCACAACTTGAAAATGGCAAAAATAATACATCAAATTTGAAACAATCAGAACTGTCATTTACAACATATCCCCGTGGCTATGTTAGACTGTAAGCTTTTGATGTCTGATTACCTCGCTTTTTCAATGTAATAAATGTCTCCCTGTATTTAAAACTTGTGTCTAGAACATGTTTATTTCTAGCAGAACTAGACGAACGAGACTTTGCTATACATTCTCATTGCTACAGACAAAGGTGCGTACCCCAATACTAAAATCGTCATTTCTCCTCCAAACCCTATACTGTGACCAATCTTTAGAATCGTCTCTTCGACCTACGATTCTAAAGAGTGGTAACAGTATAGGGTTTGGTGGAGAAATAATTAAAAGAGCTATTCTTGAAAATGTTTGACTTTACACGTCTTATCTCTGCGTTGCCATGTTTGTGATTAATATGAGGTCTTTATAAACGGAAGAAAGAGACTGCTGCTGAATATGAATAATGATTTCATCAAAGTCCACGAGCTTGCATTTGTTTTTAGAACAAAAGTAGACAACGATGGTAAAGCATATGGCAATGGTAATGCAAATAAAGCAGATTACACTGATAAAGTAGACCATAATGATAACACAATAATAAAGAAGACGACAATGATAACACATTTATAATGCAGACGACAATAATAAAGCAGACGACGATGATAATACATCAGCGATAAAGCAGACAACAACGACAATGGTGAAGCAGACGACAATGACAAAGCAGCCGACAATGATACAAAGTAGACGACAATTCTATAGCAGACGACAATGACAAAGCAGTTGAGATAATTTGACATGTGCGACCACCAGACTCGCGTGGTTCTTTCAGACTTTCCTCGGTGCCGTTTCCAAAGTTGTATCAGCTGCTGGGCTTTATCCAAGTTTTATTACTGGTCCCTGTTGATACTCGGTGCCAACCCACTATGTCCTTCCAACTACGGAAAACGTTTCCTGTCCATAGATGTAGATACCTTCTCATTCCAGGTTCTGTGTTCTCGAATAAAACACCGAGAGTCATACACCATGAGTCGTAATCATCATCGATTTTTGTTTATAATTCAGATAGACTGAAAACTGTTTGTAAAATAAAAAATGTATATATATAACTTTTGAGTAGACTGACTGCATAGCGTAGCAGTCATTGGCTTAACGCTCACCCACGCAGTACAAACATTAACCATTTCCTGCATATTGACGCTTTTTGACGTCTCTGTAAAAGTCTCTTTGTGAAACCATTGTGATAAATAGAGCATTTGCTCCATAGGAGCAAATGCTCTATTTATCATATTTATCACAATGGTTTCCAAAATTTCACAATTCTAAAATTTTCTTTTTCTCATGTAAATGCTCTTTTCGGTAGACTTATTCAAGGAGGTTGGGTCTAAACATAGCTTATGAGGTAATGGGTTAACCGAGTGTCACACAGTTTAGATTCTGATGGGACGCCGAGTTACTCGACCTCTTATCTGGATCAAAGCTCTTTGCAAATATGTTAGTCATGTCGTGATCAGCACAATAAAATATTTAAGCGGTATACAGTAGAACATGTCTCAAAGAGAAGTAAATATGGGTCTGTATGGATCTGCATTCAGTGCGCTGCCCTACACCCATATGGCCGCTTAGAACAGGTTCTACTGTGCACCGCCGTTCTAACTCCTTGCTGAATAAATACGCGTTTCTGCGCTTTTGCAAATAGAGTTGACCCAATTCAGACGTCTCCTGTCATTATTTCTTACACGAATAATAATGGGTTGAAATACATGATATGCTATTCCCCAAAACAACTACCAAATAACCTGTCTTTAGCGCATTTGAATTGATTGAACATCGAAATATTAAGAAGCAGGTGGTTGCTTAATGCAGGTCAAATACAGGAGCTTTCTGCATTACCTTTGACCTGCATTAAGCACAGGAGCTTTCTGCATTACCTTTGACCTGTATTAAGCTACCACCTGCCCTACATTGCCATAATTAGACCTCTTTTTTGATGATCGCTTAAGACAGGTTTTACTGTATATGCCCCATACAAATAAGATGTCGAGTTGCGTGGCGTCTCGTCTGAATTCAAACTGATTGCGAATGTCATAAATGTTTCAGTCAGATACTCTAAAGGTTGCAATTCTTTTATCTCAGAATTTTATTTGTTTTTCTGGATAATTATGAAATGGTTTTCCGCCTGTTTCGTAAATGTTTATTGTATCTGCGATCACTTGGGATAGCCTTGTTCCAAAGAACAACTGACTGATATAGCTTTTAGCGACGTGTGGGTCCTCCATCAAATCATATGCATTTTGAGTGATACAGTAAAACCCCTATAAACCGGGGGTTCAATTGAGTATGGATATCAGTCTTGGAGACAGGTGGGAGCTTAGTGCAGGGTGAAGGTCTTGCTGAAGGCTCATCTAGTAGCTTTCTGTGTGACTTTCACCCTGCATTAAGTAGTCACCTGCTTTAATGTACTAAAATTCATCTGTACTAGAATTCCGGTTTAGATGGGTTCTACTGTACTGTGATAGAAAGTAGTTGGAAATAATTATATCACTATCATTTAAACCATTTATAGCTAGAACACTAAAGGGGATATATACAAACAGTGTAGATCCAGATCTGTGAGCTCATTCAGAACCATTCTGATCAGGATCTGCACTGTCGATTTAAAACAATATTTTCCGAAGGTCAAATTCGGAAAAAGAATTCTTTTAGAAACACCCCTAAAATGTAAATGAGATTCCTTCATAAGACATTTGGACGAGTTCACTAACAAAATGAGTCTTAACCCATTCACATATATTGGCGACTTTTGACGACTCAGTAAAAGTTACTTTGTGAAACCATTGTGATAAATAGAGCATTGAAATATATAACTATTATGAACAATGGAATTTTAACCATAGCAGACGCTGTATAACCAGATCTATATCGTTCATAAATAACAGAGCAGAGACTGGCTTCATACAGTCTAGGTCAAAAGGCGTATGTATGAGGGAAAGGGTTACGATTTCATTTCTTAGATAAACCGTAGCTCACTGATACTCACTGGAATCGCCTTAAAGAGACGAGTCTAACCATTTCCTCCATCAATATTCATGTAAGATGTGATTACATCATGAATATTAATTAGATTAATTTGCTATAATAGCGCATGGACACGGGAAGTTTTGTCCATGGCAGAAACTGTAGAATCATATCTATATTAATCGCAAACAAACAGAGCAGACCCAGCAGACCTTGGCAAGTTTATGCTTTTATTAATTTCAAAAGTGAGGTTTATGATGATTTTTATATAATTTCATCTGTTTAGCCTTTCTTGATTGCATAAAAATCCAAATTTATCCTTGACATTCTTTCTTCGCGTATAAACTTTGTTTATGTTCAACATATTTTCTTCCAATATTGAAATGATTTAATGTAGCCTATTGCAAACTTGGTCTTCAGTTCTTAAAACCATATGGAAAAACTTAACATTTCATTTCATATAATTTATGTTTGACAACTATCTTTCAGCGTTAAATATAAGTCCAGTGTTTTGGGAGATTTTCTACGACATTGATGAATATAATTTCATATTGAGCGGCAGACCTTTTGAAATTTTGAAATATGTTTCAATTACCCGTGATTAATGCCATGTTGTATTGTACTTACCTTCTTGCAACTATTGATATAATGTCATATTTTGCACATGTTCTTAACATCTTAAATATCATTTTATAACTGTCGAATGTTCTTTCAGTTTTAATATTCAACAGATTTTCTTGCTACTACAGTGTTTATAATTACCATATCCGGCACTCAATTGTTTTAAGTTTAACTATAGTTTCATGTTTTCAGACTTTCTTGATACCCTAAAATATATATATGTTTTAAAAAATCAAATTTGGCAAATCTTTCAGCATAAGACATGTTTCTCATGTTCGTATACAGTAAAACCCCGCTAATGCGACCACTTAATAAAACAACCGTTGGTGTCGTTTAAAGCAGGTGGTTCCTTAATGCAGGACAAAAGTAATGCAGAAAGCTCCTCTGGGAGCTTTCTGCATTACTTTTGTCCTGCATTAAGCTACCACCTGCATCTAGTACCCAGAATTATACCTCTTTTAGGTGGTCGCATTAGCGGGGTTTTACTGTACTTTCATTTAATGTAAAAAAGGCAAGCTGGTGCAATTATTGTGATACTATCGTATTGTACTGGTTCTCTCTTGGCAATATTTCATAAAACAATATGCGAAAAGCCTTTCTTCAGCTGTATAAATAACGTCAAGATTGGAGTGATTTAGTGATTAGTTTTATATAACACAAAGACAAAAAACAGGTCACTCATCAGTCATCACTTATGAGTGATGAGATGATGACTGATGAAGATGAAGATGATATTAGGAAAATGATTGTGGTTTATCTAATGTGCCTCAAAGGCATCAGACTGGCTATGAAATACCAAACTGTCTTCATTTTCGTTCTTGCAAAAGGGATAAGATAACTCTGTGACAAATAAACAAATATCACTTTGTGACAATTAAACCCACAGTCACAAAAAAGTAGGAAGGCATATGGGGTCATAAGTGAAGATATTTAAAAACATTCAACATTTGGCCTTCTTCCATGTGGCCTTACTATCATTCATACTTGGACGACTTCATTGAATTATAAGAACTTGTATGTCTGGTTTGGCAGACATTCTTTCAACACGTAGCTATGCATATAGCATTGTGCCCAAAGGCGTACTAAGACAAAAGAAACGCTTTGCGTTTCTGGATGTTTCCATTTTACAACTTTTGAGCATTGACACCTTAAAAATACTGTGTGCTATAATGGAAATTTTTATACATCTACCGAAAAGGAGCATTTGCTACAGAAATGGAAAATTTAGAATTGTGTGGTTTTGAAACCATTGTGATAAATAGAGCATTTGCTCTTATGGAGGAAATGCTCTATTTATGACAACTGTTTAAAAATGACCTTTACAGAGGCGTCATAAGGTGTTAGTAGTAAGGAGAGGGTTAATGAATATATGAAGAGTAATTTAGCTTCTGTTTTATAATTGGCATATGGACACGGGATTTTGTGGCCAAGACAGAAGCTGTAGAATCATATCTATATAATTCCATAAGCAAGTAGAGTAGACTTCGATCAGACGGCTCCTATAGTAGCCGTCTGGTCTGGGTCTACTCTGCTCGCAAATGCGTAAACTGCGTACATATATGAAGAAAAGGTTAAGAAACAGAAACTCCGGTTTTTTTACGATTTGTTCAGCGCTGCAAATGCACTTGCTCCTAATTTATTTCTACAAGAACTGCAGAACACGGAATGACATTTATTAATCACTTTCCCTGTCCAATGTTTATTCGAAATGTCAGTACCTACTGAATATTCATGGACAAACAGTTAAAATGAAAAATGGAAGGTGGAACATTGTAGCCATTATAGAAACTAAAGAAGCATACCTATCAATTCCATAAGCAAGCACAGCAGACCTATAGGAGCCGTCTGATCTGGGTCTACTCTGTTTGCAAATGGATGAAAATGCATTTATATGAAGGAAAGGGTTAACTTGGTGCTTCATAGACAAGCTCCTCAGTAAGCACTGATTGCACGTTGGCTTGTACGTGATTGTCGCAGCAATCGAACTTATGATTACTATACAAAGTCGATGGCGGATCGATGGATAATTTGACGTGTAGAGAGGATCATTACGGACGAAATGTTAAGATTCCCCGACAGATAATCGGAATATTAACAATAATGGCTTTGGCCAGTTCATCGTAGCCAGCAATTTATTAAGTGTGTGTTCATTAGCGCCAAGAACTAGCCCGCTAGGTCAATAGGGAAACCCCTCAAAATCGATTTACATGTATTATATTTTAACCCATAGATATGCCTTTTTATGCCTTTGCAAACAGAGAAGACCCGGATCAGACGGCTCCTGTTGAAGCCGTCTGGGTCTATGCTTATAAAACTTTTAGTTGAGTCTGAGTTCGTTCTCAAGTTTTTGATTGGTCAGATTTGAGCCTCTGGCTCAAATCTGACCAATCAAAAGCTTGAGAACTCAAATCTGACCAATCAAATGCTTGAGAACAAAACTCAGACTCAACTAAAAGCTTTATAAGCATGGACCCTGATCAGGGCATTCTATGTTTGCTTTTTTTTTTTTTAAATAATATAGATCTGAATAAACAGTTTCAAACATGGCTAAAGGTTCTCTTGTTCGTGTGTCTGTTATAAAAAAGTTCAATTAACTGATATTCATCATGTCATTATTTCTTACATGGCTATAATGTCATACTAGGTAAACGGTTAAAGATGACAGAAGATGGTATATGCTTCATAAATCTAGAATCTCGATAGATTTTATGGTTGTTATTGCAAGAAGATATTTGCTAAGAAAAGCAGTAAAACTTCAGGAACTATATACTGTTCGTTTAAATTGCAGCCAATGCTTAACCCTTTACCTGATAGAAACACCTTTTCGTGGCTTTGAAAACAGAGTAGACCCAGATCAGACGGCTCCTGTATGAGCTGTCAGATCAGTGCCTGTTCTGTTCGGTTATGGAAATGTATAGGTGTGAGTCTATAGTATGTGCTAAGGTAAACAAAAAGCATGTGTTCTTGTACTGTTGTAAATACTCGGCTGATAGTCATGATGTCATTTTTTCTTACACGTGTGATGCCTTCTGAGACTCCTAGTCACTGAAAGTCACCTCTAGCAATAAAAAGGTTTCAAGAAAAAAATCGCAGATCAGCAATCAGGCAATGGAACCCCCTCGGTATTGTTTTAGCTTTCCGGAGAGAGCCGAGAATATACGATCGGTAATCTGGAGCGATATCCTGGCGTCTCCAGCAGTTCCAGAGGGACCAGTCTGTGTGTGGTCTCCCTGCTGTCATAAGCGATAAATAATCACGCACATCAGTTTTGCAATATTAATGAATCCAGCTCAATCATTATTTCTAATTTTGCTTGAAGGAAACGAACCGTGTGTTGGGTGAATTTAATTAGTGAACTTGGTGCACACAAAAACATGCAATATCACGTGCATGACGCAACAGTTACCGCGATAATGTCGCAATAGTTACGAGATGTCACCTTTTATTGGTTATAAAAAAATCTAATTCACCTGTATACAAAAGAACAAAATACTTTTCTACAACATGTATTATGAATCATAATCCCAAGGGAAAAAACAAAAGTTATTAATATTTCAGCTTATTTGATCTTTCAAACAGTAATCTTAGAAACAATATGATCACTAAATGCGCCTAAGGTCACCTTCCTTCAACGTCCGGAAAATGACTTTAAGCCACAGACGTTGATAACAGCGGTATGTCCAAGGTACAGTGGTAGTTTTGACGTTTTTGCAAACAAGAATTTTTTTTCTTATGAAACCTTTCATAAACCTTTATTAACCCGTTACCTGGTGAATATTTATAAAAGAAATAATGACATCGTGAATACTAATTAGAATATATTTTATGATGGCATATGAAAAAGTGATGTTGTTGCCATGGCAGAAACTTTAGAATCAGATCTGCACTATTTCATAAACCCTCAACAGATCCTAATCAGGCGGCTCCTACAGGAGTTGTCTGGTCTGAGTCTACTCAGTTTGCAGGGGGTTAAAAAGGCGCCTCTGTCATTTAACCCTTTCACTGTTCTGTATGTAAATTTTAATACCTACTGAATATTCATTAATAAAATAATTATAAAGAAATCTTGAAGGTGGAGCACTGTAGACATCTTAGGAAGTAAAGAAACAGATCTATCAAATTCTGTTAGCAAACAGAGTAGACCCTGATCAGACGGCTCCTATAGGAGCCGTCTGATCTGGGTCTACTCTGTTTGCAAATGCGTGAAAACACGTTTATATGAGGGAAAGGGTTAAAGGTGTAAACAATATCATCATGTATACTATATACATATTCACATACATAATAGGAATGTTACAATAGAGATTAACAATCACTTGCAAGCTGCAAGAAACTAAAATTCACAGAAGACAAAACACATTATTGTGTATTTCAACAGACACTTTCAAAATTGCCTTTTTGATACAAAATAACCGTTTTCGACAATACTCGTAAATTTTGTTGAACAATAAAATATTATCGACCTATTTTGAACAGTTACAAAGTAAATCTTAAGCCGAATAAGTTTTGTCTTTCATCAGTGTTTATCCGATCGGTGTTCTTGCGATATACTTCTTTTCAGCATATAAACAAATGAATTATGTATTTTAGGATTTTTAAAACTCATTACAATTAGAGACTATAATTTAAGTGAATTTCAGAATTAGTTTCAAATAAGAATCAGAATATCGTGAGCTGTGCTGATGCATTACAGTTTGCATTGATATGATGTTTTTATTCAATATCTATCTAAACTGACAAAATATTTATTTGGACGGACCCATCATAACGGATTTCAATAAATTATTTAGCTCTTGATAATGTAATCAATTTGTTCTCTTCCGATACATGTAGTATGTTTTTTTTAAATACAGTAAATCCCCTCTAAAGCGACCACCTAAAAGATGTATATATCTGGGTCATAGAGCCAAATATAGTTTAATGCAGGACGAAAGTTATGCAGAAAGCTCATACAGGAGCTTTCTGCATTACTTTCTTCCTGCATTAAGCAACAACCTGCTTTTAATGACACCAAATGACATGCATTAAGTGGGTGGCATGAGAGGTGTTGTACTGTACATAGAGTAAAAACATTGTTCAACTAACAATCTTCAACAGTATGTTCCCATCTCCCCGGGCTGTTTGCTATCTAACATATTTGAAATATTACATTTATAGCATATTGACAAATATGACACACGAGGGTCTGGTTGTCGAGAAGTTTGTTCGAATTATGGTGTGTGTTTCCCGATGGGGCATCCTATAATTTATTGGTTTGAAAATGACATAGTAGCCAAAAGGTAATTCGTTCTGTTTAATTTATTACGGGTTTCAAACTTTTTCAGTACTCCGTGAATTTGCTATATTTCTGCTATGATGGGTTTATTTCACCTTGTAAAGGAAGCGTGTTATACATTTTCTATGTTGCATTTGGGTTTGGATGTACAGTAAAATCCTTCTAAAGTGAACACTTAATGAATGACCACGGGTGGCTTTAACCCATTCCCGCATATTGACGCATTTTGACGACTCTGTAGAAGTCACTTTGTGAAACCATTGTGATAAATAGAGCATTTGATCCTATAGGAGCAAATGCTATATTTGTCACAATGGTTTCAAACTACAAAATTCTAAACTTTTCCTTTTCTCTAGTTAATGCTCCTTTTCGGCAGATTTATTCAAAGAGGTTGGATCTAAAAATAGCCTATGAGGTAATGGGTTAAAGGCAGATGGTTGCTTAAGGCAGGACAAAAGGGACACATAATGCTCATAATATTATAGAAGATTGCTGCATAACTTACGTCTGGCATTAAGCTATCTCATTTTTGATTGCTTTAGAGGGTTTTTACTGTATTGTTATGGGTTTGACGTCACTGCGATGGATTTCATTCTAACAGATGTTTCATTTCTCCTGTATATTACAGTACTATTTCATTCTAACAGATGTTTCATTTCTCCTGTATATTACAGTACTATTTATTTAAGTCTTTATATCTACCCCATGAGTTTCATGTAATGAATAATGATATCGTCAAGATTATTTTTATAATGGTTTAAAAATACATTTACAGGAATATTTGGCCATGCAGAATCAAGGTTGTATTATTCCATTTGGAAACAAAACATGCATTGTTCAGACTGCTCCTACGGGAACCGGCTGGTATTAGTCTACGTGTACTCTGTTTGCAAAGACGTGAATATACGTCTCAATGAGGTAAAGAGTTAAATTTGTAATTATACCTAGTGTGTATGAACCAAACCAATATTCATCTCCAATTTTTTTTGTCCCAATGACATCCGGGAAATAATTTATAAAATAAATAGTGCAAACTCTGACTGTTAACCCCCCCCCCCCCATGAGTATGCATATAAGCACTAAAACCTCATGATTATTGATTAGATTAATTGTCATAACAGTACATGGACACAAGACTTTTTGGTCATGTAATAAACTTTAGAATAATATCTATATCATAGTATAAACAAACATAGCAGACCCTGATCAGACGGCTGATCAGGGTCTGCTTTGTTTGCTTATGATATAATATAGATATGATTCTACAGTTTCTGTCATGGCCAAAACTTCCTGTGATCATGTTTTATTGTAACACAGGGCGAAATTTATGCATACGTTTACATTACTTTCGTCACATGTCATAAACATGCAGATTTAGACATCTTGTGATTGTTTGATATAGAGAGCTTTGCTGTATTTTCTTAATTTGCAATATGACTTTTAGTGTCATATATCAGATTTGAAATATGATTGCAACTATCCAATCTGTATATGAGCCATATATTGCCCAGACAATTTATGCATTAAAAGAATACACAAGGACTTAACCTTGTTGTTTATCTTTATGCCGAGTCTTAGCCACGGCTTACACACAAGAAATAGATCTAATCAATTAATTACAGAAGAACCTCTGTCTTCCTTCAATTTGATGCTTTTCATTTTCATATTTTACTTTTCAAAGTGTTATTTGTGGAACTGCAATATGGTTGATATGGAAGACAAATGACAGCATGCATGTTGTGGGTGAGGGTATTACATGTAGTCGTGTCTGTGTTGTTCAATATTAACCCATTACCTTATAAGCTATTTTTAGATACAACCTCTTTGAATAAATCTACGAAAAGGAGCATTAACTAGAGAAAAGGAAAAGTTTAGAATTTTGTAGTTTGAAACTATCGTGATAAATAGAACATTAATTTTGCTCATATAGGAGCAAATGCTATCCAAATGTTGTCGTTGGTTGTGCCAAAAAGTCGTACGGTAAAATACGGTGAGAGAAGTTTCATGCATGCAGCTCCGAAACTTTGGAATGCTCTACCGTCAGGCATTAGAGACGCAAGGTCACTGGCATGTTTCAAAAGGTGTCTGAAAACGCACTTTTTCAACATTTGTTACTAGGACAGTTTTGCTCAGAATAGGAATGGCTTTCAGCCAACCTATTAAGCTAACAGATTACCCAATAGTCATGTACTGTGGCAACTAAGCTAAGGATAGGAATGGCTTTCAGCCAACCTATTAAGCTAACAGTTGACCCAGTAGTCATGTACAGTGGCAACTGAGTTCAGGATAGGAATGGCTTTCAGCCAACCTATCAAGCTAACAGTTGACACAATAGTCATATAAATGGAATGATTTTCAGTCAGACCATTTATTCTAATTTATGATATTGATGAGCATGGCTTTCAGTCAACTTGTCTGTATCAAGTTTGTTAATATAGATTATTCTAATTCGTGATACTGATGAGCATGGCTTTCAGTCAACTTGTCTGTATCAAGTTTTTGTTAATACAGATTATTCTAATTTGTGATATTGATGAGCATGGCTTTCAGTCAACTTGTCTGTATCCAGTTTGTTAATACAGTTTATGCTATTCCTTGCGGATAGTGATTTTATATCTATTGTATATCTTTTTCATATCTTTAACTGACCGGTGGAAATCATGTAGTTACTTCCGGCTAGCAATTTCATATATATTGTACATCTTTCATTGTCTGGATAGATAATCATGCTGATCGTTCCGGTTAGTGATTTCATCCATGTGAAAGCTTTTGAACGCACATATCCAGTGTGAAAAGAGCGCTATATAAATGTGGTATAATAATAATAATAATAATAAAAATGCTCTATTTATCACAATGGTTTCACAAAGTGACTTTTACAGAGTCGTCAATATAAGGACAGTAACATCTCTTTAACCGAATTAACCCTTTACTCCACGAATATTTATGTAAGAAATGATGCTATCATTGATATTAATTAGATCCATTTTTTTCATAACAGCACACAAAAGTTATTCATAATTTTTACATAACATATAGGTGCCGTCTGATTTGTGCCTATACTCTGTTTACAAAGGCATAGAAAGGTGTATTAATGGAGTAAAAGTAAACCTATATTTCGTAATGAACTCGTCCAAATATGAATTTTGAATTAATCTAACTTTAATTTTTAGTGATCTTTCTGTAAGAATTTGCAAACATCTTGGACCCAGATGAGACGCCTGGTAATCCAAGCTGTTTGACTTTCGATTATTTCTTACAGTGGGGTAAGGGTTATCATATTTCAATTATGACAGGTCTATTATAGATTGGAATTCCTTGTATTTATCAAATTAACCCTTATCTTGTCTTAGCGCGACCTGGCTTGCATTGCACCTGCAAACAGCAATACTTCCTTAACCGTTTACTCCATAAATACGCTTTTCTACGCCTTTACAAACAGAGTAGACCCAGATCAGATGGCTCCTATAGGAGCCGTCTGATCTGGGTCTGCTCTGTTTGCTTATGGAATAATATAGATCTGATTTTACAGCTTTTGCAAATGTTTCATGACTTAATGTGCCATTTTAAGAATTACTCTAATTAATATTCATTATGTCATCATTTCTTACATGGATATTCAAGGAGTAAAAGTGTTACAGTAAAAGCTATATAACGGTCACTAAATTACATTAAGTATTTTGTGTTAAAAGCATGTGGCTGCTTAAAGCAAGGTGAAAGTAAAACAGAACGCTCTATAGGAGCGCTCTGTTTTACTTTCACCTTGCTTTAAGCAGCCACCCGCTGTTTTACTTTCACCTTGCTTTAAGCAGCCACCTGCCCTAAATACCAGCTAATTAACACAATTTAGTGGCCGTTATAGAGAGGTTTTGTTGTAATAGGAAGGAAGGAAATTCTTATAACAGGAGAGAGGTTAAGCAGATATAGTTACTGCATCGTGATAGGGGTTAACTTGAACAGTACTTCATACGAAAGTGCATGTTAGAGACTATTACAGAATTTTGTGAACTGTATATACCCAGAAAAGCCGACGTCTCACATCGGGAGTGATTTCGATGGGAAATAATGGAACAAGGTTACATTGAAACACTTCTCCGGCTAATCGCGACCTGACTCGCATTTGCAACCAGCTTTGATCCAGATGAGACTCCGAGTAACTCGGCATCTCATAGGGATCCACGATATTTGATACGCGGTATTTTCGTTTTCAAAAAGCTTGATCAAATCGGAAGTAGGCAAAATTGCATCAAATCAAATTTTATGTAAACTTTTTTTCACGATCTGAGTAATAATGGTTTGAGTATAAGCAAGCTGATACGTAAAGCTCGGGTGAGCTGGGTGCGACTTTCGCATAGTAGGACCTGTCTTAAGCGGCCATCTGAATACAGGCCCAGAGGTTATAAAAAATGCTTGGGTCTGAGATCATTCTCAAGAATTCTTGAGAATGGTCTCAGACTCAGAAGTGTTTTTTGACTTGGGCCCAAGTCTAAAGTAATGCAGAACGTTCCTATAGGAGTTTTCTGTATTACTTTTGCCCTGTCCTGTATTAAGCATCCACAATCGTTTTAAGACTCCTATATTCAATAAATGAATGGCCGCTTAGGACAGGTTCTATTGTATATAGAAATAAACCCCTCTAAAGAGATAATAGTGAAATATAAATGCATATTCACATGTTTGCTCATACAATAAAATCCCTCTAATGCGAGCAGCAAAAAGGGGCATAATTTACAGTAATAAACAGATGGTAGCTTAATGCAAGGCGAAAGTTATGCAGAAAGCTTTCTGCATAACTTTCGTCCTGCATTAAGCAACCACCTGCTTATGAAGACAGCCATGTTTATTCATTAAGTGGTCGCATTAGAGGGGTTTTACTGTATTGTGATCTGGTACAATTTTGATTACTTTCGATTCGATAAAACTTTTGAGAACCTATTGACTGAGTGTCAAACAGCTAAAAGTGTCTAAAGGTAAATTCTTCTCTGTTAGAATTCCTGTTTAGAGGGGATTTATTGTATTTATGGTGTAAAGGGTTACATAAGATGTATGCAGGATTTTGCATTTATTTCGAAGTCGTAATATCACGTAGTTTACCTATTGCATCTGGTACAGACATATTTTCTGTCATATGAAACTGGCAGTATATGCATGCCTACGCGGTCTTGCCAACGACTTTCTTTTTCTTGATCTGTGCTTTCAAAGAATCTGATTTGGAAAATATCCGTTTTCCAAAGAAATAGAAACAGTACAAGGTTTGGTAGAGAAATAAAGGAACTATGGGGTTTTCAATGATGGCAACACGATATCTGTTTAAGTCAATGACATTTATTTCCCTGTCTGTGATATCTGTAATTTTATGTTGATATCTCTCGACACCATTATTCTGTCGAATTGAAAGTACAAGGTTGTTGTTAATATGACACCATGAAAAACTTTCACTGTCAAAATCTGTTCAAAGGTACGTCACCAAACCCCTTGCAAATTTTCATTCTCCCCGAAACTTTTAACACAATACTTAGACTAATTAATGAGTCTTCATGCATTGCAGACTATTTCAGACATGACGTTTTAACCCTTACCCCAACTATGAAACAAAATAATGGCAGCTCAAATTTGGTAATGGTTTAATTTTGATGACTTCCGACTCGATCAAACTTTTGAGAAGCTATTGACGGCGTGTTAAGATGTCTGTGTTCCGATAAGACTCCAAGTTACCGGACGTCTCATTCGGATCTAAGTTGTCTGCAAACGCGAGTAATGAGGCGGATAGTGGGATAAGGCTGCAGTTTCAGCTGTCATTGCATTGAATACATCGTCAACAAACCCAGTAAAATGGAAGATCGGTGCCGCTTTAGCTTGAACAATTAGAATTTCAACCACAATCTAACAATTATCAATATGACTGACTTCAATCCTGTCCTTGCTTTATCTGCTAAAATCAAATTTACGCACAGCAAGTAATGCTTTTGTCGTCAATGATGTTATCCAAAGCGAGTATGCTAATAGAAAACTCATCACTCATGCCTTAAAATTGTGTCGCCTTTGACCCTTTAAATGGGTGAAATGAATTGGCTGACATTTTGTAAACAGTGTACATCCGTATCAGAGGCTTCATCTAGTAGTCGTATGATAAGGAAATGCAGTGTTTGTTATTCACATTATTCTAATAATTTCAATAGCTATATACTGAATGGACTATAATGTTAAATAATGGTGGAGAATTCCACTTTGGAAATTTTACCATTCAGTTGTTTAATGAGTCACGGAATAAATTACTGTGCAAATGACCACAGTGACTCGAGAAGGCCCCAACCCTTATCCCGCTTTCCGCTACATGGCTCGCATTCACAAAAAGCTTGGATCCAGATGAGACGCCGAGTAACTCGGCGTCTCATCAGGATCCAAGCTGTTTGATACTCAGTCAATATTTTCTCAAAAGATGTTCGAATCCAAGTACACAAAAATGCAGCATATCTGAAATTGAGCCGGCATTATTTTTGCACGGCGTTATTAGGGTCAATAGAGTAGCAATGGTAATTATATTGCGTAATGAATAATTTATGACGAAACATCAAGCGGATTAATTTAATTAAATGCAGCAGTCTTCATCAAATGGCTTGTCAACAAGACATCATACCAATAAGTGCTTGTTGTTTATTTCATTGCATCTGTCATTGATTAGTATTTAAGTCTTCAAATACCTGACGAGATATGCATTTGTGCATGATTTTAACTAACCCTTTCAGTGCAGGAAAATAGTCACTAATACCCTTTGCAAATACAGTAGAACTCCTCTAATGCGACCACTTAATGAATAAACACGGGTGTTTTTATAAACAGGTGGTTGCTTAATGCAGGGCAAAAGTAATGCAGAAAGCTCATCTAGGAGCTTTCTGCATTACTTTTGTCCTACATTAAGCTACAACCTGCATCTAGAACTCATAATTGTACCTCTTTTAGGTGGTCGCATTAGCGGGGTTTTACTGTAGTGTAGACCAAAATGAGAGGGCACCTAGACACTGTTTGTCATTGTTACACTTTTCTTTAAAACAAATCCCCGAATATTCACGATAATCGCGGTCAGTTTTTGGAATAGTCCATTTGAAAACCAGCGTTGATATGGTTAATACATGTACACACCTTGATTGACTCAGATTCTAATTACTTGGTTGGGAACTATTTTGACACTTCATTTTGCTTTTTTTTATTAGACAGCATGTAGTACCCATGTCCATACATTGGTATCATTAAAACAAATTTGTCGGTATTTAGCCTACTACAATAGAACCCGTCTTAAGCGGCCATCAAAATAATTCTAATTATGGGTCTGTAAGACAGGTGGTAACTTAAATGCAGGTCAAAAGTAATAGGAGCTTTTCGCATTATTTTTGCCCTGCATTAAGCAACCACCTGCTTGTTTTTAGAATCTTATGTTCAATAAATCATTTCCAGACCCTAGAATCATTCTGAGCTATACAGAATTGTCGCTAATGCGACCACATAATTCATTAACATTGGAATGTAAAAGCAGGTAGTTGCTTAGTAACTATGGAAGTTTTCTGAATTACTTTTGACAAGCATTAAGCTACCATCTGCCTTACAGACCCATAATTAGACAACCTTTTTGATGGCCGCTTAACACAGGTTCTGCTGTATTTCCGTGTATTAAATGTGGTTTCATTATACATATACATGTAGTTACATTCTACAAAAAACGAAGCGTGATAAAACATTACTATTACCACTAAACATTTGAAAAAAAAAAAGAATTTTCAGGTTTTATAGAAATACTTATATCAATGTTTGACTTTTTATTTTATTTTATTTGTCTCTACTTTTAAATTCAATCGAGGGAAAATCTAGGCGGGAACCTAACAGCCTCGGAAATGGGAGATTTTCGCATGTCCGTGAAGTTGGCTACTTGTTCCTTGTTCCCAGTTCGACATTCAATGGATTGTGAATGTTCAATAGCAAACAAGTAGCTAACTTCACAGCCCGTTACTTATTCGACTGTTTTCGTTTTTGTGAATAACGAACCGGGAATAAGTAGCTAACTTCACACCCCGTTACTTATTCAACTATATCCGTTATTCTGAATAACGAACCGGGAATAAGTAGCTAACTTCACATCCCGTTACTTATTCAATTAGTTTCGTAATTTGAATAACGAACCGGGAATAAGTAGCTAACTTCACATCCAGTTACTTATTCGATTATTTTCGTTTTTGTGAATAACGAACCGGGAATAAGTAGCTAACTTCACATCCCGTTACTTATTCAATTATTTTCGTTATTTTAAATAAGGAACCGGGAATAAGTAGCTAACTTCACATCCCGTTACTTATTCGATTATTTTCGTTGTTCCGAATAACGAACCGGGAATAAGTAGCTAACTTCACATCCCGTTACTTATTCGATATTTTCGTTTTTGTGAATAAGGAACCGGGAATAAGTAGCTACCATCACATCCCGTTACTTATTCGATTATTTTCGTTTTTGTGAAAAAGGAACCGGGAATAAGTAGCTAACTTCACATCCCGTTACTTATTCAATTATTTTTCGTTATTTTGAATAAGGAACCGGGAATAAGTAGCTAACTTCACAGCCCGTTACTTATTCGACTGTTTTCGTTTTTGTGAATAACGAACCGGGAATAAGTAGCTAACTTCAGACCCAGTTACTTATTCAATTATATTCGTTATTCTGAAAAACGAACCGGGAATAAGTAGCTAACTTCACATCCCGTTACTTATTCAATTATTTTCGTTATTTTGAATAACGAACCGGGAATAAGTAGCTAACTTCACATCCAGTTACTTATTCGATTATTTTCGTTTTCTGAATAACGAACCGGGAATAAGTAGCTAACTTCACATCCCGTTACTTATTCAATTAGTTTCGTTAATTTGAACAACGAACCGGGAATAAGTAGCTAACTTCACATCCAGTTACTTATTCAATTATTTTCGTTTTTGTGAATAACGAACCGGGAATAAGTAGCTAACTTCAGACCCAGTTACTTATTCAATTATATTCGTTATTCTGAAAAACGAACCGGGAATAAGTAGCTAACTTCACATCCCGTTACTTATTCAATTATTTTCGTTATTTTGAATAACGAACCGGGAATAAGTAGCTAACTTCACATCCAGTTACTTATTCGATTATTTTCGTTTTCTGAATAACGAACCGGGAATAAGTAGCTAACTTCACATCCCGTTACTTATTCAATTAGTTTCGTTAATTTGAACAACGAACCGGGAATAAGTAGCTAACTTCACATCCAGTTACTTATTCAATTATTTTCGTTTTTGTGAATAACGAACCGGGAATAAGTAGCTAACTTCACATCCAGTTACTTATTCAATTATTTTTCGTTATTTTGAATAAGGAACCGGGAATAAGTAGCTAACTTCACATCCCGTTACTTATTCGATTATTATCGTTATTTTGAATAAGGAACCGGGAATAAGTAGCTAACTTCACATCCAGTTACTTATTCAATTAGTTTCTTTATTTTGAATAACGAACCGGGAATAAGTAGCTAACTTCACATCCCGTTACTTATTCGATTATTTTCGTTGTTCCGAATAACGAACCGGGAATAAGTAGCTACCATCACATCCCGTTACTTATTCGATTATTTTCGTTTTTGTGAATAAGGAACCGGGAATAAGTAGCTAACTTCACATCCCGTTACTTATTCAATTATTTTTCGTTATTTTGAATAACGAACCGGGAATATGTAGCTAACTTCACAGCCCGTTACTTATTCGACTGTTTTCGTTTTTGTGAATAACGAACCGGGAATAAGTAGCTAACTTCACACCCAGTTACTTATTCAATTATATTCGTTATTCTGAATAACGAACCGGGAACAAGTAGCTAACTTCACATCCCGTTACTTATTCAATTATTTTCGTTATTTTGAATAACGAACCGGGAATAAGTAGCTAACTTCACATCCAGTTACTTATTCGATTATTTTCGTTTTTGTGAATAACGAACCGGGAATAAGTAGCTAACTTCACATCACGTTACTTATTCGATATTTTCGTTTTTGTGAATAACGAACCGGGAATAAGTAGCTAACTTCACATCCCGTTACTTATTCGATTATTTTCGTTTTTGTGAATAACGAACCGGGAATAAGTAGCTAACTTCTCATCCCGTTACTTATTCGTTTATTTTCGTTTTCTGAATAACGAACCGGGAATAAGTAGCTAACTTCACATCCAGTTACTCATTCAATTAGTTTCGTTAATTTGAACAACGAACCGGGAATAAGTAGCTAACTTCACATCCAGTTACTTATTCGATTATTTTCGTTTTTGTGAATAACGAACCGGGAATAAGTAGCCAACTTCACATCCCGTTACTTATTCAATTATTTTTCGTTATTTTGAATAAGGAACCGGGAATAAGTAGCTAACTTCACATCCCGTTACTTATTCGATTATTTTCGTTGTTCCGAATAACGAACCGGGAATAAGTAGCTAACTTCACATCCCGTTACTTATTCGATATTTTCGTTTTTGTGAATAAGGAACCGGGAATAAGTAGCTACCATCACATCCCGTTACTTATTCGATTATTTTCGTTTTTGTGAATAACGAACCGGGAATAAGTAGCTAACTTCTCATCCCGTTACTTATTCGTTTATTTTCGTTTTCTGAATAACGAACCGGGAATAAGTAGCTAACTTCACATCCAGTTACTCATTCAATTAGTTTCGTTAATTTGAATAACGAACCGGGAATAAGTAGCTAACTTCACATCCAGTTACTTATTCGATTATTTTCGTTTTTGTGAATAACGAACCGGGAATAAGTAGCCAACTTCACATCCCGTTACTTATTCAATTATTTTTCGTTATTTTGAATAAGGAACCGGGAATAAGTAGCTAACTTCACATCCCGTTACTTATTCGATTATTTTCGTTGTTCCGAATAACGAACCGGGAATAAGTAGCTAACTTCACATCCCGTTACTTATTCGATATTTTCGTTTTTGTGAATAAGGAACCGGGAATAAGTAGCTACCATCACATCCCGTTACTTATTCGATTATTTTCGTTTTTGTGAATAACGAACCGGGAATAAGTAGCTAACTTCACATCCCGTTACTTATTCAATTATTTTTCGTTATTTTGAATAAGGAACCGGGAATAAGTAGCTAACTTCACAGCCCGTTACTTATTCGACTGTTTTCGTTTTTGTGAATAACGAACCGGGAATAAGTAGCTAACTTCACACCCAGTTACTTATTCAATTATATTCGTGATTCTGAAAAACGAACCGGGAATAAGTAGCTAACTTCACATCCAGTTACTTATTCGATTATTTTCGTTTTTGTGAATAACGAACCGGGAATAAGTAGCTAACTTCTCATCCCGTTACTTATTCGATTATTTTCGTTTTCTGAATAACGAACCGGGAATAAGTAGCTAACTTCACATCCAGTTACTTATTCAATTATATTCGTTATTCTGAAAAACGAACCGGGAATAAGTAGCCAACTTCACATCCCGTTACTTATTCAATTATTTTCGTTATTTTGAATAACGAACCGGGAATAAGTAGCTAACTTCACATCCAGTTACTTATTCGATTATTTTCGTTGTTGTGAATAACGAACCGGGAATAAGTAGCTAACTTCACATCCCGTTACTTATTCGATTATTTTCGTTTTTGTGAATAACGAACCGGGAATAAGTAGCTAACTTCTCATCCCGTTACTTATTCGATTATTTTCGTTTTCTGAATAACGAACCGGGAATAAGTAGCTAACTTCACATCCCGTTACTTATTCAATTAGTTTCGTTAATTTGAATAACGAACCGGGAATAAGTAGCTAACTTCACATCCAGTTACTTATTCGATTTTTTTCGTTTTTGTGAATAACGAACCGGGAATAAGTAGCCAACTTCACATCCCGTTACTTATTCAATTATTTTTCGTTATTTTGAATAAGGAACCGGGAATAAGTAGCTAACTTCACATCCCGTTACTTATTCCATTATTTTCGTTATTCTGAATAAGGAACCAGGAATAAGTACATGTAGTTAACTTCACACCCTGCCAAATTACCGTGTAATTAATTTATTACCAGTCAGAGATCCGACTTACCTAATTAAGAAAGGAACAACTTTTATTTTTGCTGACATGAGACGTCATCACAGAGCAAATATGACGTCGTCTCAGAGCAATTTCGAAAAAGGAATTCAATATTCACTTGTAAACATTTGAGTTTAAACGGTTACACGTTGTACCTAGAAGTTGATAGTGTCAAATTGAGGAACATACGAGGAACAATCTTTTACGTTTATTATCGATTTTTGGTGTTAATCCGTCAAGAATTAATGGACTAAGGACGATATGAAATTTCGAATCGACGTCAAATTTGAATTCTGTATTCTCCGTGGAAGCCCCCGAATACGGTTCTGTACACCCCGGCAGTTTTTAGCAAACTTGCCAATCAAATTCTAAGGATTTACTCTGACTGGTAATAAATACTCATTTGAATAGTCAACCGGCAATTGGCAGCCAGCTGCCAAATCAAATGTAACTTCAGAAATTGTTTACTAGCGAACCGTCAACTGGCAACTGGCAGCCAGCTTCAAATTCGCTCTTAACATATCAAAACAGAGTTGATCACGACTAGTCAGCTGGCAACTGGCAGCCAGCTTCAAATTCGACTTCTATAATCCCTAGATACATATTCATGTGAATTGATGAGATTCATGTGAATTGATGAGATGAAATGAGATAAGAATAGATCAGATATAAAGCTGATCGGAATCTGATCTGTATCTGGTTTGTATCCGATCAGATCAACTCAGATCAAGATCAGCTCAGATCCAGATACGATTATATTAGATCAAAATCTGATCTGGATCTGATCTAGTTCTGATCTAAATCTAATAGTGTACTTGTTTTGATCAAAGCAGATCGGATCAGATCTAGATCTAGATCCAGATCAGATCAGATAAGATTCGATTAGATCATAGCATCCCAGATTACATAAAGTCAGACTAGATACGACCAGATGAGATCCAGATCCAGATCTTGATCCAGATCTTGATCCAGATCAGATCGGATCAGATCATATGTTTATCCAGTCTAAGTCAAGATCTATATAGATGTGTTGATCCGGCTAATTGGGCGGAGTTTGCTGTTACTGCACAGCATCTAAATTAACTCATTTTGTGCTGAAAATTATTCTGATGTGTTTCATTTTTACTTGCTTTGTTACATTGTTTACTTACTTCTGCTTTGAGAAACTGTATGAGAAACTATTGAACAAGTGTCAAACAGCTTGGATCCTCATCTCGGTGCCTCATCTGGATCCAAGGTGTTTACAAATGCAAGTTATATCGTGCTTAGCATAATAAAGGTCACAACACACTTAGATAAATAACAGCTTTATTCAGGAGAACGAGTGAAAGGATAATCGGTGATAGAGTTTAATAGATAGAGAACCTCGATCTATGCTGTTTTATATCACACTAATTACGTAAGATTTCCGACATCACATTTTTAGAGCATACATTTATTATTTTGTAGATTTTCATTATTTCAAGACTTTGTTGATCTTTATCTGGTTACATATTTTAACAGTTTGGATTCAAATCAGACGATGAGATACGTCTTGTTTAATCTAGGCTGGTAATATTTATTTACTAACAATGTGTACAACCTGCTACAACGTATGTGTGACTTGATAACATGACATAGAGTTGAGTCGAACATCTGTTAATCATGAATTTGTCAATTGCGCACGCTAAGTTACTCAACTACTCTCATTACATGAACAAACCCGATCTGATCTTATCTGATCTGGATCTAGATCTCGTCTGATCTTGATCTGATTTGGATCTGGATCTGAATCACTTCTGACCTGATATGGTATGATCTAATCTGATCTAATCTGATCTGGATATCAGTTGGATATTATCTGGATTGAATCACTAGTTCACGAAAAAATAGAAGAAATCTATATTTTGACTAATTAGATCTATACCTTAGCACAATTGAATCCCGACGATTTAGATCTTTTGAATTTAGATAAAGTGAATTCTATATAGTTTA
Source organism: Azorinus chamasolen (assembly GCA_963576725.1). Lineage (NCBI taxonomy): Eukaryota > Metazoa > Mollusca > Bivalvia > Cardiida > Solecurtidae > Azorinus > Azorinus chamasolen. The sequence goes on along the minus strand of OY755243.1, from coordinate 53,165,209 downwards.
GCTTGATTTGATCTAGATCTATTCAACAATTATTTTACCAGATTTGCTACGGACCCTATTGTACAGTAGCCGGAAAGACATTTTACACAACATGAATGAACGCCATGAGACTGTATAAATACATGTTATAATATATCTTATCTAGATCTTACCAAATTAAAAGGAGGAGTAAAAGATCTAGATCTTATCAAAATAAAAGAAGGAGTAAAATTTTAAACACTGATAAAAAAAATTCGATCACCGAAAGAAAAATGCAAGATGTGTTCTTTGCCAATATCTTTAGGTATTGAAATCGATGAAAAATTATGTGTGAGTAAATCTCTTCACGACTATAAACCCTTCACTCAACGTGCCTGTTTATGTCAATGCAAACACAGTAGACCCAGATCAAACGTAATGAAATAAATTTACAAACAGAGTACATCCAGATCAGACAGCTTCTGCTGTAGCTCCTTGATCACTGATCAGGGTCTAACTCTTATCGGTTTGCTTATGAAATAATATACCGGTAGGTCTGGTTGTACAATTACTGTCAAAGCCAAACTTTCATGTACTCATGTATCATTACAAAAACTCGATCTCCATGAACTCATTTTTTTCTTACACGCCTTTTTTTCACAATGCTAATTTTTCAAAGGGATCTTTGGCTCTGACAGAAACTATAGGATTAGATCAACAGAATTTCATAAGCAACAGAGCAGAACCTGGTCAGACAGCTCCTACAGGAACTGTCCGATCTGGATCTACTCTATTTGCAAACGTGCGTGAAGCCGTTTACATAATACGAGAAGGATCGAGAAATTGATTTTAAAGCAAATTTGGTGTCTGCTGTCAACAGAGCTAACTGGTGTTTATTAATTCTTTTTTCTCTTAAGAATATTTATTAAAGATTTCATGACCTCTTGCATATTCATTTACAGGGATTACAGAGACGTTAGACAACCATGATCGAATCTAAAGAAATAAGTCTACGGACTAAGCAATCAGAGCAGATCCTGATCAGACAGTTTCTACGTGATTTAGGTTTACGCTGTTAACAAAAAGTTTGAATAGAATAATTTTCCAATACGAAAAGACCCATTAACCTACAGTGCTAACATCTAAAGTCACATTCATAATAGAATGTAGCATATCCTTTTTTATAATTGTAGACCCAAGTCATTGGCTTAAACGGCTTTAAAACGCGTTTGAAACGCAATAAGTTGGAAAGAATAATAGTTTCTCCACTGTAATTACTTAACGCAGCAAACACATAAAGATCTACGATGGAGTTGCAGAGTTACGATGCAGTAACTCGGTTTAAAAGTATACTGTCGCTACAAAAGATTAACGTTGGAAGGAATGCCGTGGTAACGAGAGTCCATTGTATACATGTATATAGTTTCTTATTCCCGGTTCCTTATTCAAAATGACTAATATAATTGAATCAGTATTTGGATGTGAAGTTAGTTACTTATTCTCTGTTACTTATTCAAAATAACGAACATAATTGAATAAGTAACGGGATGTGAAGTTAGCTACTTATTCCCGATTCGTTATTCAGAATTACGAAAATAATTGAATAAGTAACGGGATGTGAAGTTAGCTACTTATTCCCGGTTCGTTATTCACAAAAACGAAAATAATCGAATAAGTAACGGGATGTGAAGTTAGCTACTTATTCCCGGTTCGTTATTCGGAACAACGAAAATTATCGAATAAGTAACGGGATGTGAAGTTAGCTACTTATTCCCGGTTCGTTATTCACAAAAACGAAAATAATCGAATAAGTAATGGGGTGTGAAGTTAGCTACTTATTCCCGGTTCGTTATTCAGAATAACGAAAATAATCGAATAAGTAACGGGATGTGAAGTGACCTACTTATTCCCGGTTCGTTATTCACAAAAACGAAAATAATCGAATAAGTAACTGGACGTGAAGTTGGCTACTTATTCCCGGTTCGTTATTCAAAATAACGAATATAATTGAATAAGTAACGGGATGTGAAGTTAGCTACTTATTCCCGGTTCGTTATTCAAAATAACGAAAATAATTGAATAAGTAACGGGATGTGAAGTTAGCTACTTACAAGAACGAACATAATCGAATAAGTAACTGGACGTGAAGTTAGCTACTTATTCCCGGTTCGTTATTCAAAATAACGAAAATAATGGAATAAGTAAAGGGATGTGAAGTTAGTTACTTATTCCCGGTTCGTTATTCAGAACAACGAAAATAATCGAATAAGTAACGGGATGTGAAGTTAGTTACTTATTCCCGGTTCGTCATTCAGAACAACGAAAATAATCGAATAAGTAACTGGATGTGAAGTTAGCTACATGTACCTATTCCCGGTTCGTTATTCACAAAAACGAAAATAATCGAATAAGTAACTGGATGTGAAGTTAGCTGCTTATTCCCGGTTCGTTATTCAAAATAACGAAAATAATTGAATAAGTAACGGGATGTGAAGTTAGCTACTTATTCCCGGTTCCTTATTCAAAATAACGAAAATAATTGAATAAGTAACGGGATGTGAAGTTAGCTACTTATTCCCGGTTCGTTATTCGGAACAACGAAAATAATCGAATAAGTAACGGGATGTGAAGTTAGCTGCTTATTCCCGGTTCCTTATTCAAAATAACGAACAATATTTGAATAAGTAACGGGATGTGAAGTTAGCTACTTATTCCCGGTTCGTTATTCACAAAAACGAAAATAATCGAATATGTAACTGGACGTGAAGTTGGCTACTTATTCCCGGTTCGTTATTCAAAATAACGAAAATAATTGAATAAGTAACGGGATTTGAAGTTAGCTACTTATTCCCGGTTCGTTATTCAGAATAACGAAAATAATCGAATAAGTAACGGGATGTGAAGTTGGCTACTTATTCCCGGTTCGTTATTCAGAATAACGAAAATAATCGAATAAGTAACGGGATGTGAAGTTAGTTACTTATTCCCGGTTCGTCATTCAGAACAACGAAAATAATCGAATAAGTAACTGGATGTGAAGTTAGCTACCTATTCCCGGTTCGTTATTCACAAAAACGAAAATAATCGAATAAGTAACTGGATGTGAAGTTAGCTACTTATTCCCGGTTCGTTATTCAAAATAACGAAAATAATTGAATAAGTAACGGGATGTGAAGTTAGCTACTTATTCCCGGTTCCTTATTCAAAATAACGAAAATAATTGAATAAGTAACGGGATGTGAAGTTAGCTACTTATTCCCGGTTCGTTATTCGGAACAACGAAAATAATCGAATAAGTAACGGGATGTGAAGTTAGCTGCTTATTCCTGGTTCCTTATTCAAAATAACGAACAATATTTGAATAAGTAACGGGATGTGAAGTTAGCTACTTATTCCCGGTTCGTTATTCACAAAAACGAAAATAATCGAATAAGTAACTGGACGTGAAGTTGGCTACTTATTCCCGGTTCGTTATTCAAAATAACGAAAATAATCGAATAAGTAACGGGATGTGAAGTTAGCTACTTATTCCCGGTTCGTTATTCGGAACAACGAAAATAATCGAATAAGTAACGGGATGTGAAGTTAGCTGCTTATTCCCGGTTCCTTATTCAAAATAACGAACAATATTTGAATAAGTAACGGGATGTGAAGTTAGCTACTTATTCCCGGTTCGTTATTCACAAAAACGAAAGTAATCGAATAAGTAACGGGATGTGAAGTTAGCTACTTATTCCCGGTTCGTTATTCACAAAAACGAAAATAATCGAATAAGTAACTGGACGTGAAGTTGGCTACTTATTCCCGGTTCGTTATTCAAAATACCGAAAATAATTGAATAAGTAACGGGATGTGAAGTTAGCTACTTATTCCCGGTTCGTTATTCAGAGCAACGAAAATAATCGAATAAGTAACGGGATGTGAAGTTAGCTACTTATTCCCGGTTCGTTATTCAGAATAACGAAAATAATCGAATAAGTAACGGGATGTGAAGTTGGCTACTTATTCCCGGTTCGTTATTCAGAATAACGAAAATAATCGAATAAGTAACGGGATGTGAAGTTAGTTACTTATTCCCGGTTCGTCATTCAGAACAACGAAAATAATCGAATAAGTAACTGGATGTGATGTTAGCTACCTATTCCCGGTTCGTTATTCACAAAAACGAAAATAATTGAAAAAGTAACTGGATGTGAAGTTAGCTACTTATTCCCTGTTCGTTATTCAGAGCAACGAAAATAATCGAATAAGTAACGGGATGTGAAGTTAGCTACTTATTCCCGGTTCGTTATTCACAAAAACGAAAATAATCGAATAAGTAACGGGATGTGAAGTTAGCTACTTATTCCCGGTTCGTTATTCACAAAAACGACAATAATCGAATAAGTAACTGGACGTGAAGTTGGCTACTTATTCCCGGATCGTTATTCAAAATAGCGAAAATAATTGAATAAGTAACGGGATGTGAAGTTAGCTACTTATTCCCGGTTCGTTATTCAGAGCAACGAAAATAATCGAATAAGTAACGGGATGTGAAGTTAGCTACTTATTCCCGGTTCGTTATTCAGAATAACGAAAATAATCGAATAAGTAACGGGATGTGAAGTTGGCTACTTATTCCCGGTTCGTTATTCAGAATAACGAAAATAATCGAATAAGTAACGGGATGTGAAGTTAGCTACTTATTCCCGGTTCGTTATTCGCAAAAACGAAAACAGTCGAATAAGTAACGGGCTGTGAAGTTAGCTACTTGTTTGCTATTGAACATTCACAACGAAAATAATCGAATAAGTAACGGGATGTGAAGTTGGCTACTTATTCCCGGTTCGTTATTCAGAATAACGAAAATAATCGAATAAGTAACGGGATGTGAAGTTAGTTACTTATTCCCGGTTCGTCATTCAGAACAACGAAAATAATCGAATAAGTAACTGGGTGTGATGTTAGCTACCTATTCCCGGTTCGTTATTCACAAAAACGAAAATAATCGAATAAGTAACGGGATGTGAAGTTAGCTACTTATTCCCGGTTCGTTATTCAAAATAACGAAAATAATCGAATAAGTAACGGGATGTGAAGTTAGCTACTTATTCCCGGTTCGTTATTCAGAATAACGAATGTAATTGAATAAGGAACTTGGTGTGAAGTTAGCTACTTATTCCCGGTTCGTTATTCACAAAAACGAAAACAGTCGAATAAGTAACGGGCTGTGAAGTTAGCTACTTGTTTGCTATTGAACATTCACAATCCATTGAATGTCGAACTGGGAACAAGGAACAAGTAGCCAACTTCACGGACATGATTTTCGCGCCAGATTTTCCCGCCCTTCAATTTTTCAAGAAGAAATTAAATAGTCAAGTATTGATATGTACATAATTACGAAGTCATGTACATGCACATGGTGTTGTATAATCGACTTTAAAGTCGTAATAGTACTGTTTTAGAATGCTGAGTAATTTTGCCACACCGGACTTCCATGTCTGCCTTTAATTATCGGTTTGGATTCAGTTAAGACTCGTCAATATCAAAGCTGTGGGATACTCTTGGTCTTGGGGTTTCTTAATGCATGTAGTCTGACTGAAAAATATTTGAACACTTAAGCAGGCAATAATATGTTATTGTTCGTAGAAGTCAAAGAAGTGTTTCGCTACACCCCACCTGTAGAGGAAAAACAGCCAAGTTGATGTGCATGGACAGCTGTCAGACTGAAATAAAAAAAAAAAATCAAGCGTTTGTTCATTTTTTTTTCATAATTTTCAACCCGCATCATGCTGCAGCGCGAACTGACAATCATCTGCACACAGCTTTGATTCAGATGAGACGACTGGTATAGATAGATACAATTATTTTGGCTAGATGAAGAATGTATACCATGGTTCACAAACACAATTTGACCGATTTCCTTTTCATCCCTTTGCAAACAGAGTAGATCCAGATTGGACAGCTCCTGTATCAGAGACTGTTCTGTTTGCTTATGAAATATATAAATCTGAAGCTTCTTCTATCTTCAACAATGCCCTTATTAACTTTGCCATTATAAAAATCGCCTAATTAATATTCATAAATTCATTATTTCTCACATTAATATTCATGAAGTAAAGGGTTAAAATGCAACTATAATTATAATTGACAAAGTTAACACAATAAAGAGTGAGCTACTATTTCTATTGTGTTGTTTATCGATGGTGGCATGACATAGGGAGGTAGTTAATTGCCCAATAAAACTCGACGTCTCCCTCAGTATCCAAGCTGTTTGACAATCGGTCAATACATTTAGTTTCTAAAAAACCTTTGAAGGATAGGAAGTTAGTGAAAAATTCAACAGCTCGGAGTTTAGACAGATATAATGTTTACAACAAGATAAAGGTTGAAGTCAGTCATGCACCAATTACCTGACAAAGACGAATTTTAAACATTTGAAGATAGAGCAGAATCCAGATAGGACAGTTCCCATAAGATCTCTCTGATCAGGTTCAACTGAAATAAAATAAAGATCAGATTCTAAAGTTTCTGTCATGACCAAAACGTCACTGGTTCATAATTCAACTCATTAATATTCATACAGTCATTATTTCGTACATTAATATTCATCAAGTAAAGGGTAACCTTTGGCATATTCATAAATTTTCACCCGCTCAAAACTTCACTTAACATAAACTAGTGTGTCTTTAACCTTTACAATGCTGAATTTTCAAATGGACTATTCCAAAATTCAAATAGTTCAAGCGTATGGTGAATATTTAGGGATTTGTTTTAAAAGAAAAGTGTAACATGACAAACAGTACAGACCCTGATGAGAGGGCTCCTCTAAGAGTCCTCTCATCTGGGTCTACACTGTTTGCAAAGAACATTAGTGACCCGTGTGCCGTATGGGTTACTGTATGGGTTAATGCTGGAACATGTCAAACTGATTGTGTGCTGTTGAGACACTGTGTTATTTGACATCTCATCTTGATCAAAACTGCTGACAAAAGCTGAAATAAAATGGCTCTTAGCACGCTAATGGTGAAGTGCATTAAAGCAAATGATGCGGATTTAATTGTTCGAATCACACTCTCGTGAACTTTGTTGTTAACCCTTCATTCCATGAGTATTCGTATAAAAGTAGTTATGGTCTGATGAATAGTGCATTTTTATACGCCCACCTAATAAAGGTGGTCGTATATTGTCGTGGCCCTGTCCGTCCGTCCGTCCGTTCGTTCGTTCGTTCGTTCGTTCGTTCGTTCGTTCGTTCGTCCGTCAACATTTTGTTTGTCCGCTGTTTTCTGGGAAAACTATTTGAGAGATATTAATAAAACTTCACACAAATGTTTAATGCATCAAGATCTAAAGCTGAGTTGATTCTGAAGTTCATTTGATTTTTCATTTCAGAGTTATGGCCCTTTTTTTAAAAAAATGCAAATAGTTTGTCCGCTGTTTTCTGGGAAAACTATTTGAGAGATATTAATGAAACTTCACACAAATGTTTAATGCATCAAGATCTGAAGCTGAGTCGGTTCTGAGGTTCATTTGATTTGTCGTTTCGGAGTTATGGCCCTTTTACTTAAAAACAGTGCAAATACATGCAAATAGTTTGTCCGCTGTTTTCTGGGAAAACTATTTGACAGATATTAATGAAACTTCACACAAATGTTTAATGCATCAAGATCTGAAGCTGAGTTGATTCTGAGGTTCATTTGATTTTTCATGTCAGAGTTGTGGCCCTTGTTTTAAAAATATGCAAATAGTTTGTCCGCCGTTTTCTGGGAAAACTATTTAAAAGATATTAATGAAACTTCACACAAATGTTTAATGCATCAAGATCTGAAGCTGAGTCGATTCTGAGGTTCATTTGATTTGTCGTTTCGGAGTTATAGCCCTTTTACTTAAAAATAGTGCAAATACATGCAAATAGTTTGTCCGCCGTTTTCTGGGAGAACTATTTGACAGATATTAATGAAACTTCACACAAATGTTCAATGCATCAAGATCTGAAACCGAATTGATTCTGAGGATCATTTGATTTTTCTTTTCAGAGTTATGGCCCTTGTCCTTAAAAAATAATGCAAATACATGCAAATAGTTTGTCCGCTGTTTTCTGGGAAAACTATTTGAGAGATATTAATGAAACTTCACAAAAATGTTTAATGCATCAAGATCTGAAACTGAATTGATTCTGAGGATCATTTGATTTTTCTTTTCAGAGTTATGGCCCTTGTCCTTCAAAAATAATGCAAATACATGCAAATAGTTTGTCCGCTGTTTTCTGGGAAAACTATTTGAGAGATATAAATAAAACTTCACAAAAATGTTTAATGCATCAAGATCTGAAGCTGAGTTGATTCTGAGGTTCATTTGATTTTTCATTTCAGAGTTATGGCCCTTGTCCTAAAAATATGCAAATAGTTTGTCCGCTGTTTTCTGGGAAAACTATTTGAGAGATATTAATGAAACTTCACAAAAATGTTTAATGCATCAAGATCTGAAGCTGAGTAGATTTTGAGGTTTATTTGATTTGTCGTTTCGGAGTTATAGCCCTTTTACTTAAAAAATAATGCAAATATATGCATATAGTTTGTCCGCTGATTTCTAAACTGTTTGACAGATATTAATGAAACTTCATACACATGTTTAATGCATCAAGACCTGAATCTAAGTCGATTCTGAGGATCATTTGATTTGTTGTTTCGGAGTTATGGCCCTTGCACTTAAAAAAATAATGCAAATCTATGCAAATATGAGGATGGCCATAACTTTTCATTTGAAATGATATTTACTTCAATTTTTTTTTTAAAAATAGTATCACCTTAATATGGAAATCAAGATCTGAAGCACAGATTAGAAAATGTCAACACTTATGAGGCATGTTGAATCAGAGAACATTTGCAAGTGGGCGTATTATGTACCGTATGCGGTACTCTTGTTATTATTGCAAATGATAATTCTTTGGACATGGTAGAATCTGTAGAATAATATCTTTATTTTTCTTCAGCAAACACAGCAGATCATAATCAGACGGCTCCTACAGGGCTCATCTGATCTGTATCTATTCTGTTTGCAAAGGCGTATCAATGGCGTAAAGAATTAAAGTACATGCATGTATTGCAACTGTTCTTTCCATAAACAGTCCAGATTAAGCAACTTATTATAACGGTTTCCGTTATATGTAAATAGACATGTAAGAATAATTAAGTTTTGGTTAAAGTTTTATTCTGTAAAATACGACAGTTGCATATTAAAATCAATAATTGACACACAGAAAAGAGATATAGAAGAATTCGACGGAGTTGTAAATTGGTCATCAAAAGTACGTGATCTACTGTGTAATTCAGGTTTCGCGGAGATATGGGTCTTTCCCGGATCAGTTTGTTTTAAATCATTTATTCCTATTCTTAAGTCCCGATTAAAAGATATGTACATTACCGGTTGTTATGAAAGTGTTAATGCAAGCACATCTTTATCTATGTATAAGGAACTTAAAACATCTTTTGAGCGGTCTGATTATCTAGCCTTGCTCCATATACCCAAATACCGAAATACCATCGCTCAAATAAGATTATCGTCACACAAACTTCTAATTGAAACAGGTAGACATAGGAATATAGAAAGAAACCAAAGAATATGCCCTTATTGCACATTAAATGATATAGAAGATGAGTATCACTTCATATTAATTTGTCCGAAATATGGTAATTTTAGAAAACAGTATATTCAGAAATATTATTGGCAGAGACCAAGCATGTTTAAACTAATTGAGCTGTTAAGTAGTAATAAGACAACAATTCTTACTAGATTAGCAATATTTTGTTATAAGAGTTATAAATACAGGGATACTTTAATGAACTATTTATAATCACAATTAAGTTATATATGTAACGTTAATGATTTACACTCTCACATCCATCATGTACTTTATGTTTATGTTTTTCTCGTTTTTTCGTTGCATGCATAATACATGTATGTTTGTATGGTGATGAGCTGTTATGCTTAAACCGAAATAAACAACATGTTATGTTATGATATGTTATAAAAATACATGCTATCAAGGGAAGTGTACCGATATTCGGACAGAACCCATTTAACCCTTGACCTGATTAATATTCATGTAAAAAAATTAATAATGACTGTTTGAATATCAATAGCTGGTGTTTTCTAATGGTATTGTGATAAATGAGAATGTTTGACCATAGCAGAAAATATATAGAATCAGATCTTTATTATTTCTTAAGCATACAGGACAGTTCCTGATCAGACAACTCCTACTTGAACTGTCAGATTTGGATCTTCTCAGTTAGCAAATGCGTAGAATTAAGTCTGTGTCAGATAAAGGGTTGACCCTTTCTATCATATAAACGCTTTTTCGTGCCTTTGCAAACAGAGTAGATCCAGATCAGATTAACTGAGCAGACTCTGATCACAGACTACTCCTATAGGAGCCGTCTGATCAGAGTCTGCTCAGTTCATTTATGAAATTATAATGAATCTGAGCCAACAGTTTCTACCTATACTAAAGATACTATCTACATGTACCATAATAAATTATCAGCTAATAAATGTTCATGACGTCATTATTTCTTACATATCTATTCAGCTGGTAAATGCTTAAGACCACCCAGACGTTATATTTTGTGCATACATTTTTGGCAGTAATGGTGCGAAGAATGACAAGTACTTGTGGTTGCAACAATCCCAATATAGTAACAATTTATTACCTGAAATAATCTGAAAGATTTTAATAGTTGTATCTTTAGTACGATAATGGTAGATTGGCAAAAACCATTGCAAATAATATTGTATTCAGACCTATAGATAAAGGTGTGTACCCAGATACTAATATCGTCATTTCTCCACTAAACCCTATACTGTGACCACCCTTTAGAATCGTCTCTTCGGGGCGATTCTAAAGAGTAGTCACACTATAGGTTTTGGTGGAGAAATAAAGGAGTTATTAGTTTAATAATCTTATCTGGACTTCTGTACAGTATATAAAGAGACTGGTTCGGCTTCTCGCCAGGATTTAAACTGTTTGACAATCCGAGTGGAGTGCAATAGAACATATCTCCTTTATGAACCGTCTGATCTGGATCCACTCTATTTGCAAAGGCGTAAAATCCATGCATCTATCGGGAACAAGGTTAAACTGAAATAAAATATCAAGTGCATTTGGCTTAACTTTCATCTAAGGATAAAATATAATAAGCAAAGCGTGAGGGTTAGTTATAGTCAGTACTTTTCAAATACAGTTAATAAGCATTCTTAAGTCTCACTACTACGATCACTCAAAAGAAGTCTCATTCTGGATTTAACTAACACTTTCCCTGTTTCATATTAATGCCAGAAATAATGACATCATGAATATTAATTAGCTGAATATTTATCATGGCACAATTATGTACACAGGGAATTTTGGTATTGGTATAAATACAGAATTAGATATTTTATTATTTCATATGCAAAATATTCAGAGACCGGCTAATCTGGGTCTATTCTGTTTGCAAATATGTGAAAAGGCGTTCATATAATTTAAAGGAAAGGGTTAGTTCTAATTTAGTCTTGCTAATATGACCACTCAAAGAAGGTATCATTTTGGATTTTTAAAAGAAAAGATGGTAGCTTAATACAGAACAGAACCTGTTAAGCAACCACCTGCTTTCACAGGTTCTATGTTAATAAATCACGTATTCGCTTTAGCATGACCTTTTTGTAATTATGAAGAAACACATCAATGTCTTTCGAAAGTAATACAGTCAGCTCCTATTGGATAAATCTGCATTACATTTGACCACCTGTTCTTTAGTACTCCTATGTTCAAAAAGTGAATTGTCGCTTAAGACAGGTTCAGTCGTGCTGATCAAGTGCTAAACAGACTGGATCCTGATGCGACGCCAAGTTTCTCAATTCACGCTTAGCAATATAAAGGTGAATCAGTTTAAAAGAAAGAAAGAAGCAAATATTTTAAACAATATTGTGACAATACTTTGATCTGAGGGATTTAAACTCTTTGTCAGTATTTTATACCAATCCTTCCAGTCATCAATCAAATATTTTAATAATTCAACTTATTGATTTCAGATCTCACAGATTGAATGATCCCCGTGGACCGCGATTTAATACTTAGCCTCTCATGTGATTTCCCCAAGCATGAAACCAAATATTTTCGCTTTTTGACCACAGTCAAGGTAGAGTCAATTAACCGGAAGTAGTTTAATCTATCTTCATAAACGCTGTATACATATGCCAGATTAACGCCACCTGGATGTTTATTCAAGTTGTGTTTTTGACAGGTGGGATAATTATCTTTAAAATGGACACTATCCAAACAAAGCCGCACTTTCATTGAAATTGAAAAGTCAAAAAAATAAATGAAATTGGACGGTGTCCATTTCTGCCGTTTCTTCTAAAGTAATGAAAACATCAAGAAAACTGAAACATTCATAGAAGCTGACCTTTATTTGATAAACTTATTTAACTTTTTGACCATCAATTATTGTCAGCTGCAAAATTGTGTCGTCTGCTACAATTCTTATTTTTTATTTTTAATTTATTTAGTTTAAAACAATACATAATCACACTAACAAATAATATCGATCTTAATGAGTCGCCGACTTTACTCAGCGTCTCATCAGGATCCAAACTGTTTGCATAGGTAATCACATATTCGCCACTGGCCACGAAAGATTCAAACCTCATTTGTTAAAATGAACATGCCCAACTGTTAATTTTGAACGAATTTAATTTTCATTCGAAGGGGGCTTACCCTAAGAATTTTGCTGATGTCGCCTTTGAAAATAATATGGAGAAGCAAACAGAGCATACCCTGTTTAGAAGGTCTCTATTAACACTTTCCCTGTTCTATATTTATTACAAATTTCAATACCCACTGAATATTCATCGATAAAATAGTTATAACGAAATGTGAAAGGTGTAACAATACAGTCATTTTTTAGAAAATTAAGACACACATACATGTATATCAAATTCCATTAGCAATCTGAGCAGACCCTGATCAGACGGTTCCTATAGGAGCCGTCTGATCTAGGTCTACTCTGTTTGCAAATGCGTGGATACATGTTTATATGAAGGAAATGGTTAACACTTTATGCTATGTGTTCGCCCTTTAATGCATTTTGCAAACAGAGTTGACCCAGACCAGACAGCTCCTGTATGAGCCATCTGAGCAGGGTCTGCTGTGTTTGCTAATGGAATAATATGTACAGATTGGCCCAATCTGTAAACTGAATTGAATATATAGAGCTGATTCTACAGTTTCTGTCATGACCAAAGCTTTCTGTATTAATATTCCAATTTTAAATATAAGCTTATAATATTCGTTATACATTATTTCTTACGCAAATACTCGTGGAGTAAAGAGTTAACCTTTTGCCCCATAAATACGCCCGTGCAAACACAGTAAACCCAGATCAGAGACTCGTGTAGCACCCAGTCTGACCAGACTCTAGTCTGTTTGCTTATGGTAAAATATAAATATGATTCTACCGTCTCTTCCATGGCCAACATTTTATGTGTCCATGTGCTGTTATTACAATTAATCTAATCAATATTCATGATGTCATTATTTCTTTCATGGATATTCATGGAGTGAAAGGTTAAAGGACACTAGATTCAAATATATAACAAGTCTACTGATTCCTGGACATAAGCTGAGTAACTTTGATTTATAGCATGGTCGCCGATAAATATTTGTAATGAGTTATTACCTTTTACTGGAATAAATCACTGCAATTATATTTTATTGGGCTAGTCCATCATTTACTAGTTAGAGACAGCAGCAGTCTGTCACCTAACATCTGCCGTGTAACTCTTTCAGCGCTAAATGTTTGAAGTGGAATAGTCCCATCAGTGTTTAACTATAGAGGCTTAAACTTGTTACATGATTGTTACAGGATTTTGAATGACAAACAGTGCAGACCCTGGTCAGAGGGCTCCTCTAGGAACCCTCTGATCTGGGTCTACACTGTTTTGCAAATGACAGTGGATGCGTGTAACGCATGACAAGGGTTGACGCACTCGCATAAAACAAACCAACTCTTGGGTAATGTAGTTGTCGAAATATGGCAGATGTTATGATTCAAACATTTATATTCTTTTAGTATTCCCTTTTTTCATCAACAGATAGGCATCGACCTGTTCACAATATATAGTAGTTTATTATGAAGCGTCAGTGGAGTAATTTATTGTTCTTGCCTCCTATCAGAATGAATGGTATTTGTCTGCAACTTGTATTATAGTAAATTGGCCAACAAGACATGACAAATTGGAGAATATTAACTTAGTAAGCATACTAAGATAAACTCTTTACCTGATAGAAATACCCTTTGACACCTTTGCAAACAGAGTAGATCTGGCGTATTTCTATGGGAACCACGTGACCAGGATCAGCTCTGTCTATTTATTAACCCTTTCCTCCATAAATACGACTGTCTAGGCCTCTGCAAAAGTCACATGTTGAAACCATTATGCTAAATAGAGCATTTGCTCCTATAGGAGCAAACGCACTATTTATCATCTATTTATCACAATGGTTTCAAACTACGAAATTTTCCTTTTCTCTAGTTAATGCTCCTTTTCGGTAGATTTATTCAAAGGGTTGGATCTAAAAATAGCCTATGGAGGAAAGGGTTAAATTATATAGATACAATTCTCCAGTTTCTGTCATGGTTAAAAATCCATTATTAATAGTGTCGCTATAAAATTAAGCTAATTAATATTCACACAGTCATAATTGCATTATACAAAATCAGCTAGTACTGTTAATGGTGTCATTATTGTGTACATGCATATTCTTCAAGTACATAAAGTAAATGTATTCTTATATTCCTGTTGCATATGAACCCATTACCTCATATTGACGGCCTTGACGCCTCTGTATAGAAGTCACTTTATGAAAACATGAAAAACTATACAATTCTAAAAATATATATTTCTCTAGTAAATGCTCCTTTTCGGTAGTTTTATTCAAAGAGATTGAATCTAAAACTAGCTTATGAGGTAATGGGTTAAGCTTAGAATACCAGCCACGAGACCCCCGGCCTTTTGATTTACGGTAAACTCATTCTAAAGCGACAGTATGGATTTGGGTTATTAAAGAAAGATGGAAGCTCAGTGCAGAGAAAGTTATGCAGAAAGCTTCTATAGGGCCTTTCTGCATTATATTTGTTGCGCATTAAGCAACCACCTACATAAAAAGACACCCATGTTGGTTCATTAAGTGGTCACTGTAGAGTTTCTATGTTTTTTTTATTTCCGTGCAGAAGCAGTTAACTATCGTGTGTCCCAATGCTCTTTGCATTTTTTTCTTATTTTTAGCTCGACTATTCGAAGAATAGTGGAGCTATCCTACTCGCCCGGCGTCGGCGTCGGCGTCGGCGTCGGCGTCGGCGTCCGCGTCACACCTTGGTTAAGGTTTTTGTTAAAGTCCACTTTTTGCCTTTGGAATAAAGCTTTGAAACTTGGAACAGTTGTTCACCACCACAAGCTTCATCTGTAGACAAGGGTACATAACTCTGTCAAGCATTTTGACAGAATTATGGCCCTTTTTAACTTAGAATTTTTGGTTAAGGTTTTTGTTAAAGTCCACTTTTTGCCTCTTACCTTTGGAATAAAGCTTTGAAACTTGGAACACTTGTTCACCACCACAACCTTCATATGTAGGCAAGAGTACATAACTCTGACAAACATTTTGACAGAATTATGGCCCTTTTTAACTTAGAAACTTTGGTTAAGGTTTTTGTTAAAGTCCACTTATTTACATAACCCTTTGAGATAAAGCTTTAAAACTTGGAACACTTGTTCACCATCACATCTCTGTCAAGCATTTTGACAGAATTATGGCCCTTTTTAACTTAGAACTTTTGGTTAAGGTTTTTGTTAAAGTCCACTTATTTACATAACCATTTGAAATAAAGTTTTGAAACTTGGAACACTTGTTCACCACATCAAGCTTCATATGTAGGCAAGAGTACATTACTCTGTCAAGCACTTTAACAGAAATTATTGCCCTTTTTTACTGAAGTTTTTCTCTTTCATTAAAGAGTTCAAAGAGATCCTACATCCTGAATACTATTAAAGGTATTTTACTGAGACTGATTACTTGCTTCTAGTATCATTGGACACTATTTCAGTCCACTATCAAGCATTTTTACTATCTGGTATTGTTCTATGATGCTTGGTTTTCGTGATGCAGGACTCACCTACAGCAAAATCCCTTCAAAGCGACTACCAAAAACGGTGATTTAATGCTGGATTATAAAGGAAGGTGGTAGCTAAATGCACTATGAACGTAATGCAGAACGTTTGATATACACTCGAAGGTACACGAAACCCTGTGATGCAGTAAAAAAAGCATTAACTAGAGGAAAGGACAATTTTAGAATTTTGTAGTTATGAAACCATTGTGATAAATAGAGCATTTGCTCCTATTTATCACAATGGTTTCAAAAAGTGACTTTTACAGAGACGTAGAAAGGCGTATTTATGGAGGAAAGGGTAAAGCCCGTTTTAAAAATCCATAATTGTGCTTCTATTGAGCAGTCGTATTAGCGAGACTGTTGTAGTTTGATAAATGCAGGGCAAAAAAAACATTCCAGAATTACGTTTGTCCTGTCTTAAGCTACCACGTGTCTTAAACGTTATCTGACGCATAATTAGACTAGTTTTAGTCGTTTAAGCCAGATTTTACTGCATTTTCAAAATGCCCGGATGCACTCTTTCTCGCTGCGCGTTTCATTTTCTGTGCGAGGTTCACGAGAAGCATCTATTTCTATTTGTATCAATTATTTTATGTACGAGCATTTGTTGGAATTATTAATCAGCTTTCAAAGACATATTGTCACATCTCATCGGTCGTTTGAATAGTTGTGTTTAATCAAATCAGATTTTCATTACTTGGTACAGTTAAACCCCTTTAAACTGGGACTTTAGTAAAGAAGAATTCAGATCTTTTAGGCAGCTGGCTGCTTAATGCAGGGTGAACGCTATGCAGAAAGTTCCTGTAGGAGCGTTTTACATGCTTTTCATCAAGCATTATGTTGACACGTGTCTTAAAATCCGACACTGCTACTAATTTGAATGTCCACTTTAGATATGGTTTACTGTTTTATATTCAGATTGGACTCTTGAATAGTTCTGTATATAAATAAGGCCCTTTGTATACAGCCTCCCCACTTTACAACAGATAAACTTTGCAGTTAGTTCAGAACTTCAGAACCCTAGTATTCACCGCTGATGAGGGTTTTCATTGTTTGCTACACATCAGTGACACACAGTGTAGGACATGACCAAACTAGAACCTGGCTCCGAGGTTATAAACCTTCTGGGTCTGAGTTCATTTTCAAACATCTGATTGGTCAGATTTTGAGCTTGCTTGAGAATCGAAACGTTTATAACATTGGAGCCTGATAAGTCACTGCGACTCTGAAACGACAGTTTGTGCCTTCGCTACCGTAAAACCTGTTTGATGGGAT
The DNA here is from genome assembly GCA_963576725.1 of Azorinus chamasolen. Lineage (NCBI taxonomy): Eukaryota > Metazoa > Mollusca > Bivalvia > Cardiida > Solecurtidae > Azorinus > Azorinus chamasolen. Next base: position 53,147,789 of record OY755243.1, on the reverse strand, counting down.
CATTTGTCTCTTAACCCTTTCCTCCATAAATACGCATTTGCAAACAGAGCCGCCTGATCAGGGTCTGATCTGTTTGCTTATGGTATAATATAGATCTCATTCTACAGTTTCTGCCATAGCCAGACTTTAATATGTTCATGTGCCTTTATAAATATTGATCTAATCAATATCCGTGATGACATTAGTTCTTACATGAATATTCATGGAATAATAAAGAGATTGTTGCGCAAAGGTAATGTAAAATAGCTTTCTGTATTACGTTGGTTCACTATTAAGCTACTACCTGCCTTAAAGATCAAGGATAATAGTGTTTTTTTTATTGTCGCTTGAGACAGGTTAAGCTGTACTTGCAAAGTCCTGGATGTACCTTTACTTCGAATTTCGTTTTCAATTTGAAATTCACGAAAAACATAGTTTTTGTTTGTTTTATTAATCCCATATACGAACATTTTGTGTAAATTATCAACTCTTTCTCTTCCGTCTATTGTCGTCTAGAAAATATGCAGTATCCTTTAATTTTCGTTGTTTATTTTACTTTCCTTTTGTTTCAAAATGATAATCACAATACCATACAGTTTGGATCCTGATGAGACGCCGAGTTACTCGGCATCTCACGTGGGTCCAAACTGTTTACAAAGATGTTGACCGGTTCGTTTTTGGTGGGAAAGAGTTTAATCAGTCCCCCCAACACGTTATGTCTAATTCTCATCAAGTGCAGGATTTGTTGGACAGTAGAACATGTCTAAAGCGGTCATTTATTTATTTAACACAGGAGTCTTAAAAAGCAGGTAGATGCTTAATGCAGGGCAAAAGTAACGCAGAAAGCTCCTATTGGAGCTTTCTGCATTACTTTTGACCTGCATTTAGCAACAATCCGCCTTACATACCCATACTTAAACATCTTTTTGATGACCGCTTAAGACAGGTTCTATTGTATTCAATCAAAGTAAATTTTCATTTCTCTGACAAATAATTTCAATTAGTCTTTAGAATGCGGGAAACGAGTGTACTGTCATTTGCAAACAGTGTAGACCTATATCAGAGTGCTCCCAGAAAAGTTCTCTGATCAGGGTCTGCACTGTTTGTCATTCAAAATCCTCTCGCAAAGTTTACCCTTTTCATACTGAATGAACCCAGTCTTTAAACAATGATGGCCTATTCCATTTTGAAAATTCAGCGTTGTAAGGGTCATGTTTCCGATGTAAATTTCCAAGTAGATTTCATACTCTAATCATGAAAACGGTGAACCAAGTTCTATCCGAAGAAGGTAAAGTTTTCTGCATTTTCAAGTAGATTTGAAAATCAGATTTCGTCACTAGAACACTCACAATCGGTTGCAGTAAAATGCAAGTATCCGCTATTTGACCCTTTGTGTAACAGCGCCGTTAAACCTCTATTCCGTACATGATCTACTCTATTTGCTTTATAACAAATAGATCTGATACTACAGTTTCTGCTTCGGTAAAAAGTTCACGTGTTAATATGCCATTTTAAAAATAGTATAATTCATGACGTCATGTTTCTTACATAGATATTCATGAAGGAAATGGTTACACCAAACTCAATCAGACAAACAACAACCAAACAACATTAAGTTTTTTCAGTGGACCCTTTTACACGCATTGTTTTTCTTTATTCATATTTATGGTAAAATTCTGAAAGTATATAACGTTAGTATTTAAAAGTGCAACCCTTGCATCAAAAACCTCAATTTCACGTCTATTCAAAAGATATCTACAGTATTCAGTATTCAGTGGTCATTCATTCATTGAACATAGGAGTGTTAAAAAGCTGTGGTTGCTTAATGCAGGACAAGAGTAATGCAGAAAGCACCTATATGAGCTGTCTGCATTACTTTTGACCTGCGTTAAGCTACCAGTTTGACGCATTTATAGACAGTGTAGACCCAGGTCATGTAGCTCCTGTAGGGAGCAGTCTGGTCATGGTCTGTTCTGTTGCTTATAGAGATACATGTACATGTATATACATTGTAGATCTAATTCTATTATCTTACAGGGTCAGATTCCTTTGCGCATATGCCACCATAAAAATATTAACTAATTAATATTCATAAAGAAATAGGAATATTCATGAAGTAATAGGTTAATAACTTAATATACATTTGTGCTGATATGTAAAGTGGTCGCCATGGCAATGTTTTACTGTATATTTGATGACATGAAAATAGTTAGAACTTAGTTCCAATTTCTGTATAATGTACATGTAAAATCAAAACACGGGAATCTATGTGAGACTTCAAAAAAACGTTATGGTCATAAAACGCAATGACCGCTTTATGCAGAGGCACAAAAACTGCATTTTATGTTTATCCATTTCCCAGGGGTTGTTTTATGATGTTGTAAAAAGATTTTATGACAGTTGGTATAAGATGGAGAAGATAGGGAAAATACCTCCCAATGCAATTTATCTGATTTAGCAAATGTAATTGTGATTGAATGACTAAACAAAAGTTAGGTTTGTTAGTTCACAATTTAAGAGAATCTGTGTAATGCAGTTTGTAATTTTCTAAAGCTATTTATCCCAATTACCTTTAAAACCCGAACAGACGAGCATATGCAAATAGTGCAGAACCAGATCAAACAGCTCCTTAAACCTCTATCTGTTCAATATAAGAAATGTGGTCATCATGAATATTTATTAGGTGAATTCTTATAATAGCAGATGTACTCATGGATGTTTGGCAGTACAGTAAAACCTCTCTATAACGACCTCTAAATAATGTTAATTAGTTGGTATTTAGGGCAGGTGGCTGCTTAAAGCAAGGTGAAAGTAAGACAGAACGCTCCTATATGAGCGTTCTGTTTTACTTTCACCTTGCAATAAGCAGCCACCTGACTTTAACACAAACTACTTGATGTAATTTAGTGGCCGTTATAGAGAGATTTTACTGTAGTAGAAACTGAAGAATGAGATCTGTGATAATTCTATAAGCAAATCGATCGAACAGATCCTGATCACTGGGCTCCTATAGGAGCCGTGTGTGATATGGGTCTACTCTGTTCGCAAATGCGTGAAAAAGCGTTTATATGAAGAAAAGAGTTAAATATTCATACAAGAAATAATAAGATCTGATATAAATTAGCTGAAAATTAATAACAGTATATAAACACATAACTTCCTTGGCTATGGCAGAAAGTGTAGAATCGGATCTATTTAATTACATAAGCAAACAGAACAGACCCTTATGAAATGAAATTGTATGTACAGTAAAACGCCTCTAATGTGACCACTTAAAAATAACCATAGCTGTCTTAATAAGCAGATGGTTGCTTAATGCAGGACGAAAGTTATACAGAAAGCTCCTATAGGAGAAATTACGGCATTATACATATTAATTAGATGATTTTAACCCTTTCACCGCCAATGTCGCAAAAATGCACCACGACAAATAGTGCAGTCCCAGATCAGACGCCGCATTTTTAAGGCGGCGTCTGATCAGGGACTTCACTTCAAACTCTTTTTCTATATGTGCTTTATTCCTTTGAAATTTGCATTTATTTATCTCATTTTCTTATACCGAATGATTTAACAAAATTGGTTTGCAGACGACAATTAGAAATTTGGCGCCGAAAGGGTTAAAATGGCATGTCAACAAAGGAAGTTTTTGCCATGGCAGAAACTGTAGAATCAGATCTATATAATCTAATCTATACCCATAAGTAAACCGAACAGACCCTGATCAGAAGGCGTTTATATGAGGGAACGGGTTAAAGCTAGACGGCTAGGCATGTTTTAATTATTTACGTCATAGATGTACCCTTTTGACACTTTTGCAAACAGTGAAGAATCCTGTAGGAGCCGTCTGATCAGTGTCTGCTCTGTTGGCTTATGAAATAAAATAGATACGAGTCTACGGTTTCTATCATGATAAAAAACCTTGTTCAAAATGCTTTTACATGAATGCTCATAAGTTAACGTAATTAACCCGTTCCCTCATATTGACGCCTGTTCACGCCTCTGTTAAAGTCACTTTCTTAAACCATTGTGATAAATAGAGCATTTGCTCCATAGGAGCAAATGCTCTGTTTATCAAAATGGTTTCAAATAACAAAATTTTAAAAGTTTCCTTTGCTATAATAAATGCTCCTTTTCAGTAGATTTATTCAAAGAGGTTGAGTATAAAATAACCTATGAGGGAATGGGTTAAGTAATCGATCTAGTGAGGTTACACTGTACAACAAACAACTTTTTGACTCCTTTATGAAAGATAGTTAGACGATGATCTTAATTTAAGAAAATACAGTATAGACAGTAGGCTAGGGCTATTCGTGTTTTCATGTTCACGCATGTAATTGTGTCGACTATCTGGCTAACGTGTTTGTGGTTTTAGATAGACATAGGGTATATTGTTTTATATCCATCGACCCTTTACTCCGTTGATATGTATTTTGGTGCCTTTACAAACAGAGTAGACCCGTATCCGACGGCTTCTGATCAGGGTCTGTTCTATTTTCCTGTGACATAAATCTGATTCTGCATTTTCTGCAATGATCAAACAGTGTTATGTTCCTATGCCGTGTTGACTACATTAATATTCACTGTGTCATTTCTCATATTAGCATTAATTAAGCAAAGGGTTAACCCATTACCTCATAGGCTATTTTAGATACAACCTCTTTGAATAAATCTACCGAGCAGGAGCATTAACTAGAGAAAGGGAAAAAATTTAGATTTTTGTAGTTTGAACCATTTTGATAAATAGAGCATTTGCTCCTATATGAGCAAAAGCTCTATTTATCACAATGGTTTCACAAAGTGACTTTTACAGACTCGTCAAAAGTCGTCAATATGAGGGAATGGGTTAAGAAATATTCTTCCTAAAAATCTGACGTTTCGGAAATACGGCAGTGCAAAAGATCTTAATCTTCACAGTGTACGAAAAAAAAACTATTTCCCACACCGTCTTAGGATACATCAAGTAACGTAATCCAAAGCAATAAAGTTAACCCAAAATCAAGAGTTAACTCCCTTGCAAGGTTTTATATTCTTTAAACAACAGATACAGTCGTCACATATGCTATACATGCTTGCAAAAGTGCACGTGGAAAGTGCACATTAATTATCGTGAAGCTAAGTGTTTCTGTTAATATTGATAATGCAGTGCCCCGCCTACCGAATGCCAACTGATGCCATAAAACTATGTAAACATGATGGTAAGTCCCACCCATACGGCGGCGACATAAGTGGACTAGGAACTTTAGTAGAATTCTAGATTGGATGGTATTGGGTACTTTGCGTCTGATGATATGGTTTGACATACCATGCATATACTCTGTTCTGAAAACTCCGATCTAAGTTTATTAACCATTTGTTTAATACATACGCCTTTCGACGCCATTGTAAACAGAGAAGACCCAGATCAGACGGCTCCTATAGGATCCGTCTTATCTGGGCCTGCTCTGTTTACTTATATAATATAGATATGATTCTACAGTTTCTACCACGGCCCAAAATCCATGTGTCCATGCGCTTTTATAACAAATTAATCTAATTCATATTCATGATGTCATTAAATCGTACATGAATATTCATGGAGTAAAGGGTTAAAGGTGATCATGTTAGAAATCATGACATCATGAATATTATGAACTGAGCTGTTATAAAGGTATATAAACGAAGAAATGTTTTACATTGACAAAATCTATATTGTTTCATAAGCAAACAGAGCAGACCTTTATCAGACGGCTGCTACAGGGGCCATCTAATCTGTGTTTGCAAAGGCATGGAAATGCGTTAACAGCTTTATATAAAGGAAAGGTTTAACTATTATTGTGCTAAAATAATGACATCGGCTAATGCTTTGACCTGTTGCTATTTATAAAGCGCTGGAGAAACTATGGGACACAGTGGCAAACAGCTTGGGACCAGATTACTCGTTGTCTCATCTGGATCCAAGCTGGTTGCAAATTTCATTCAGGTCGTGCCTGGCAGACGAAATGTTATGTTTGTAGAAGTCATTTTTGAAACCATTATGATAAATAGAGCATTTGCTCCATAGGAGCAAATGCTCTATTTATCACAATGGTTTAAAAACTACATAATTCTAAAATTCCCCATTTTCTCTAGTAAGTGCTCCTTTTCGGTAGATTTATTCAAAGAAGTTGGGTTTAAAAATAGTCTAGGAGAGAATGAATTAAGATAATCACTCAAACTGGAGATTTTTTGTTATTTTATTATGTTAATTATTATATATGCACGATATTGAGATATTTCATCACTGTTCAAAGGCGAATATTACCATGTAATAATGAATGCATTGATTGTGAGTATCTGCTCACAAAAAGTTAATGTTTTGGCAAAGTTCAAGTATCAATAATTGAAAACAAACATTACAAAAACATGTTTTAGACATCACATAACATCACTCGTTTTCATGTTTTATTTTTTTACTTGAAAGAGACGCATTTTAACGCCTTTTCAAACAGAGTAGATCCAGATCAGACTGTTCCTGTAGGAGCCGTCTGAGCAGGGTCTGATCTGTTTGCTTATGAAATAATATAATATGTATGATTCTATAAGTTCTGTCATGGAAAATTGCTTAAGAAATAATATAATATATATAATTCTACAAGTTCTGTCATGGAAAACAATTTTGTATTCATTTACATTTATAAGTTTTCAGTTATAAAATATTCATGATGTCATAATTTCTTACATGAATATTTATCAGGTAAAGGTTCACTGAAGGAAAGCAAACATGTCTTGGTAGACTTATGGAAGTAACTGTGGTGTATATAGACTAACGAGATGTGACAGCCTCAGCGAATGGCTTGGGGGAGCCATCTCCTTTAAATGACTGAAGACTACATCTACTAAGAAGTTTCTTCCTCTGTCGAAATTGTGAAATTTGCTGAAAGTTTTATGAAAAATAATTTGGTTAATATATTGAATAATACTGTGTGCTGACCTAAAATTGAATATCCTTTCCGATCAGGACCAGGACTTCTTGAAACATATCTGAATTTTTCGAACCAGCAACCAACAGTATTTTGGAACTCTAATGAAGTCAGAATGATTCCAAATGTCTGTCGTCCGTCCGAAAAGGGGCGGAAATTCTGGCATTGAAACGCTTAATTATAATTGACGCAGATGCCCTGCAGGCACCTAGGTTGAAAACTGCTGAGAAATGAGCTGGTTTCTGAGAAAATATCTCGTCAATGTTGAAATGAGTCGTTCTTAGATAAACTGTGCCGTGTGTACGTCTGATGAAGGTCTACATCGTGTGTCAGTTTGAGTAATGCTACTCAAAAGTTTTGAATGTACCGTAAATCGTCTGCACAGAGATCACAAGAAAGAAACCGAATGTTAGGTATTTAATACATTCTCTCCTAGTGACGCATTTTGTCGCTTCTGTAAAAGTCACACTTTGAAACCATTGTGATAAATAGAGCATTTGCTCCATAAGAGCAAATGCTCTATTTATCACAATGGTTTCAAAACAACACAATTCTAAAATTCTCCTTTTCTATGGTTAATGGTCCTTTATGTAGATTTATTCAGGTTGGGTCTAAAATAGCCTAGGAGAGAATGAGGTAAGGCATGTGGTGGTTTAATACAGAGCGAAACTTATCTCAGAAAGATACCACGGGAGCTTTATGCATTACTTTCGTCCTACAATAAGCAACCACCTGCTTTAAAGACAACAATGCCCAGGCATATAGTGACCACTTTTTAGAGGTTTTACTCAATTTTCAGATGCATCTTGTTGACACCACTTATGCGAGCGTCTGTTTATTGTTTTTATATTTCTGCGTTTTCTTCTTATTGTTGTTTTATTCAAATACATATGTCACTGTCATATGAGATCAATTTTGAAAGAAAACAATGATCGGGGAACCATTAGTAAACGATCTTTGTAACACTTGGACAATGTTCGTGACGGTCTAGTGTGCGTGACTGTCTAATTTAAGATGACCGTCCACCGAGCACGAGACTGACGCTCGGCTTAGATCGGTGGCCGCGCGTGCAGCACGTCGCATGCGATTGTCCATGTTGATTTTGAACTGATAATACAACACCCAGTGTCATTACCCAATGATCTAGATCATATTCAATGTGTAGGAGTCTGGATCTAAACTGTTTTACACAAGGTTTTAGTCTATAAAAGTAAACAAAGAATATTGTATTTATATCAATACATTTACTGCAGTTTTCCAATGAGAATATACTGTGGTCATGTTAAAGGGCCAAATTAGCTATGATCGTATTATTTACATGACAGCATGTGACATAAACAGCCCGAGAATCTGCTAAATAGATTTGGTATTGATGAATAATGGAATGACCATTGTCATATCTCATGGGCCTAGCGCTAGACTGCTGTACCTACAGTCTACGGGAAGAATGTATGGTATTTAGAAATGAACAGCCTAGATCCAGATGAGACGCGGAGCAAGTAGGTGACACATCAAGATCTAAATTGTTTGACACTCTGTTCGTGATTTTGGAAAGAAGTGTTAAAGCGCATTTCGTTCTTAAAACCCATTTGAATGGGACAATCTGTAAGTGTATTGTTAAAGAATGTAGTTACAATATTTCTGCGTTGAGCCCTCGATATCGCGTGGGCTTTGACCCTCATCGCGTTGAGCAAATTACGGTCGGCTCAAATGGTTTGCGCTATAAGCTTTTACATTATTCATGTCAGCCAGAGTAAAAATAAAGCGTAAAACAGGCTGGATACTGATGAGAAGTTCAGTTACCCCAGGCGTCTGATCTGGATCCAAACTGTTTGCAAACGCCGTCACCATTTTGTCCATAGCATGTTAAAGGTTTTAAGATAATATTATTCAATATGAAGAAGGACACTTGATCGCATGGCGTTCTATTACAGAAGGAACTAAAGAAAGGAGTCAGTTACAGCTACTTGCCGGTAGACACAGTAACATCTCGATAGGCCGAACACTGAGATAAATAGCATGGTCGATCTGTATGGTAGGTGTCAGCTTAAAGCAGGGTAAAAGCCATGCAGAAAGCTCATAGAGGAGCTTTCTGTGTGACTTTCATTCTGCATTAAGTTGCCACTTGCCTGTTAAGTTCTCAGATTTTCTGTCAGACTAGCGAGATTTTACTGTACTATCAACTGAGCTACATGTATTTGAATTAATTGACAGCGATTTATGATGATAATGAAGGGCATCGTGGGAAGGACGTACTGGGCCAACATTGCAGACTCAGAACGGACGCCTCGTTTCTTGGTGTCTGGGCAGGATCTATACATTGTTTTACATTTAGCATGATGTTGTTGCAATTATTCATTACCCAACATGCAGACATTGTATACAGAGTAACAGATAAAGGTGCATACTCAAATACTAAAATCATCATTTCTCCACCAAACCCTATGTTGTAACCTAATGAGTGGTCATAACATAGGGTTTGGTGGAGAAATAAAGAAGTTAATTTTGAAAGTGTTTTCATTTACATATCTTATTTGGACCTCTGGTATATACCCTGATATGATATTGTATCTGATTCCACTGAAGAGTGTTTGTCATTGAGCGTTTTAACTCGTTACCTGGTGAATATTCAGGCAGACTCTACACAGACTCATGAATATTAATTAACCCTTTCCCTCATGAACATTTTGTAAGAAATATTGACATGAATAATAATCAGATGAATTTTTATAATGGCAATATGACCATGTCAGTAGTTTACCCTGACAGATACTTTATATCATATCTATATAAAAAACATCAGTAAACAGAGTAGTATAGTATAAACATATTTTATTTCATTTATCATTTCATGAAAAAGGGTCGGGCCACAAGTTCGACCAACATTAGTTACGGCCCTCCCCTGTACAGCTTTCTACAGTAAGTGTGTCACATGAAACAAAACACGTGAAACAAAGAATGCATCAACTATTCTCAGCCCTCTACCCAATATATCACCATCTTAAATAAAAATGACTTTATTGAACTTCCATTAGCTTACAGTTTATAATGGTACATGGACTAATTATTATTTAGCATGGCAGGACATGTAGAAATATATAAATTATTCTGTAATTAAGTCAATATAATAGACCATGTTCAGGACTCCTAGAGGAGCTGTCTGATCAGGGTCTACTCTGCCTTAAAGATATGATACGTCCTATCTATCAGGTAAAGGGCTAAGGTGAATATACTTCTCATGTTGCAAGTGTGAATTCTGCACTCAAACCGACTCACCATTTTGCATATACTAGTACATGTATATAAATGTAGTCAAGTTTATTTAATAATCGAGTCCGTCTAAGTGCACATTCATAAGATCTTGCAAATTTCAGATATGTGGACCGAAGTAAGAGAAAGATTGCCCCAATGCAAGATAACATCACTTATTACAATAACTCATACCGTACACTGTAGACCCAGATTTACTGCAGATTAGTAGTACTGACCAAAGAGGCATGTTAAATCTTTTTCAATATTGTTGACTCCAATTTTAAAATGTATCCAACCTGGGTCTACAGAGTAATTTCATCATCATTAGGTCACCCTCCCCCACCATGATCAGAGTAAACAGAGTATACGCTGATAAACTGATTCTACGGGTCTACTCTGTTTGCAAAGGCGTTAGAACACGTGTATATGGAATAAAGGTAAATAAACACGTTATTAGTGTATGTTTGCTTTTGACTTTCCATTTGATTTTTGTGAACGTTAATAAGTCTTTAATATATAATGTATTTAAATTTGTAAACAAAGGGTGGATACTGTTATTATAGACTGAGATCCGTTACCATAGCACCCAGACCCATGAAACTGTCATATTATTTCAGACATTAACTCTAATATCAGCCGGAATGAGTAAAGTTATTGTAATTCGTAATTATATACTTGTGTGTGAGTATGTACTTTGGTAGAACACATTAGGTCGTGAGGGAAATAACATCAACATTTCCAGGCACGCGCAGTTGCTAATTACCGCCACGCCCCCTTTCCATTCCATTGCACCAATCTTGACGTGAGAATGATGTTAAACTTGGTTTATATGTGTTTCTTCATTAGCGTTAATCTTGCCGCACGTTTGCAAGAAGCAAATTGAAATCTTTTAAACCCCATAATCAGTATTGATCGGAGAAGTCTCGAGTTGAATTGCAAATTAGTGCTGGATAATTATGAGACGAGTGTGATTCACAGCCAAGTCGTCCCTCCTCCATCCAATACTGGAGAAACGCCTTCTGTTGCCTCCAAGCGTTTGTATCTAGCTAGTACTATACAACAGATAGAGTCGAGGCCATTCACTACAGCTACAGCTGTGTTAACGAACCAGGTTTAGATGTAGGTGATAATTTGCGAGGGATAGTAGCCGAGTGATGCCGAATACATTTGCGAAAAGGCTACAGTAACATACATCATTTGGATTTAAAATAGTATGACACTATGTGACGCATAGCGAGGGGGACTACAGTATAGGTATAGCGCAACTGGAAGTGAGAAGGAGAAGAGCGATTGGTTGTTTTAATGTATTCATCTTATACATTCAACTGTTTCGCTACAAAATCGCGTGTGTGTGACATAAATATAAAACTACCGGATTTTCAGCCAGAGGCTACAATACAATTTTGTTGAATAGTTTATACAACAAGCCACCGTGATCGTTGCGATTGGTTCGGTAATAAAATACGTTGCGGGCTAATAGCTACATTGTATCGACTTCTAATCTGCTTTTGGAGAATTGCTAATCTTTTCATTCATGTACTGTCACACTTACTGGATTAGTTAGTGTCGGTGTTTTATACTAGTCCACGATTGCGTGTCCGGGATTTCTTAGTGGAATGGATTATTAAGAAGATGGGTACTTCAAGTGATACTGTGACAAAGTATAGTTCACTAATTAACCGAAGGAAAGTAACTACCATGGATATATTACTGTATTGGATCTATGTATTGCCTGTCCTTATCCATGGTGTAATTGGTAAGTGCCATTCCTCCTTTACCCATTTTTACATTAACTCGATATATATTAATATTGACGCATTTTACGCATTTGCAGACAGAATAGACCCAGATCAGACAGCTCCTACAGGAGCTGTCTGATCTGGGTCTATTCTGTTTGCTTTCAACCCACTGCCATGTAGGAGCTGTCTGATCAGGGTCTGCTCTGTTTGCTTATGGGGTAATATCTATAGGATTCTACGGTTTCTCATACCAATACTTCCCCTTGTTCAATTGCCATTATAAAATCTCAGCTAATTAATACTCAAAAATACATTAATTTTTACATGAAAACTGATTAGATAAAGGATTAACTTCAAACCATTCTGACCATAACATCATTTGGTGAGATTTCCATTTAGTTCTGTCCCAGATTCTGAAATATTTAATTTTACCATTAACACAATCATGATAACGTGTAGGTTGACCTGATTTGGTCCATCTATGTAATATAATTCAATCTAATTTTCGTATGAAGGAATGTTTCTGCTAGATTTATTTTTGCTAATATGACTACTGGAAAGTAATTTGTGCAGTGAAGTATGCGGACCCTGGCCAGAGGTATTCCTTTAGGAGTCTCCTAATCTTGGCTCACGTCGCTTGTCTATGTTCCTTTCCCGTTTCATTAAGCAAAATAGGTTTAATACTATTTTCCCTATCCTGTCGTAAATACTGATGTTTACTATTTAAATCTGGAGTGTTTATATTTACTATTGAGACAGAGTGTGAAAAACTGTTTTCTATTAATATAAAATGTGAAATACTAATTTTAGCAATTTCAATTTTAAATTCTTATTTCTACTATTCAGACAGAATGGAAAACAGTATGGACTCGGCGATTCGTCAGGGTCCAAGCTGTGTGCAAAATATAATCCCCAAATCAACCCACTGCCATGTCAAATGTTCGATATTATTACAGTAGTACTATCCTTTACGAATCCGTATATATGTTTGTCTTAGCCATTGTACGCTTGTCTCTAAATCAAATAAGTATTGCTTGTTGAAATGCCAATATATTAACCCTTACAGGGCGAGACACGAGTCACTGATGTTCTTTGCAAATAGTGTAGACCTAGATGAGATTGCGTCTAGAGGAGCCCTCTCATCAGGGTCTGCACTGTTTGTCATGTTACACTTTTCTTAAGAAAAAACATAAATATTCACTATAAAATTGACCTGTTTGGATTTTGGAAGAATCCATTTGAAAATTGAGCGTTGAAAGGGTTAACGCTGTACACTGGATCTGATTGTTATTGTTTACAAACATTTACCCAAAGCGTTATGTTCCAAAAAATCAAACCTAGCCGGGTCTTGTATTTGTACAACAGATTAAACATCACCCCGCTGTGGAAGAAAAATAATGTCTGCTCGATTTTCGGATATTGTGGAAGTTTTACTATTTTCGACACGGTCGAGCTTTGGAGAAAGTATTGACCGAGTTTCAAACAGCTTGGATCCTGATGAGACGCCGAGTAACTCGGCGTCTCATCAGGATCCAAGCTGTTTGCAAATGCGAACTCAGTATAGCGGTATTAGGGTTAATTAAAATCAGTTACAGAGTCCTTTTTTGTGGACCCCGTTGAACCACGGACACAAAAAGGCTGCAATCTCGCTGCTTCTAGTTTTAATGTGTTTTTATTAAATGGGCCCTAACAGTAATAACAAACATTGGCGTTAATGGACGACCGTCAGATTTTTGTAACTCTTTGCGTGCTAGTTGTAAGCTCACGATAGTCTGGATTTAGATCAAACTCCTAATTGCTCGGTTCTGGATCCATTTTTCTGATACTTTTGACAGGCCTTTTCAAGAAGTGATTCTTGGGCAATTTGGGCAGACGACACGTGTATTATGTAAGCTCATGCTACGAGTTGAGAGCCGAATGTCAGTTTTTAATTCCGATGGAAAATCAACACATCCTTCTGTTGTGACTTTGAATATTAAGATTGCACTTTTGTCCTTTAGAAAGCTGAATTCATAGTCGGCTAGTAGTCTAATTAGATTATCTACTAGTCAAAATGTTATCTGGTCATTTTTAAGAGAAAAATACCCAAAACATCTACACTTTGTTTTCAAAGGTAGGAATAGAGAACGTAACAGAGTAATAATGAGAACACACGTCTCATTGGAATCCAAACTAGTCACAATTCTTACCGTCCATTTGCCCACCATGGCAGTCTAATTTTTAAAGCTTTTCTCCCCGTTTTGATGTTTGGATAGAAGCTTCAGCCATATGCTAACGATTTTTTAATACAGACGGTGTTTTCTTTTAATGTTATAGTTCAAAACAAAATAACCACATTTGATTTGTGAAAAGACAAGGGTAATTTTCAATTACACCTTTAATCAATATCTGGTCTTTGTCGTGTTGAACCTATCGATAATTATTTATCGAAAGTATTTGTCACGATGTCTGTCACTTTCACGGTTCACCGGTATTTTTAGGTAATTATTTTACATTGACGAAATTGTGCTAAAAACCTTTTGTACAGCCTCTAGCACACACACAGACTGTCGTGACAATAGCAAGACTGTACGGTGTTGTCGTGAGAAATAAAGAAGCCGCCGTAGGTCTGTCAACAGTAGATGTCAGAAGTGTGCCAACTTCAATCTGCCGTTCGCACTTTCTGAAATTCCTAGCACGAGAGATCGATAATCGTGAGAAATGCCATTTCTCCCCTCCCCTGTGGATCTTCATCAGAGACCTCTTCAGCCTTATCGTTACACAACCCAATGAGGGAAAGTTGCATTATTTATTTCTTGTACCTCTGGCTCCTCAGTTGTCGACAGATGCAGAAAATACAATAATTACCCAAAGTACTTGGATACAAATCTCCTGTCTCCATTGGCGTGTAACGCTAAATAAGTCAATTTGGCACCATTTTGTTGACTTTAATATAGACTGACATAATAGCAAATCGTGAAGACCCTGATCAAATGACTCCTTTATCTGGCCCTGTATTATGTGCCGGGGTTTTCTGTCCGAATACTTGGAGAAATTAGGATATATAGGCTATGCAGTGTACATCACTAAGAAAACAATATGTTCTGAAAGGTTAGACTGTCGTTTGCATGCAGGGACGTCTACTGAGAGAAAAATGTCGTCTGCTTAATTCGGAAACTCCTTTATTCGTGTGAAGAGTTCATGATAAAATGCCACTCGAATCAGCCGTCTGTATACAGTAAAACCTGTCTTAAGCGGCCATTCATTTATTGTACACATACGTCTTAAAAAGCAAGTGATTTGCTTAATGCAGGACAAAAGCAATGCAGAAAGCTCCTATAGGAACTTTCTGCATTACTTTTGACCAGACCCATACTTAGGCCTCTTTTTGACGACCAATGAAGACACTGTTTATTGTATTTGTAAAATAGTCGCTGTTTGATCGCCATTGTTTTATACCTTAGTTCTTTATCTAACAGAGACACATTTTTACGCATTTGCAAACAGAGTAGACACAGATCAAACGGACCCTGTTTGGGCTGTTTGGTCAGGGTCTCCCCTTTCTCTTTATATAAGTAAAATAGACCTGACCCTACGATGTTTACGATGTTCAAAAAGCCCCTTGTGTGTATTCCGTCTTAAAAAATCCAGTTAATCAATATTCATAAAGTCATTATTTCTTACTTAAATATTCATCAGATAAAGGATTTATGTTGGCCACCCAATGATATTAATGTGACGAGATTTCAAACTGATTGTTAGCTTTCGATCACCAGTCAGTGTTAACACCAGGGTATGAATATTCACTATATCTAGTACATAATTGATAAACCACACGCGCGTGCTATGTAATATATCAATAGACACTGATTGAGACAGCTTACAACACAACGAAAATAAAATAATACACACAATAAATATAAACCCTCTTTTCCTGCTTTATTAATTAGATTTTCCAAACATTTTTTATATACAAAATACTAAAAGTATCTCCCGATAATCAACCTTGAGTTAATAATTCTACCGAAAAGGAGCACTTACTCGAGAAAAGGAAAGAATTAGAATTTTGTAGTTTGAAACCATTGTGATAAATAGAGCATTTGCTCCTACAGGAGCAAATGCTCTATTTATAACAATGGTTTCACAAAGTGACTTTTACAGAATCATCAAAAGTAGTATCGGTCTTTATGATTGGTGGCAGATAAACCCTTTCCACCTGCCTAAATGTATCAAAATTCTTCTACTAGAATTTCAGTTGAGAGGGAGTTTTACTGTAGATCATTTAACAATACGTCAGCGAGGTTAATGGTCGTCCAGTTATTTCCTTTTTGTTCGACTTTTAACCTAAATCAGGAATTCATGAAGATGATTGGGCCTGACAGGAGGGGTCTGTTAATGGGTTTCAATATCTACTAAATATCTCTTTCAGACTCACTGTAGTGCTTTAACCCTTTCCCTCATATAAACGTGTTTTCACGCATTTGCAAACAGAGTAGACCCAGATCAGACGGCTCCTAGAGGAGTCTGCATCAGGGTCTGCTCTGTTTGCTATTTGAATTTGAATAGTTCTGTTTCTTTGCTTTCTAAAATGGCTACAATGGCCCACCTTCAAGGTTTCAGTGTTACTGTTTTGTTCATGAATATTCAGTAGGTATTAAAATTTGGAATAAACATAGAACAGGGAAAGGGTAAAGGAAGACTTTCTTATTTCATTTGAATATAATGATTGTTGAAGCCTTATGATTAATGATGCAGTATAACAGGGATATCAACATTGTGCTTCTTTTTAACGATTTTCTTTCCCTGCTTTTAAATAAAATTAACCCATCTTAAATTAATTTTCTAAGGGAATTTGCCCAAATATGTATTATGGATCAATCAAATATTCATTTTAAGGGGTGTTACGACAAGAATTCATTAGCCAATGTGTCTGTTGGAAAATATTTTGCGAAGCAAACAATGCAAAACCTGGGTCCATGCTTATAAAACTTTTTAGTTGAGTCTGAGTTCGTTCTCAATATTTTGATTGGTCAGATTTGAGTTCTCAAGCTTTTGATTGGTCAGATTTAAGCCAAAGGCTCAAATCTGACCAATCAAAAACTTGAGAACGAACTCAGACTCAACTAAAAGTTTTATAAGTATGGATACTGATCAGAGGGTTCTTGCTCATGTCTGATCTGGTTCTACACTATCAATAATTGAGTCAACACTGACAGGGTCAACACTATTGGGTTAAACTATGCGATCGGATCAGATATGTTGCTTGGGAAAAAAGGTCACAAGGAAGTCTGAATACTTTATTGAAGTATAGTGCCACACTTAACTCGGCATTAATCCACCAAAGGGCTATGACAAAGACTTAAATCGTCGTTTGACTCCACCAAGGGGCATATTTGAAATACTAAAATTGTCATACCTCCACCAAGAGAGTATTTGAAATACTAAAATGATTATTTCTCTGCAACGAGTTGTAACAGCATAAGGTTTGGATGGTGAAATATAGAAGTTATTCTTGAAAATATTCTTTATTTACACATCTTTTCTGTCTCTGGTGAGGTTAATATCAGTCATGCCAAATAATGAAGAACACAGACACAGTCTTACATCCTCATTCAATGTGAGACAACACTCATTAACCCTTTCCCTCATATAAACGTGTTTACACGCATTTGCAAACAGAGTAGACCCAGATCAGACGGCTCCTAGAGGAGCCGTCTGATCAGGGTCTACTCTGTTTGCTAATAGAATTTGATAGATCTGTTTCTTTTCTTTCTAAAATGGCTCCAATATTCCACCTTCAATATTTAATTATAAATAGTTTGTCCATGAATATTCAGTAGGTATGGAAATTTGGAACAAACATAGAACAGGGAAAGGGTTAACCATACAATCAATTTTATGTTCATGTTGTAAGCTTAACCCTTTCCTCCATGAATACGCATTTCTACGCCTCTGTAAAAGTCACTTTTTAAACCATTGTGATAAATAGAGCATTTGCTCCTAAGGAGCAAATGCTCTATTTATCACAATAGTTTCAGAACAACACAATTCTAAAAATAAATCCTTTTCTCCAGTTAATGCTCATTTTCGGTAGATGTATATAAAGAGGTTTAATCTATAAATAGTCTATGATGGAATGGGTTAAGGCGCATGTTCCTATCTGTGTGGCATTAACAAATTAATTTCTGCACAGTGTCTGCCAAAACTGAAGAGTTTGTTCCATCAATCAGTCTTGTAGCTGTACACCATCATGTATGCATAATTATGTATATGCATATCGCAGATCATCTGCACGTTTTCAACCGAGAGTAAGATGTTTTTGAAACACAGCAGCTGGTAAGCCTACTCAGAAAAAATCACTGACATACTAGCCCCGTAGCAACCGTCTGATCAGGGTCTGTCTTGTTTGCTTATGAATGATACATAATCTGTCATCACCAAAACTAATTTGTTTATCCCTTTCCCTCATGTAAACGTGTTTCACGCATTTGCAAACAGTAGACCCAGACCAGACGGCTCCTATAGGAGCCGCCTGATCAGGGTCTGCTCTGTTTGCTAATGGAATATCTGTTTCTTTACTTTCTAAAATGGCTATATTGTTCCACCTTCTGTATTTCATTATAACCATTTTGTCCAGGAGTATGCAGTAGGTATGAAAATTAGGAATAAACACAGAACAGGGAAAGGGTCATAGGCCATTATAAAAATTAAGTTAATTGATATCCATGGTGTCAGTATTACTTACATGAATATGCTGCTGTATAATACATATCAAGCAACAATGCAGATCGGAAAATATTTTTTAAAAATTCACAGTAGGATAAGGGTAGAAGGTTTTGCACGATCGCTCGTTAGACTATACCAGCGGCATAAAAACAACAACGAATGCAAATCAAACAATATGTCATTGTCGTCCTTTTTATTGCGTCTGCTAAAACACAAAACATTATGTGTAACACAGAGTGTCTTTATTTCAAATTTCCCCATTTCAATTCGCCTTTCCCCAGTACCTTATTGCTATCATCTCAAGTCATCAGAATGAAATATGAATGAATGGCGACCATAAACGTCTTTCCCTGTGATAACCTTAATTCTGCAGATGTCCGTTGGATCGTAAGATTAACAAACAAAATGCCTTAAAATGAAAAATTTGAGAACAAAAAAGATATTTTGACACCTAAAATCTCGATTTTAATATTTTTTAAGATATTCGTTTTGATTTGAGGATTTTATCTCGCCGAAGCAAGAGAAGACGCACTTAACCCCTTATACCCGTGTGAACAAAACAATGTCAGCTCAAAATTGGACCTGGTGCAATTTTAACCACTTCGGTCTGATCAAGCTTTTGAGAAAATATTGACCGAGTGGCAAACAGCTTGGAGCCTGATGAGACGCCGAGTTACTCGGCGTCTCATCTGGATCCAAGCTGTTTGCAAATGCGAGTCAGGTCGTTGATAGCGCGATCAGGGCGAAGCAATTTGGTGCCCATGTGTTTTGGGGCTGCTATTTCCATAAATATCTAAAGTTAAATCAGAAAAAGGCTCCACAAAGGCATGGGACGCTTGATTTTCCCGGAATATCGGATTTAAAATTAGAAAGGGCTTTGATCTTTAACCTAATCGGCGTGTTCAGTCGTCGAAGACGTAGCTCAAATGCGTATCATACCCGGTCTTGAGTCTTTAGTTACCATCTCTTTGAGCACACCAGAATAAAGAATATAAATAAATTAAATGACACTCTAACACGTCTTTCAGTCACTATGAAATGCTTAGAGCTAGGGATGAAGATGTGAACTGATCTATTAATTTTTCTTATTTCTCAGCCAAAACGTATCTTGCTGCAAATTATTAGAATCACATTTGAAAGGCGATTCTGATTACTTGCAGCACGATTGGGTTTGGCGGCGGAGAAATAAAAAAAATGAATTAATTAATAAGATTTTCTAAATGCTCTACTTATGTACAGCTCAGGGGCGAAAGCCTCTCTTGGAGAAGTCGATGGGAATGAAGTATCAAATTAACATATTTAATGGAAAATTGTAACGATATTGATACCTCCTGACTTTTACCACTTCACGCTTGTGGGTCACAGACAATCGTTGACCATCTCATCATCAGTGACTGCACTTTGTACTCCAGACTTCTTCTTCAATCAGTATCCTGCTGTAGAACTGATGTCTGCATTGACGTTGATCTGAAACAATTTTACTTATTTCTGAGTCCCTCAAGCTTTTTTTGTGAAATTATTGACCCAGTGTCAAACAGCTTGGATGCTGATGAAGCGTCTCATATGGATCCAAGTTGTTTGCAATTGCGGAGCATAATGAGGGTAAAATCGAGATTTTTTTTTATCAAGATCGTCACGGTACTCATGTTTAATTACTCCTATACTAACTCACCTTGTAGCTCTCAAGTTACAAAGAGACGAAATTACAGTCTTGGGCGCATCTATTTTGTCCTTCTGTAGCTTTTCGATGCTACAGATAAATATTTTATGAATAGATATACATGTACATGCATGCGCCTTTAAGTCTTTCCCTGTTCTCTACATATTTCAAATTTCAATACCTACTGAATATTCATGGGAAAAAATGTTAAAATTAAATATATGGAATGTGGAACATTGTAACCATTTTAGAAACTGAAGAAACACCTTTATCAAATTCCAATTGGCAAACAGAGCATACCCTGATCAGAGGGCTCCTATAGGGTTATTTAGATAGACGCACTACAATATCATATTTGAATTAGATACAAAACGGAAAGAGAAGTAGCAGCATGAGGCCATGAGAAGGAAAACCCCATCGTGAGTCGGTGACATCTTCTAACCCTTGTCCCTGCTAACCCTGACTTGCAAACAGCTTGGACCCAGATGAGATCCCCACCAGGATCCGAGCTGTGACACTTGGTCAATATTTTATCAAAAGCCTGTCGAATGGGAAGCAGTTCCAATTGATCAAGATCAAAATTTGAGCAGGCACTATTTTTCATTAAGGGATAATGGTTAATTTTTGCTTAACCGACGAAGCGGAAGTAGTAACCAGTGCTCATTTCCGGTATGGACGTGGTGATAATGTAAACATTGAATTGTTGCTGCCGAACTCTAAACCACAGCTTCAGTGAGTGATACGTCAACAAGTGAAATTGACACCTCGTAAATGAAATCTTCAAGTATTAAAATTAAGACATTTGTAAACCAACAGACTGGAAAGGGCTAATGCATCCCCCTATTGTTGCTTTCCCACCGGGGTTTGAAGAATCAAAAACTACTTTTTTGTTAGCCCAGGGTTTAAAAAATGGGGACTAGATGAATCGGCATTTGATTATGGCCGCCACTGGCGAAGCGCGATTAATTAGACTTTATCAGATTTTCTTCTTTCTCCATCTCATCATGTGAGAATAAGATTTTTTAATAAAGGAGATTCATTGGAATGCATGTGATACCAATGAGACCAGGGGACACATGATAGAACGCCCTATTCGGGGGCAGATTGCTTCATTATGCAAGAATGGCTAATCTGAAAGAATGCTTTATTTGCATTCGGTATTAGTGTTAAATGAAGATAATGCACACTCCAACTTGATTACTCTTTCCCATTGTGACTACGAGTAGAGTTTTTTCTCAAGTGCCCAGGGGGCGCTGTTACTTGATTTAGGTGTTATTGATCATCTAGTATTCTGAGCAAACTGATATTTACTTAAGTATTTATGCATGATTATCAAGCTGTAGAAAGGTGCGTTTTAAGACAATCTTAAGATTTTTATATACATGTATATATATTTCTCCACCAAACCCTATATTGAAATCTATTTTTTTATGTTTCTCCGCCAAAGCCTATATTGCCTCTTCGAGGCGATTCTAATGAATAGCAGCAAGATAGGGATTGGCTGAAAAAGACGAGACTTTAATAGATCAGTATGTATCATATCTACCGCTCTAGATCAGTATGTATCATATCTACCGCTCTGTTACTTTTCCTGATAAAACCAGTCAATACGTCAAGTTGAAGAGTGTTTTATCTGGATCCAAACTGTTTGCAAAAGTCACTAGTGAATTGAAATGAACTTTCAACAGATTTTATAACTTGTTTAGGCATAAATCTTCATTAATTAGTCGAAATAAAAACACGACATTAAAATATTACCAATAGAGACAACAGTCATTGACATACTGAGATTGTGTAAACTAGAAGCTTGCAATTTGTTCATGTACTTTTCAATAATTAGTGTCACGCGTCAACAAAATATGTGGTCACAAAGAAAAAAAAGTAATATTTATTCTTTCGTTTATCGTTAATCATTGCCCGGTACTAATGAAAACACACAGTAATCCCACCAGGGCGACACCTTATAAAAAGAGGCATAATTCTGGGTGGCTCCTGTATAAGTTACTCATTGACACCATTGTGATAAATAGAGCATTTTCTCCACGTGAGCAAATGCTCTATTTATCACAATGATTTCAAAACTACAGAGTTATACAAAATGACACTTTTCTACTAAATGTTCCATTTCAATATATTTATTCAAAGAAGTTGGGTCTAAAAATAGCTTATGGGGGAATGGGTTAAAATGCAAGAAAATGCTGCAGAAAACTCCCACGGGAATGTCTGCATTAAGCAACCGCCTACTATGCAGACACTGTTTCTCTTCATTACGTGGTCGCCTTAGGATGTTTCTACTGTATAAGGACCATTGTCCAGAGGTCCAGATAAGATACGTAAATTACAGTAAAACCTCTCTTAACCGGCCGTTAAATTTAGTATGAATATCGGTCTTGGAGACAGGTGGCAGCTTAATGCAGGGTGAAAGTCATGCAGAAAGCTCCTCTAGGAGCTTTCTGCATGACTTTCACTCTGCATTAAGCAGCCACCTGCCTAAAAGTATCTAAATTCTTATCTACTAGAATTCCGGTTAAGAGAGGTTATACTGTAAATCATTTTCAAAAATAACCTCTTTATTTCTGAACCAAATCCTGTGTTGTGGCCGCTCTTTAGAATCGAAATAAATCGATTCTAAAGAGTGGTGACAACATAGGGTTTAGTGGAGAAATGATGATTTTAGTATTTGAGTACGCACCTTTATATGTTGCTCTGGTTGGCTCGTGACCTATTGCCACATCATTCATGTCTGTTTGATTAAGCTCTTATTTCTTTGTTAAGAATTTCCCATTCAGTTCCAGTCAGCTGATGATCCGTAAAATTCGCCAAACTCTATCTGACGACGTAGATCAAAATTACTTCTCGAATAATTTAAAGACTAACGATAAAATGCAAGGATATCCTAATGTTTCGCTTTGGGATAAGAAAAGATGGAAGCCGACTATCAATATTGGTTTTTGTCCAGACCGGCTCTATATTTATTTCGTATCTTCTTACAGTTATGAATAAAAAAGCAAATGTAAATCACTGCCAATGACCAGTGTAGGATCCCCTTTCTTGAGATTGCGAACACTGTGTCGGCCGACTGGAGGCCATACTGTCAGAAGCGATTTATCGCACGTGCTGGAAGAAAACCCACAGACGCCGGTTATCGACCGTAATCTGTCTGTTCTCTAATTAATAACGAATGATATTTATGTGATAACATTATCACATTGTTTCCTAGCCCCCATATGTTGTTGTTGTTGTTATAAATTGTATAGCTTACATGTACCACGAGCTCCTATTTATAAAATTTACACGTGCCAGACTTGCAAGGCACACTTCCAAAGTATTTTTGTTTGGTCTGTATTAAACGACTGTAACGAGCTGTATTTTAATTACATGGCACAAAGGTAATGTAACTAAAACTCTTACGCAGCCACGTATTGTCGTCTGCAAAAATTATCGTCTGCTTTGGTTTTTCACCTTTGAAATTTCTTCATTCTCCTTTCAAAAACATAATCCCACTATCAAACAGTTTGGAGCCTGATGATACGCCGAGTTACTCGGCGTCTCATCTGGATGCAAACTGTTTGAAAATGTAATCACAGATTGGCAGTGAAGGAATAATAATAATGATAATAATGATGATAATAATAATAATAATAATAATAATAATAATATAATAATAATAATAATAATAATTAATAATGATAATAATAATAAAAATATAATGATAATAATAAAAATAATAAACATTTTATTTAACGAGGGAACACATTTGGTCAAACCAATCTTCAAGGAACAAACATGTAACAAAAGTGATAATACAGAATTATTAAACCATATCTGAACAACATGCACGTCACATCTTAAGAAAGGGTAAATCGTTAAAATTACAAGGTTATGGCTACTTCAACCTGCAAGTAGTTTGTTTTATTTTATTTTATTTCATTTCTTTTCAAACAACACATTATTTAGATGCACTCGATGTCTCATCTGAATCCAAACTACCGGTATTTGTAAAGACCAACACAAATGAATCCATATTGTAGCTACAATACTAATGCGCCAAACCTGTATTGCTTTCATGACGTTTAATATGTGTGCTGTACATATGTACCATCGAAACTTTAATTCTTTCTGAAACATAAAACATACATATTTTAGCCAGTGAATTTGCATGATAACAACATACTTCAAATGCCTTTCAATCAATTTTTGGTAACTTCTTCAAACTGGCAATTACGTGGTCTGAACATATTCTCTGTCTTAACCCTTCTCTTGCTGAATTTTAAAACACATTTCTCCTTCTTTACCCATGCCCTGTTGTATAATTACATATATCTTCACTGTGTACACATATTTCTCTGTGCAATCACTGCTGTGGCGTGCATTGGTTGCACAATCAACTTGTAAATAGTGCAGACCCTGATGAGACAGCTCCTGCAGGAGCTGTCTCATCTGGGTCTTCACTATTTACAGGTAGAAGGCTTGAGTTAGTCCTTAGATCAGAGTCGGCATTGTGTGCTTCACAAATTGTTGTCAGTTTGCCCCGTTGGTAAGAACAGTCTTGTCTTGCAGGAACGAACACTCCTACAATGGTTTCAAACTACCAAATTCTAAAATTTTCCGTTTCTCTAATTAATGCTCCTTTTCGGTAGATTTATTCAAAGAGGTTTTATCTAAAAATAGCCTATGAGGTAATGGGTTAAGTTACTACCTGCCTTATACACACATAATAATACCTATTTTAATGGTCGCTTAAAACAGGTTCTACTGTATAAAAAAGGCTTAAAGATATTCTTCCATATATGAAGCAACCAACAAGTGTATCCCCCTGAACTCGTTACAAATGGCTTATTTAAAACAGAAACATGCATGGGAAATAGTTCATGAGTTATTATTGTGGTAATAACCTTATAACATCTTGACGATATTCCAGATCACTTTTTCATGGGTGTTTATGAGATGTTAATGCGTTATCCTCTAGTCTCTACTTTATCCTAATCCATGTAAGCTGAGCCAACTTGATAGTCAATACTCAGATTATCACCTTGTCTATAAAACTTGTAAGGTCAGGTTCATGCTCCTGTAGTTTGTTTTCACGCATTAACTAAAGCTTAAAACACGTTGCAGACAAGGCCAACGGGCGGTCTTGGGCTCAGCAGAAGGCTAGCTAAAGGGTAATTGCTGGAATGTGGATTCCATTTGGACCAAATGAGCCTGGTGCATCTTCCATAAACACAGCAGAAACACTCTTATTATGGAATAATAACCCACAGTCTCCCAGGATTATAGTTCATTTAGGAGAATGTTTTTGTTTTGCACGCCGTGTTGTTTTAAGATTTACTGTGTCTTTCAATTTATTTACAGTAAGGCTCGCTGGGTCGTCAAAATTCTGCTGATCTGTAATTTCTGATATATGCCATTCACTATGTCGATTTTCTGTGGCGTTACATAGACACGCTACTGTACAATGTACATGTAACTGCAACGTATATAAGACGGGGTGCCATTACCTTTGAGAACAGTTTGGATCTAAATAGGATGCTGAAATGGTGTGTTACCTGGGGCCTGTCTATTTTGAATTCATTTTACCGGGGTTTTAACCCATTCCCCCTAGACTATTTTAATACCCAGCCTCTTTGAATAAATCTACTGAAAAGGAGCTTCCTTGAAAAAGGGAAACGTTTTTAGATATGTTTTCTTTTGCTATGGAGCAAATGCTCTGTTTATCACAATGGTGGCGTCAAAATGAAACATTTGTTTTCAATATTAAAGGAGTCATATTTTGTTGTTGGTTTTTAACTTATCATTCCCTTTGACGCCTTTGTAAACAGAGTTGACCCAGTAAGATCATGTTGGACCTGTCTGTTCTGTTCCGTTTACTTATTGGATAAGTCTACTGTTTCTGCTAGGACAAAACATCCCTGTGTTCGTAAGCCATAATAAAACATAAACAAGTAATTGGTATTGTTAACCCTTTCCATGTTCTA
Source organism: Azorinus chamasolen (assembly GCA_963576725.1). Classification (NCBI taxonomy): domain Eukaryota; kingdom Metazoa; phylum Mollusca; class Bivalvia; order Cardiida; family Solecurtidae; genus Azorinus; species Azorinus chamasolen. The sequence goes on along the minus strand of OY755243.1, from coordinate 53,121,541 downwards.
TGTTTATTTCAAATTTTAATACCTACTGGATATTCATAGCCAAAAAAGTTATAAGGAAATATGGAAGATGGAACATTGTAGCCATTTTAGAAAGTAAAGATCTTTCAAATTATTTTAGCAAACAGGTAAGACCCTGATCAGACGGCTCCACTATGAGCCGTCTCGTCTGGGTCTTCTCTGTTTGCAGGAGGGAAATGGTTAAATAGATATTCACGAAGTAAATGGTCATGGTACTGAAAGTATTCCGAATAGAATAATGACAAACCATCGAGATGTGAATTATGGCGATAAAACCCGAGTACATTCTTGAGAAATACAGAAGCATTTGTCTCAAGCGACCATTCATTTATTGAACATAGGAAACTTAAAAAACAGAAGGTTGCTTACTGAAGGTCAAACGTAATGCAGAAAACTCCAATAATAGATTTCTGCATTGCTTTCATTAAACTACTACCTGTCTCGACGACCCACATTTAGACCTCTTTCCTATGGTAGCTTAAGACAGGTTATACTGTACAAGGGTATCCTGTCTAGGTGTACTCGCCTTGCTGTTTCAATTAAATTGTCTGTTGTTTATTTCATTGATTCAAAGGTTGAAACACCAAAATCTAATAGATCACAGAACCACTGATAAAGCTGTGAACTGAAATAGTAAAATCATTATTTCTCCACTAAACCCCATGTTGTGACCACTCTTTAGAATCGTCTCGAAGAGACGATTCTAAAGAGTGGTCACAACATGGGGTTTGATGGAGAAATAAAGGAGATAGTCTTAAAATTGGTATGCCTTATCTAATCATCTGATTTATTTATTGTTAGAAGACAGGGAATGCAAGGACTGTATTCACGAAACATTTCATTTTCTATTCTCTCAAACAAATTAGGCCAGTCCGTCGTCGAAGTTCATTGTGCTTTATAACCACATTTGTGCAAAATGTTCCCCTAATAGGGATATGGAAAACAGTCTAGACTCAGACCAGAGGGATAACAGTCTAGACTCAGACCAGAGGGATAACAGTCTAGACTCAGACCAGAGGGATACCCTGTTTGCTTCACAAAAATACCATCGACAAAAGAATTATTGCAGAACTGAAAATCTGATTAACTTATTATACAAATACATGTTATTACACATTAAAATGTTTTATAATTATTGCTATGCTGTCGACAAATATACATTTGTCGCATATTATTTTGAGTCACGGTCCATATTGAAGTGTACGTTCTTTTTATTTAACTTTACAAAAACTATTTCCACTGTATTTCTTCTATCTAACGAAAGGTTTTGACTGGAGAAAGGCTAACTCAAACATCTAGTGTTTTTTTCTTCAATCGTTTTTGCGCGAAGAACGAATGAGATCAGAGTTCCCGAGAGACTAGTGTATTATTGCTACACTTAGCAAATGTCAGGCGCCCCGTTGAGACAAACTTCTTTGTTTTCCTATGCTATGTATCCCCACACTAGTCGGGAAATAGTCCATGATTGGTGCAATTACACTGGAATAAAATGTCAAGTTCTTGTATCAATCATCCTCTGTATCAAATATGGAATAGAAAATTTACGACCTTATCGGTGGCAGGACTCAAAATCATAGTAATGTTGTCATAAAATCCCGGTCGAATGGCTGTTTGATGGGGAACGGCTATTTCTGTCTGTCAGTCAAATAGAATGGCGCTCTGGTTTTGGGTACAGAAGAACCTGTATTAAGCGACCTTATATCGATTGGACATAAGAATCTTAAAAAGCAGGCGGTGCTTAATACAGGTCAAACGTAATGCAGAAAGCTCATGTGTGAGCTTTCTGCATTACGTTTAACCTGCATTAAGCTACAACCTGCCTAACAGACTCATCACACTTGTTTCTGATGGTGGCATTAAACAGTGTCTACTGTATGTATTTGTGTTTTTACGCTACATGGTTTGTTTCTTTGCCTTGTTGTTGTTCGAACATATCTGCGGTGTGCCAGTGTTGCTATTTCCACTAACACTACTGTAAAAACTCGCTTAAATGACCTCTCAAAGGAAGTCTTATTCTGGATTTTAAAACAGGTGGTAGCTTTATGCTGGACAAAAGCTATGCAGAAAGCTCCCGTAAGTAAATCCTACAGTAAACCATATGCTTTTACAGACTCCCCATATTAATAAAGTATGTGGCCGCATTAATTAGCGAAAATCAGCTTTGATGATGAAACAAATAAAAACAACGAAATTCATACATTATTATTATTAATTCTCACATGAATATTTATGAGGGAATTGGCTAAATATATGCAGAAAAGTGTTTTACGGTTGTGGCGTAAATGTACCATCATTTAACCATGGCGTCGTAGACAGCAATATCTATTAAACAAACGATCCCAGTCTCCGAATGAGTTGTCCGGCTGTCGTATGCGTGTGTGGGTTTCTCGAGGACTCAAATAACTCCGAGCAAGGTCATGAAATGGAAGCGGAATGAAAGACGATGTTGTGAATCGTAGCCTGACTGATAAGTATTTTCTCAGGAGACCAGCACCACAGTTTGCACGTGTTGGAGGATGAGGAGAATCTTACTGGTATCTCGCACAGTGTGTATCCAGAACAGCCCCACAGATTCAATTGCACATGCTTACTATCTAAGCGTTTGTGCAGTTTTAGTTTGTCAACAGACGCAGACGAGGTTCTGAACTTTAGACTTTGAACGGATGATACTTTCGAAGCAAACGACATTTAGTGTCGAACTAAGTCTTATACCAAAGTTAACCCTTCTCATGCTAAAAAACGCAGTCTGCTCAATCTCTAATCTGATTAATTTTTGACTGACTTCTTATTCCATCAAGTCTTGGGAGAAACTACTGACCGAGGGTCAAACGGTTTGGATCCTGATGAGACGCCGAGTTACTCGGCGTCTCATCTGGATCCAAACTGTTTGCAAAATGCCAGAGAGTACTCACTCTGCGTGAGAAGAGTTATGCATGTTAGCAACCTGAGAATGAAATCGAAATGCAGAACGAATGAAACCTGCAGGATGCGGATTGAAAAACCTGTTGTGAAATGACGGAGCCACTGATTAGACACGCCCGGGCGATAATTTGAAAATTCCTGCAACCTTTTTGCTGGTTTCATGTTGGATAAGGTTGGGAACCACTGAGGGGGGCATCCAAGTCCATCCATATGGTTATGTAATTAAAGCAAACGAATTAAAGATCAAACCATGGCTGATATATTTTTCAGAGACCTCGAGTTGACGACTGGAGCAGGCAGGCGTTCTCATGGTGGTAGAGGAGAGCCCTGCTCCAGTTGCAGCCTTATCGTTCAATGCACCGTGAGGTGCTAATGGGATCCCCATTATCATTTCGATGGCGGAGACGTATCGTCTGCTTCGATTTTATCGTCTGCTAAAATCTTGAAAATCACCAAATCTATGCAATGTCTGATAAATTATGAACTAGAGATCAAAGAGTATGGATCCTGATCAAATGCCGAGTCACTCGTCATCTGCTCTGGATCCAGACTGTTTGCATTTGTACTTCTTTCAGTACACAAAATGTGGCACGTGAGATTACTGTCTTATTGGTCTATCAATAATGAAGATACTGGACGACTGGAGATGGTATCTTTCTCAGTACAGTAACACCCCTTTAAAACGACCCTTGGAGAAGTAACATAATGCTAGTTAAACGCAAATGGTTTGCTTAATGCAGAAAGTATATATTTTTACAGAGAACTTTCTTCAGTATTTTTGTCCTGCATAACTCTACATGCACCTCCTGTTTAACCCTTACAATGCTCGAAACGAGTCACAAATGTCCTTTGCAAATAGTGTAGACTCAGATGAGAGGAGTCCTCTCCTCAGGATATGCACTGTTTGTCATGTTACAATTTTCTTTAGAAAAATCCCCAATTATTCACCGTAAGCTTTACCTGTTTGAATTTTGGAATAGTCCATTTGAAAAGTCAGCATTGTAAGGATTAAAGATTTGACTACATATATATCTATCGGGGAAATGTTACGAGCATTTTTATGCTGGATCTGAATGTCTGGACATAGTGGTTCTCTCTCGGCCACTCTCCTTCTCTCTTTCGGTCTCTCTCAATCTCTCTCGGTCTGCCCCCCCCCTCTCTCTCTCTCGGTCTCTTTCTCTCTCTCTCACTCCTAAAAACAAAGTCAGTTTTTCATTGGCGTAATCTACGTCGGTGTGTAAATAAATTTACATCAATCTAATAGAGACTCTTAATCATTACTGAACAATTAAATGCATACTGACAATTAACAGTGTAAATGAAACTTCTCAAATATTAAAACTTTTGTGTTAAAAATTCTCCACTGAACAGTAGATGTGTAGGTAATTAATATTTCAAACAGCCAGTAACTTTCCCAATAAAACGAATTAATGCTTGTTTAAACTCTTACGTTCTTAGACAGCTGTTAACTTTATTGCACATGTTTAACCATTTCAATGGACTATTCCAAAGTAAACATAGGTCAAACTTACTGTGAATATTCAGGGATGTTTTAAAAGAGAAGTGTAACATAACAAGCAGTGCCGGTCCTGATGAGAGGGGTCCCCTATGAACCACCCCATCTGGGTCTGCAATGTTTTCATAGGACATTAGTGACTTGTTTCCCACGCTGAAAAGGTGAAAGTATCAGACTTAAACATGTTTTTAAAACAGTACATGTTGTCTTTATAAAGCGTATTAAAAATATGAACGGATCAAAGCTCTGGTTGTTTAACGATTTCCCTCATGCGCTATTTTTAGAACCAACCTCCTTGAATAAATCTACCGAAAAGAAGCATTTACTAGCAAAAATGTAAATTTTAAAATTGTGTAGTTTTGAAACCACTGTGATGAATAGAGCATTTGCTCCTCTGGAGCAAATGCTCTATTTATCACAATGGTTTCAAAACGTGTAGTTTACAGCGGCGTGAAAAACGTCAATATGAGGGAAGGGGTTAATGTTCTTTCATTTATTTTTGCTGTTAGACAATGATTCATGACGGGCAGTTGGACAAACAAAGGGATGTTCTTCATGCAATAAAAACTCGTCAAACCGAACCATTAATGAATAATACTTTAGAACTTTATAGGCACGAAGCTGCTTAATGCAATGTGAAAATCACACAGACCGCTCAGACAGCAGCTGTGTACATGACGTCCACCCTGCATTAAACTGCTACCTTGCTTAAAGACTGATACTGACACTTATTACAAGGCTCTATTGGCGAGGTTTTCTTGTTTATTGAATAGCATGCTGAAATCATTCAAAAACCTGTGTTTGAAATAAATCCACATTTATTACAACATTACAACACGCCGCATCGGGAGAATTTTATTAATTTAAGTGATAGCGATGCTGTATAGGAAAGCGAAGGCTCTGTCGAAATTGTCAGACAGAACCGTGCCTAACTTCATTGAATATTCTACTATTTTTTTTGCCGACTTTGGATGGTGGGAACTTGTAGTCTGCTTCAAACTTTTCTTCTGCTGATTTTCAGAATATTCTACCCTTTTTAGATTGCGGGAACTGTCGTCTGCTTCGAAATTTCTTCTCTTGGTTTTTAGAATCGTTGTACATTCATTTCTTAGAAATTGAAAATCTACTTCCGGGTTTCATGTTTTTCATTTTAAAACACAATTAATATATAAATACAGGAAACCCTGTCTTAGCCGAAATTATAGCAAAACAATAATTTAGACAGGTTGAAAGTATATGGGATATAGGATTTTTTTTAAATAGAAAGTATAAAATCAGATCTCTATAATTTCACATACAAACAGTGTAGACCCAGATCAGGCGGTGCCTGTACAGCTATTCGTTCAAACTTTTATAAAAATAAGTAATAATTATGTAAGTATACACACACATGTATGAATGCATTAATATCAATTACAAATGTATCAATAAACCTCGCTAATACGAACAATTAGTCAAGAAGAATTGAGAACAGTTTAGGCAGGTGGCTGCTTAATGTAGAGTGAATGTCTTGCAACAATCCTCCAAAGGAGCTATTTGAGGGATTTCTTCTTGCATTAAGCTACTGGCTATCTTAAAGACTGATAGTGAAGCTTATTTGAGTGTTCGGGTTGGTGGGGCTTCACTGTTTACTGCAGCTATTCAAATTGACTATCTTCGTACAGAAACTAACGACAATGTCTTGGACTCACTTGTTCGGTGATCTTTGGATATTTCCATAATCGCCCTGAAAATCTCTGTACATGAATTGACAAACTCATTAACCTTGGATGCTTTGGACGAAGTCTTTGTAGACACTGTTAGTCTGCATGAAGTTACAAGTAGCTCGGCATCTAACCAGGATCAACACTATTTGGCATTTTGATCCAGCGTTTGAAAGAAACGACTGAATGGTAAATATCTGTTTTGAGGATTTAAGCTTACATCGGTGTTTGTAGGCGATCATCTACCAAGCATACTAAAGATTAAGGTAATTACTGTCTTGTCGGTCGATGTCGGCTCTGGGAGGCCTTGCTTGTCCTTAACTTGACGGTTGTTCTACACCTTAAAACATCTGGCTGCAGTCGTTTGACTGTCTATGCGATTTCGGATACTTTAAGAATGTGACCAACGCAGACCATTTGTCAAGTAGATCTGCACCTGATCAGACCGGGGTCTCCATTAGTTGATCAAGAATAGCCGTCAGTGAAGCCAAGTTATAGCACGATTAGACATTCAATTGGTAAGCCTATTTAGATAGATACATTTGTACAGTAAACCCTGTATTAAGCGGCCATTGATTGAAAATAAATGTATGTCTTAAAATGCAAGTGATTGCCTAATGCCGGCTCCTCTAGGAGCTTTCTACATTATTTTTACCCTGCATTAAGCTACCTCCTGACCCAACGACCCAGAAACAGATCGATTTTACTGTATTTGCTAAAATATAGAACGAGAAAATTGCGTGTGATATATGTATTAAATGCAATACTGGAGCCCGCGAGATAAGTAATGAACGCCAGAGTCAAGAAATTGCAAGCGAACGATAAATGGAAAACGCTAACGAGAATGTTTTGGATCGAAATTCTTACTTCAGTGGTGCTACAACAAGTACTGTCCTGTTCAATCGTTGATGTGTAGTATTACCCGCGCTATTGTGCAGAGGGGCGATGATGGCTTCGTGTAATGAAGTATTGAATATCATGATTAATTATGGCTATATATCACAGCTTCAGTATCTCCGATTACTGTATTTTCCGGGGATGTTCTACAGGTGGAATTCCCACTCGGGAGAACATGAAAACGACCGTGTTTTAGACCCGACCCGGAAGCTATTTCCGCCGGTCACAAAGAGGACTCAGTGTGGCGCTATTACCGAATCATGTTAGATTAGTCAATTATAAAATTATTCCATGCACATTATCTTGGGTTTTATCAGGGTAATGATAAAGTTTATCAGTCGTGCCTGCCGGTTTCATTAAAGGGCGAGGCTACTTTCCGGACCCAGCGGAACAGACCCTTCAACGATTATCTTCATATCTCGATATGTCTGTATCTCAAATCAGGGACTTCGATCTATGTCGGAAAACATCTGTCTCAGAGTTGAGCAACTAACGGTGTTACACACTTTGGCTGACTATGCACATGATTGTTCTTCGGGATTGTAGATATGAAGCATGATCTAATTAACATAGTTTTTATATTTCTCTGCCAAATCCCACCATGATGTTACTCTCTGATGCGATCCAATGAGTTGCAGCAAGACAGGGTTTGGTTGAGAAACAAGAGATTTTGATAGACCAGTACACATATGATCAGCCCTGGTTATTGATCAGTCTTGGTCTACATTCTATATCCATTGCTAGATATAACAAGACTTCGATACAATGACATTATTATCGATTACATCAAACCATTCTGTTTAATACAACATACATATAGGTGAGTGTTTAATATGAATTTTCTTGGAATAAAATAAATAACATAATGCTAAAAATTGCAGGATGGTATAAGCAATAAATGATCTGTAATGAATACCCCACATTATTAAAGTGGTGAAAATGTGTTTTTAACATATGCATACTACTCAATTGTTTATTGAAAATGGCATCCCGCCTTTCATCAAGTCGCTGCATTCTTCAAACGAGGTGCAAACTTGGTCGGAATGCTGTTTAAACCGTGCCTAATTACTACAACATCACACCTCGCCATTTTCTCCGTCTCTCACTGGACATTATGAATAATTCATCACATTAGTGCCCGCTGGACTCGCGCTTTACATACTAATGCGTCCAACTCGAATATTGCTATTCCAGACGGGAGAATTATACAGCAGAACCTCGTTAAAACTGATATCTTTGTGAATAAACGCAGGGGAATAAACGCAGATGGTAGCTTAATGCAGGGTGAAAGTATTGCAGAAAGCTCCCAATGGGAGCTTTCTGCAATACTTTCATTCTGCATTAATTTACCACCTGTCTTAATGACCGATAATTAAACTTCTTTGGAATGACCACTATGGGAGAGGTGTTGCTGTACTCATTCCTTCTGGCACTGGCTCTCGCATTTGAACCCGCCATCTTCTCTGTATGATATAGTTTCTCTCTGGTGGCTCCTTGTTGTCAACATGTTGATTATTGGCCACTCGACGGACATAGATGCCGTATATTTACCGCGTGTGAAGCATTTAGCATCATTGACTGATGAGCGGCATGAGATTCTGTCAAAAATCAATCGTTATGTATGACTGCATAATCCTCAGGCATCCGGGGACTTGGGCAATTACGCTATATGTCACTCACAGTAGACGTATCTATTCACTCTTGAATCGTTGTATTGAAAACTCACTCAGTTGAAATCCTTCAATTATTCCGATAGCCTGGCATCTCCAATGCGTTTATGGGGGATGGAAAGGGATATTGCGTAATCAAAAAAAAACCCCACCAGTATAACGAAACTTTAACGAGATGCTCCGGCTGTGTGCAATTAATTCCGAGTCTTGTCTATGTCAGTCTATTCCGTCTCTAAAAGTTTGACAGAATGCTCTTCATATGCAGGTCATTGTCTGTAAAGTCAAAATTTGTTGCTGCTATGTGTTCTATTTTAATCATCTAATACGTCACTAGTAGCTCTGTTGGAATTGAACTTTTTGCCGCTCGTGTTGTTCAATCTGACCTTAACGTCCTGGTGTGTTTAATTAAGTTGACCTTTTCTTTATATATGGTCTAAGTGGCCTGTACACCCGGCACGTGTTCATGTGCATCTTACTTTCCTGTTCTGTTCAAATTGGTCCTTACGTCCTTGCCTTTTTCTTCAAACTTTCATGAGCGCCTCTTTTTTGTTCAGTTTGGCATTTAGGTCCTAGTTTTGTTCAAATTGACTTTTGTGACCATGTCCTGTTTAGATTGACATTTGATGTCCCTATTATGTTTAATTGGCATTTATGTCCCTGATCTGTTTTTAAATGGACTGTTTTGGTTCTGCTGGTCTGCACATCTCTGTTGTATTCAAAGTAGTTAATCAAAGTTGTATACAAGCGTACAGTAGAACCAGTTTAAACGATCTTAATATTGGATAGACACGGGAATCTTAAAAAGCAGGGGATTGCTTAACACAGGGCAAGGGTAATGTTGCAACCCCGTATTGGACTTTTCTGCATTATTTTTGATCTGTATTAAACTACCTGCCTGCCTTACATACCATAACTATACAATGTACTTCTATTTTACCGTCGCTTAAGATAAGTTCTTCTGTATATAGGCAGATTTGGTTAAATATTTTTTATATTTCTCAGCCAACCACTATATTGCTTCAACTCATAAGATTCATCTCTCCTAGGCGATTCTAATGAGTGTCAGTTAGATAGGGGCTGAATGAGAAATAAGTGAGCTCTCTAGATTAATATGCATCTCATCTATAACACTTATTCAACGTCAAAATAATTTTCTTTTCAATACAGACGTATTTCTAAGTTTTAACAAAACTATGGACAGAGTTTCAAACACACTTTTGTGTTTACAAATTACTGGATGTTTCGTCTGGATCTAACCGTGTTAACCCGTCGTCTGTAACTCAGTCATAGTCTTAGAGTGAATTAGTTCGCAGTATGTTTTCGTATTAATTACAGACTTGTTTTTGTGTTTAAAGTTGGTTACGTTTCCATGAAGAAAATATAAATGTGATTCATCAGAGGGTCAGACAAGACGAGTAAATTAAAACATTTTCAAGAATAACTTCTTTACACACAGCACCTTTTCAGTGCAGGGCACGAGCCATTAATGCCCTTTTGCAAACAGTATAGACCCTGGGGAGAGGGTGCATAGAGGAATCCTGTCATCAGGGTCTGTACTGTTTGTCATGTTACAGTTTTCTTTTACAAAAAATGCCTGGATTTACCTGTTTTGAATTTTGGAATAGTCCATTTGACGGTTCAACATTGAAAGGGTTAAACACAGACAAACCCCGTTAAAAATACAAGCCAAGGCCTCTTGTGTCTGTATTCATAAAATGTCCTTCAGAGCCTATCTGGGACTCTTTGTTGAATCAATATTCGCTTTGATGTATCTTCACAACAGATCTCGCGTTTGCAGTCATATTAAGCCGGGTGTAGCATCATTCGATCACCATAGGCACGGGGTTTTATTGTGAAAAAAAAGCGCGAGAAGTTTGTGAGGTAATTTCCAATTTATTTGCATTTAACAACGCGTGTATATTTATTTTTCAATTTGGCGCAGAGCTGCATTATACCGATACACGACTGTCTCAGTATTCTCATTGTCCACGAAGAAAATGAACTGTGAACTTTACCCTTTATCTGATGAATAATCATGTAAGAAATTGTGATTATTAATTAACTGAATTTTATAATGACACATGAACAGGGAATATTTTAACCGTGGGAGAAATTGTAGAATCAAATATATATTGTTCTCTAAGCAAACAGAGCAGACACAGATCAGACGGATCCTGCAGGAGTCGTCTGAGCCGTATCTTCTTGTATGCAAAATGGTCAAACAGCGTCTTTATCATGTAGACTGTTCAGCATGGTATGATCGAAAGGTGTGTGCCAGTTTTGTTTCAGACAAATGCTGTCATAATTCAAGGCGTCATTAATGCAGATTCCAAGAGGGCTTTCTATATAACTTTCGTTCTGCGTTTAGTAACCACCTGCTTATAAAGACCATCATGCTTATTCGATTCGATTGCTTATATGTTTTGCTACGTATATATCTCATTCTAATAAATTTCCAATGAAATATTTTTATTGATTTTTCTTGATACAAAAAACAGAATTAGTTATAAGGCGGTCGACATCTTTACATCAATAGAACATGAAATTCCAATAGTCAAGAATGTCATGAATGTTTTGTTTCCCAAAGCCCACTCTATGGATATAAAAGAGTCTTTGATAATAAAAGTATATCAAACGTCTATTTAAAGCCTCCACAGACAGCATGTCTTTGAACATTATTCAAACTAATATTAACAACTGTTTGCATCAAACAACTGCTGCTGTGATCTTATTTAACCGTCAGTCTGTTGTCGGTGAATTTATGATAATCTAACAGACAGACAGACAGATCAGGCTTCAGGTCGTCTCATCTGAATTCACACTATTTTACTCTCTGCTCTCATTTTTGCAGAATATTAAAAAAGCATTTTTTCTATTATACATGAAACTGTCTTTTTCTTCTAAAAATGGAGCAGGTGCGAGATTTGTGCGAAGCAACTTTTCTTCAGCTAGTTAAAAGTTAAGGTTTTACAATTTAGTTTGTGTGTTAACATTAACTCTTTGACTGACATAAAAATGATGTTCGCTAAATCTCCCATCTTCTGTAGAATCTCTCTAAGCAGCCATCAACAGGGTGTTATGATGGCTCTGTAAGGCGAATGGTAGCTTAATGCAGGTCGAAAGTCCTATAGGAGCTTTATGTATTACTTTTGCCCTACATTAAGTACCCGTGTGCTTTTTAACACTCCTATACTCAGAGTGCAGAAGGTTAAACAATAATAGAATATTATTTTTATTAGACGTAAACTTAAAACAAATAGAAAGAACTGATTTAGTTTGAAAACTAGAACATGCGACAATTGGAACAGAAGCAGCCGACATATCGACAATAGGGAAGCAGCGGGCAGATCGGTACAAGAAAGAACATTTCAATACTTTATATCATTACTGCAGTCTGCAACTAATCAAATGTTTATTCAAAGTAAACAGACAAATTGGGCGTAAACCGCAAAAAAATAGTAGATTTCTTGCACAAAGACCGCTGCGTTTGTCAAAGAGTGGTGGTTCAGAGTTTCCTCCCCTGATGTCCCGCTCTTTTCATTATCCGCCCCTTATTATTATATCTTCCCTGCTGAGAGTCATTCAAGTAACGAATGTGTTTGTTGATTGAAAAGTTAACGAACAAATATTACAACCGACCATCTTCCTATTGAAAGAAATACAAACAATACTTAACAAAACATTTGAAAACATACCTCGGCCTTTAACCCGTAATATTCTCCTTTTCTGAATATTAATTAACAAAATGTTGCATAAAAATGTATCACACTGACAAAGAAAATGATTTGTATGACAAACAATGCAGATCCTGATCAAATGCTCCCTCAGGACGACACTGTAAGCGGACGACAGTTTTTTAGGATGCAAAAGGTTCATGAAACAGACAGTAGTCTTGTTTATATAAGCAAACAAAGTTGCCCCTCTCCCTCTTTCAAATACCTTTGCGACTGACCAGGAACCAGATATTCTATATGCCTAGGAAATGATCGCTTAACCCTTTCCCTGTTCTATGTTTATTCCAAATTTCAATACCTACTGAATATTCATGGACAAAATAGTTACAACGAAATATGGAACGTAGAACAATGATGGTAGACCATTGTAGCCATTTTAGAAAGAAAAAACCCAGGCCTTTCAAATTCAACTAGCAAAAAGAGCAGACACTGATCAGACGGTTCCTATAGGAGCCGTCTGATCTGGGTCTACTCTGTTTGCAAATGTCTGAAACGCGTTTATATGAAGGAAAGAGTTTACATTTAAATCTGACTACAGATGAACCTCTTTAAAGCTATCATTAATAATTGTGTCTTTAAAAGCATATTGTTTCTTAAAAGAGGACAAAAATAAACCAAAAAAGCTCTGATGGGAGCTTACTGCACCACTCTCTCGTCCTGCATTAAGCTACATATAGCCTTATACATCTTTTTGATGGTCGCTGTAGAAATGTTCTGCTGTATATACCATTATCAGAGGATAATATAAATCTATGAAGCGGACAACGTTTTTAATCGTTAATAGACTATTTGATCTGTTAGAAGACTCTTAACCATTGGAGTGTGGGTAACAAGTTGGTTGTTATTTGCAAAGAGTGTAGACCAAGATCAGAGGGCTCCTAGAGGAGCCCTCTGACCAGGGTCTGCACTGTTTGTCAGTCAGAATCCTCTCACAAAATATACCCTTTCATAATGAATGAACTCTACCGTTAAACGGTACAATGTAATGAATTATTCCACTTTGAAAATGGTAAAGAGTTGCAACTGCATTAAGCCATTGGAATCTTTCATATATAAAAACATTGTAAAGTTTTATTTCTAAAACGTATTACTTCATAAATCTTTTTACCGTGTCAAACAGTTTGGATCCTGATGAGACGTGGAGTTTCTCGGCGTCTCATCTGGATCCAAACAGTTTCGTAAATGTAATCACAGATTTGTCATCAGAACTAGCTGGGTTAACATACCACAGCCCGGATTTCCTATGAATAAAGGGTTATGTTTGCATTTCAATAATGATATTTTCTCAAAGGTAGTGCGTCAATATTATAAAGACATGTGTTTGTATTACCAAAGAAAAGGAGATGCTTTATCTTGTGTAATATTTGTCGAGCAATTATCATAACTCTAAGTTTCCAGTCTATTATGATGAAATACACATTACAGTGAAACCCTAACTAAAGCGAATATTTAAATAAATATTCTTGGTAATTCGTGGTTAAAAGCTTATTGCAGGTAGAAAATTATGCAAAAAGCCCCGAAAGAAGTTTGTTTTCATAACTTCAGTCCTGCATAGAGTTACCACTTGTCTTTAACCCTTTCCCTCATATTGACGACTTTTGACGACTCTGTAAAAGTCACTTTGTGAAACCATTGTGATAAATAGAGCATTTGCTCCTATAGGAGCAAATGCTCTATTTATCACAATGATTTCAAACTACAAAATTCTAAAATTTTCCTTTTCTCTAGTTAATGCTCCTTTTCGGTAGATTTATTCAAAGAGGTTGTATCTAAAAATAGCCTATGAGGTAATGGGTTAAATTCAGAATTCTACCTCTTATCAGTTGCCGCTATATAGAGGGTTAACTGTAGCAGTTTATCCTTTCAATGTTTCATTACCGATTCTGATCTCTTGGAATACCAATTCTTTGTTTGGACTTTTCCTACCATGACTATAAAGTAGCCTAAGTCATTCGGTATAAAATATATAAGAATTTCCATGTTTAAGGACATGCAGTCTCACTTGTCTTCAAATGCCGATCAACTTGTCTGTATCTAAGTGAAATGGCACATGAACGCACACCTGGTTAAGTGGTTCTTTAATCTTCTTAGTCCACTTCAGTCTTGACTATTGCAAACTGTCTAAATCTGAGTACCTTACTGACTGTATATATTACAATATTTTTTCAGTCTGAAATAGGATGACTGGATTGTAATGAAGTGAATGTTTAGTGGTTAAGACATTGTGTAAACTGTAACAGGTTAACCCTTTACCTCAAATAAAGGCAATTTAACACCTTTGCAAACAGTGTAGATCCAGATCAGATGACTGCTGCAATGCGGTAGGATCTGGCTCTGCTTATGGGATGATAAAGATCTGATTCCAGTTTCTGAAATGGCCGAAAAATCCCATTAGCTATTATAAAAATCAGTAATGAATATTCATGAAAGTCGTAGATTCTTGTACAGATTTAAATATTCACGAGGTAAATAGTTAATATTGTGTTACTGTCAGCTTGTCTTCCTCCACCTACTGAATTATATAAGTTGTTGTATTGCTTTATTAAATATTTGTTATGCTTTCATTATTATCGATTTGTATTAAACTTTATTCTAGATACAGTAGAACCTGTCTTAAGCGGTCATCAAAATAAAGTCATAAAGTCTATTTGTGGGTCTGCAAATGAACACAGGAATATCTAGTTATGTCAGAAACTATATTATTCCATGAGAAAGCAGAACAGACCTATAGAAAACGTCTGAACTGGATCTACACCGTTTTCAAAGACTTGGAAGGTGTATATATTCAATAATTGTTTAATTTTGTATCACGATTTTTATTATCAAAGCTAAATTGCCGGTTCCTCTCAAATCCCTCTCGTGCGATAATGAAGTACATGGATTCCGCCTTTCCTCAATCAGAAATGGACAAATATTTCGTAATTGTAATTCCATTTGAAAAAGGTTTTAAAACTCTTATTTTTCCTGTAAGGCTCTTCTAAACGTTTCCCTCGCTAAATGCGACTTGACCGACACATTCAAAGTGCTCGGTCCAAATGAGACGCCGAGTAACTCGGCATTTCATCTGGATCCAAGCTGTTTGATACTCGTTCAGTAGTTTCTTACAGGTTTAAATTGATCGAAAGTAAGTAAAAAGTGCACCAGGACAGAGTTTGTGCTGATATCATTTTTTCAGCAATCTAAGGACTAATTTATTGGATATAAGAAATGCATGCAACTAGAAAATATTTGGGGGTATTAAGGATCTAACAAAGCTGTGTCATTACTTTTAATCCGCCGATTAAGGCTTAAAAGGTCTCGATACCAGTGAAGGGCTTAAGCCTTCAACCTCTAAAATACTGTGAACCAATCACTGATTATCATTGTAAGAGTTTGATTGTAGATGAGATACCGACCTATTTATAGTCTAATCAGGGTCAAAACTGTTTGTTTTCTATGTTATATTATAGAGGACGATATTAAAGAATATACTTAAACAGGCCACAAAGTTGAGCAAAATACAACCTTGAAAGGACGAAACTATGCCCAGCGGTTTAAAGCGAGTAAGCGGGTTAGGCAGGGATCGGGGTACTACTGTGTATAAGTGTCAAGCATAGCTGTAACACTTTTTGTAAGCAAAATTGGATTTTCGCATTATACCACACCAAACAATAAATTATGGTAGAAAAGGGGGATATCTGATCGCCGCCTGTAGAAAAGATTTATCCACAGAAGACGCACTAATCCTTGGTACAAATTGTTCTGTCAATAGTATTTGTTACGGTGGGACAGTGGCACGACAGTGCAGGTTCGTCTTTCACCAAAAAAATCACCGGGTAACCAATGCAACATGTGGTTGTTGTGGGCAATCCAACGTAATTTGCTTTAAGAACAACACTGTATCCACCTAAGATTTCAGTCAGGGTCGTGAATTTTACCCACATGCTAGCTATACCCCAGCTTGACATTTGTCTAAACCATGATGTGATCAATTGTTGGTATCTATCATGATCTGGATCTGGTGTATGTGGTGTTAACCCCTTGCCAGCTATTTAAAGGCACCAAGCCAAAGAGAGGAGAATCTTTGACAAGGTTAACGAGCTGAAAAATACTGATGCGACAGATAATGTTTCTTAAAATTGTAGGGTTTGGGGTCGACAGGGTATATTATCATACAGAACAGCGAGGGTTTCTTTACAGAAGTTTTTCCCTTGAGAATAACAATGGAGTAAGCGCTAAATAAAATCTTTGTGCTCACAATGACGTGGACATTTCTTTTGTTTTGCAGCGACAATGCGTGGAAGACAGAAACTTTAGTGCTTGAGTTACGTAATGATCAACATTTGTATTTAGTTTAGACCCAGATCAGACGTTTATGTTTTGGTTTCTAATCAGAATTAAACCCTTTGACCATTGGGAAGTAATTTCACAAAATTAGATCATAGTCTTATAATATGAGTTGAAATTCCTCTGGCGACAATCTCGACACAGCCCACAGAAAAAGGTGTAATTTCAGCGTAGGCAATAACCAACATTGTCACCCTATTATGAAATAAGATAAAATATTTGTTTGAAGTGGTATAGTTTACATTGTACATTCTTGTGGAAAATCACCAAAAACAATGAATAACCGCGCTAATACAAAACTGTTAGTAAAGAATTTAGAACTTGTTTGACAGTTGACTGCTTAATGTAAGGGAAAAGTCATGCAGAAAGCTTTCTGTTTGACTTTCGCTCTGCATTAAGCTGCCATCTGTCTTAACCCTTTACTCCGTGAATATTAAGGCAAGAAATAATGATACCCTGAATATTAATCAGCTGAATCTTTATAATGGCACTATGAACTAAATATTATTTTCATCATGACAGAAGCTGTAGATTCATATCTATATTATATTGTAAGCAAACAGAGCAGGCCCTGATCAGACGGCTCCTTTAGGAGCCGTCTGATCTGGGTCTACTCTGTTTGCAAAGGCATAGAAAGGCGTTTTAAGGAGTCAATGGTTAAATACCGATCTTGATACTTCATTTTAGTGCTCGAAATAGCAAAGCTTTACTGTAAACGGGTACCATACAATTCATGTGTACAAATAGGCTTTGTTGAAAGAGACCAGGAATATTACGCAATTCTCAATCTTTTCAGGGGTAGCAAAAAAAGAGGGTTCTTTATCTGTAACTACTAAAAGGTGTCTGACAAGGCATGAGAAACTCGTCCCTCCTATCATATCACTATCGTTATCTCGGCCAATTATTAGTGCATTTATTATAAAAGTCATTTCACCGATGCAGATTCGCTTATCTTTCCTACACCAAGAGGGTCTTCCTTCTTTCTTATATTTGCTGTACTTGTTTTAATCTGTTTTCTTTAAAACGTGATGGGGGTCAAATAGTTAGTATCCAGATTAGACTCCGGTTTGTTATGGCGTTTCATCTGGATCAAAACTGCCCGAAAACGTCTCCATTATTTTGTATGTAGCAGGCTGATTAATTGCCATCAGCCTAAAAACCTTCGTATGATTAAATGATCAAAGAACATTTTCTCCTCATTTCTTTTCGAATATAAGATACGATTGTCAAGCAGTCTGAGTCCAGATGAGACGCCGAGTTACTCGGCGTCTCATCTGGACCCAAACTGTTTGCAAAGGTTGTTAGAAGCTCGCCCCACTGCATACTAAAGGTTGAATAAATCTGTGTTTTTATATGTTAATGTAATTGAGGCATCCATCTCTAACAATCAGTGATTCTGTATCAAACAGAAGGTCTGCCAGTTCAGTTCCAGGTTTTGCCTTTTCTCCTCGGAATGCTTTTCTTCTAATCTGTATGTAGCGATTTCTCTGTCGTTTTATCAGCTTTATCAGTTGGCAACTTGAAGAAAAAGCCCTGGCTTCACACAGTGAACAGTAAAAAGGCACACACAGAGCATTCCTGTGCTTATCCATTCTTCAAGTTTAATGACAGAGATTCTCATGAATAAAATAATTAGAATGTGTTATATTTGGCTTTTTACTACAATACTAATGACACAGTTTATTCTTACCAAAGGAAATTGAAATAAATTATCGGTTTCTAGGGTAACAGTCACAGTCAAATACATTTTAAGCGACCACTAGCTCATTAAACATAAAAGTCTTATAAAAGCAGGCGGTTACTTAATGCTGGGCAAAAGTAGTGCAGAAAGCCTATATGGGACATTTCTGCATTGCGTTTGTCCTGCATGAAACCATCCCCTGTCTTAAAGACACGGATTTAGTCTTTTTAAAGGTCGTTTAAGACATGTTCTGTTGTACAATGTACTGTATACACACACACACTAATTTTAAATATTTAATGTTCCATACGGTATGGCCTTGAGGGACTAATTCTTTATTATAGCAATACATATGTACATGTATACCTATAACGTTGAACGATAATCGTCTTAACTTTTTTCTCTATTAAAATGACGTTTTATGCATTTACAAACAAAGTAGAACCAGATCAGACGACTCATCAGTCCTGTAGGAACAGTCTGATCAGGGTCTGCTCTATTTGTGTTTGCTTATGGACTAATATAGATCTACAGTATTCTGCCATTTCTTGTAATTTTAAAAATTCACATGATTAATAAATATTTCTTTCATGAATATTCATGAAGTAAAGGCTTAACTGACATCAATATTTATCATCAGTGAATAAAAAAAATAGAACCTCTCTTAGGCGACCAAATAGTAAGCAAATGCGGGTGTCTTTGGAAGAAGGAGGTAACCTCATACAGGACGAAAGTAATGCAGAAAGCACCTATGGGGGCTTTCTGCATTACTTTCCTCCTGCATGAAGCTACCACCTGCCTTGAAGACCTGTTGGATGGTCGCTTTAGAGGGGTTTCACTATACTGGTAGATGAAATATACGAAAGTTCGAGTCGTCCAAACCTTTTCGAGCTATCCAAGGTTTTCGGTTTGTGGATGCATTTGGCAAAAGGACAGAGACGATAGGTCAAGCCAGGCTGTGGTCAATGTCGTGCACTGACCGGTTACAAACATGAGTATATTGCTATAGGAATGTCCATCCCACGACATAATGCACGTTGCTGGCCAGAAAACATTATTTCTACCTGATGGCTTGGTTGTTTTTGTACATGTATAACCGGTTTTTTACTTGATGAATATGCATGGACGAAATAATGACTGAAATGAATAATATCAATACAGGAGTTGACAAGCGACAGAAACTGGAGAATCCGATCTAAAAATTACATAAGCGAACAGACTTCCCACATGGGCGACTGATCTGGATCTACACTGTTTACAAAGGCAAACTGTTTAAGCAAACTGTATAAATTTAAAAAATAATTGCAACGAAAATTTCAGTTGACATCATATTTTATGGCATGAGAAACGTTTAGATTCAAGTACACGGGAAATAAGGTACTGTTTGGCGGTATCTATTCACCGGTATGCATTAATTGGGAACCCTTCTCATAGTGAAAGAAATAAAGTCAGCTTAAACCCTGGCCTGTTACAACTCCGACTCGTTCAAGGTTTGATAATACTATAGACCGTGTGTCAAACAGCTTGGATCCAGATGAGACGCCGAGTTACTCGGCGTCTCATCTGGATCCAATCTGTTTGCCAATCAAGTCGCGATTAGCGCGAGAAGGGGTAATACTTAATAACATTAGTCAGTGTCAGGATGATATAAGCCATACATTACGTGTTTTGTTGTTCATTCGTTAGTCAGTGGCACGTTGTACTTCTTCACGGCTGAGACAACAGTCCTCTGTAAAATACATGTACACACACTGGGCCTCTCTAGGTTGTGACCATCTAACACTTTACTCCATGACTATTAATGGAAGAAATAATGACATCATGAAAATTAATTAGATTATTATTCAAAATGCCATAATTATGATGAACTCAGAAATTTATGGTCGAGGAAAAAACTGTATACATATCTACATTACTTCTTAAGCAAATAGAGCAAACCCAGATCAGAATGATCATATATGAGCATCTTATCTTGGTCTACTCTGTTTGCAAAGGCAAAGAAATGCGCATTTATGGAATAAGGTTGAAGAATAAACACGAGTGTTTTCAATCCTTAACCTGGTGAATAGTCATGTAAGAAATATGGTATGAATATTTATGTAAGAAATATGGTATGAATATTTATGTAAGAAATATGGTATGAATATTTATGTAAGAAATATGGTATGAATATTTATGTAAGAAATATGGTATGAATATTAATGAGCTTAAAGTGTTATAATGGCATATGAACTTATGACGTGTTGACCATCACAGATCTATACATATACATAAGCAAACAGAGCAGACCCCAATCAAACAGTTCCTACAGGGCTAACTTCCACCTGTCGTACGAGTTCTTACGAGTCTAAAATCAACATTTTAGAACTTTAGAGACAGGAGCGAAGCTGGTTAATTTGTCATGAAAGGAAAAGACAAAGTCAGCAGGTTATAAAAAGAGAAAAAAGAAATACCAAATAGAAAAAAGGGACAGAAAAGGTTATAAATTCAATATTTAGAAAAAATGATGACAGAGCCAGCATAACATCCAATAGTTTAGACGAAAAAATCCTGTTTCAATTTAAACCACCTGCGTTTATCAACAGTAACACCAGAGCATGTGGACACCTGTGACTAATTTAAGATTTTTAATGCGGGGAATGAGTTGGCTGTCATTTACAAACAGTGTAGACCCAGATCAGAGGGCTCCTGAAGGAGCCCTCTGATCAGGGCCTGCACTGTTTGTCATTCAAAATCCTCTCACAGATTATAACCTTTCATACTGAATGGACTCTACCTGTAAACAGTGATGGACAATTCCATATTGAAAATTCAGCAATGAAAGGGTTAAGTGGATTTTACAGACAAAACTTCTTCATTTGTGGAGGCTGGAACAGACAGGTTCGCTCACGAGTAGTAATTGTAATTAACGTGCACATAAAGAGGTCGTAAAACTATTTAACCTTTAACCTGCCGAGTAATTAAAAATGGCTCCTCGCTTTCCGAATATTGATTAAACAAAAAATATCATAATCCATCACTGAAGAAAATGATTTTTATTACAAACAGTGCAGACCCTGATCAAATCTGGGTCTACACTGTTTGCAAGGGTCTTTTATACTCAGTTCCCACACATTTAATGGTAACCTTGGCCACGACGGGGTCATATTTACGACAAAAGCGTAAATTGTTTAGATCTAGATGAGACACTGTTTTAAGTAGATGTATCATTATGATCTGATGTGTTGAACTTCATAAACATGTTAAAATATATTAAAGACCAATCTTGTTTGAGATTGAGTGTCGACAAGTTTTGAAAACTATCATTTACTAAAGGTAAACGTATCACTTTCTCAATCAGAATGGAAATTAGATGATAAGATAGCGATGTTTCGCTCCATTTAACGTCTATCCCACCATGACTCTCCACAATGTTATCCCTTCTGGGCTGACTTTCTTATATACAAACATGAAATTCAGTGTGTATTGATTTATCTTTAAGATTTCAAAGGAAAATGTACTTGTGATTGATGTTGATCACAAGGTGGCTGTGCTAATATAAAATCCATATGCTGAAATACAAACTGCTTGTGTCCATTGTCTCTTTCTCGAATGTCGAATCGAATGTCTATTGATTCCAAAGATTGTTTCAAATACATCTTAATCGTGAAATCGTAAAACAAATACTGTAAAAATTCGATTATTCGAATTTTTTGTATAGAAGAATTTATACCCTTTTAGGCAGGCGGCTGCTTAATGCATGGTGAAGTCATGCAGAAAGCTCCTAGAGGAGATTTCTGCATGACTTTCATCATGCATTAAGCTGCCACCTATCTTAAAGATCGATAATAATACGTATTTTAGTGTTCGAATAATCGAGATTTTAGTGTTCGAATAATCGACATTTTACTGTATGTGCGATTAGATTGATATCTTGCTTTATCCTTTATCAATAGATCCTGGTCAGATGACTTCTGTATGAGCTATCTGGCCAGGGTCTACTGTCTTGCAGTGCCAGAGCTGAATTTATGATAACCATTTTTTGTATCCAGGAGTCAAACTAGTTGGTACTCTGATCGTATTATTAAAGAGAAATAGAAGAAAATATTTACTGAAAACAAAGCAATTAGCCCCCCCACACACACACACAGACACAAAAGATGAAAAAAAAACGAGAAAAATCACAAATAAGCCCAAACAAACAAAAAACCTATATACATGTACATGTACCTATATTTAGACAGTTGCTATAGGTGATAATTTCACACTATTGACTAGAACATCGAATTAATTTCAATAAGTCCTTAACCATTTCAATGCGAGGTACGAGTGTACTGGTATTTGCAAACAGTGTAGACCCAGATCAGAGGGCTCCTAGAGGAGCCCTCTGATCTGGGTCTACACTGTTTGTCATTCAAGCATCCATTAGTCAAAGTTTAGCCTTTCATAATTGAATGGACTCTGTAGTCACATACTGATGAGAATCCTATTTTGAATATTCAGCGTTCAAAGGACTGACTTATTGCACGTCTTTGGTCAGGTGATGGCTTTTTATCGATTGTTTTTCACCTGCCGCACCTGGTGGCCAGCTACCGAGTGCAGTCATTACAGAGTCCACTTCCCCACATGACTCCTCATTAGATCTTGCAAAATTGGCTGCCCTTTTATTACCAGGCGTTTATTTGGTATATCCTCAAGGCGAGGTGGGTGGGGCAAAACTTTGATCATCATGAAGGGAAATTATACAGTACGGTAACGTTCTTGCTATCTGCGTTAATGACGATGTTTAGAATAGCCCTTGCACAGTCTAACACTGGGATGTGTAGCATTTTCAAACAGTTGTGGTACTGATCAGACTGCGGGTAATTCGGTGTCTGGATAGGATTCATACAGTTTGACACTTAGTCCGGTTTTTTAAAAAAAAAAATGATTTTCAGTGACATTCACATTCACTGAAGACGTCATGTCGTTTTGTTTAGCAGACGACACGGTTAGCCATCTTAAGGGCCCGGATGTGATCTGACAGAAGATGGAGCTGGCGATGCTGATGCTTCATCAACTATTTTAGCAATAAACTCGAGACATCTGATCATAAACAGGAGTAATTTGATAGAAGCCAAGCCTCAGGTTTTCTCTGTCACACACAAAGGCGAGCGTTCGGGGTGCAATGTCGTGAAAATGCAATAAAAATTATATTGACTGAAATGTATAGATGCAGAGGTATATAATGGTAAGAGTACAAATATACTCCAACAGTAAAACCTTTCAATATCGATCATTGCACTTCTTTAATGCAACTGGTTGCTTAATGCATGACGAAAGCAATGCAGAATGCTCCCTCAGGAGCTTTCTGCATTACTTTTGTTCTGCATTAAGCAGTCACTTGAGTTTAAGACAGCTGTGTTAGGTCGTTATAGAGGGGTGCTACGGTAGTAATGAAAAAGTCATATTCGATGAGTTATTAAGCTGAAAATAAAAAATTTCGATCTTGATCTAATGATATCCAGTTTAAATGTTTAAAAAATCACCACATTTCCTGTCTGGCTGTATTATATTACTTTTTAATATATGCTTTAAAATTTATGGAAATTTGATTGCGAAACGCAGCTTCTATTAACCCTTTTCCAGGTAGAGATCCATTTTGACGAATTTGCAAACAGAGTAGACCCAGAT
Organism: Azorinus chamasolen; assembly: GCA_963576725.1. NCBI lineage: Eukaryota > Metazoa > Mollusca > Bivalvia > Cardiida > Solecurtidae > Azorinus > Azorinus chamasolen. The sequence goes on along the minus strand of OY755243.1, from coordinate 53,097,422 downwards.
CAGACGGCTCCATCAGGGTCTGCTTTATTTGTTTATGAAATAATATGGATGCGATTATACATTTTCTTTCTTAGCCAAAATGCCTGTGTTTATATGCCATTATAAAAATGCATCTAGATCTATTTAACATTCATGAAGTCATTATTTCTTGTATGAATATTCATGAGGTTAATGTATTTTCTATTTGCAATTTCTGTAGTAACACTGGTTGATAACATGTGATAATCATATGCGGCGCTAACTCGAACGTCACTGTTGATATATAGGTGTCGCCTCAGGTGTACTGGCCCACGTGACCTCGCGTGACGTAAGACGTTGATCACTGTCAAATTAACGTAGAGGGTTGATATCAAATGTGGTACATGTGTGGTATCAGCGTGTCGGGAATGGCTTGATTCATTGGTGGTTAGAATTAAGTTACGCTTAAAGTGCATTTAAAGGAAGTTGACAAAATGTATCGTTTGCAAAGTCTGTGTGTAACTTTTAGCAAGTTTTGGGCGAATTGGAGAGAACTTTTAAGAACACTTTATGATCAAGATCAGACACCAGTTCAAATATAAAATGTTTGTCAGCCTAATGGTGGTATAGAGCATGCTTGTAGGGAACAGTCTTCTTTCAGAATTGAAACAATTGACCAATTTACAGAACAAAATTACATACTTACCAAATTACTGGCTATCCTTCAGTTAACTTAAATTCAAATCAACCTGTAAGGAGTTTGTAACCAGATTAGATGTTGGCCCTTTTTATATACATTTAATGGTTTATGTACATGTATATACATTTCAATATTATGGCGAAATGTTACATATGACGCGGCCTCTAAGTGTATTAAATTTCAGCGAACAGCATTTTTTAAACAGGGCATACATACAGTTTCTGTAACACAAAGGATGTGATCTTAGTCACGCAATCAATGGCATAAATTACATCTAATGATCAATGGACGCCCTCTTACATTTCAGACAAAGTTTTGGTTTAAGAATACAATGACTGTTCATTTGATTTAAAAATGTCCCATTGTTTGCGGACCACTGGGCGGTATAACTGTCTTTCATACAATCCCTTATGTGGCTACTTGGTCACTAACTAGATAGGAACTAGGTCGAACCTGTACAGTAGAACCTCACTTAACCCATTCCCTCATATTGACGACTTTTGACGACTCTGTAAAAGTCACTTTGTGAAACCATTGTGATAAATAGAGCATTTGCTCCTATAGGAGCAAATGCTCTATTTATCACAATGGTTTCAAACTACACAATTCTAAAAGTTTCCTTTCCTCTAGTTAATGCTCCTTTTCGATAGATGTATTCAAAGAGGTTGTATCTAAATAAAATCAGGTGGTTGCTAATGCAGGGCAAAAGTAATGCATTAGTTTTTACCTGCATTAAGCTACCACCTGCTTCACAGACCCATAAGTAGACCTCTTTTGATGGCTGCTTAAGATAGGTTCTACTGTACAGTATTTTTTTTATCTAAAATGACCACACATTAGTTGAGTCATTAACTACAGGTATTTGCCTTATGAATATGTATACCAGAGGTATTGATTTCATGAATATCCGAATTTCTATAATGACCAGTGGAATGGAATGTTTGCCATTTCAGAAACTGTAGAATTTATTAGTCCCTACATGAGCCGACTGGTCGGGATTTACTCTGTTTCCAAAGGCGGCATAATGTGTCTCTGTCAAGTAAAGGAGCTTTCTGCATTACTTTTGTTCTGCATTAAGCAGCCACCTACTGTAAAGAGTAATGTGTGTATCTTTACTCCTGTAAATGTGGGAAACTATATTTGCAACCAGAGTAGACTCAGACCAGAGACCTCCTATAGGGCCTTTTTTATCTAGATCTGCACTGTTTGTTATTTAAAATCATCTAGCCAGTTTAAGCTGTTTCTGTAGTTTAACTCTTCACTCCGTAAATATGCCCTTTCACGCATTTGCAAATAGAGTAGACCAAGATCCTTTTGGAATCGTCTGATCAGAGTCTGATCCGTTTGCTTCTGATATAGATGCGATTCTACAGCTTCTGTCATGATGAAAAATTATTTGTTGATAGTGCCATTATAAAGATTCAGTTGATTAATATTCATGATGTCATTATTTATTGCGTTAATATTTATGGGGTAAAGGGTTAACAATGATATGCTATTCCACGTTGAATATTCAACAATCATAAGGCTTAATGTTAATTTAGAGTCATTATCATGTGACTACAGTAAAATCTCTATTATTCGAACACTTAAACCTTTAGAATAGATGGCAGCTTAATGCATGATGAAAGTCATGCAGAAAGCTCCTATAGGAGCTTTCTGCATGACTTTCGCCATGCATTAAGCAGTCACCTGTCTAAAAGCGTCTTAATTCTTGTATAAAAAGATTCGAATAATCGAGATATTACTGTATGTGCTGCGAAAAATTATACTGGAGTGAAATTTGGAATCTACTGATATGATACTAAATATATAATGTTAAAGTACATTCGAAGTCTATTTTATTGTTGTTCATGTATCAACAAGAATGTGTTTGATTTACTCAAAAATGATATGCTAGGTTTAAAAAACAGTAAGAAGAATGTCGCCTGGTTGAGAGTTTATGAGTTTGCATTTTGCATGTCTTTGTGTGGATTCGTGTGAAAGGACTCGGCTGTCACAAGATTATATATCAGTGAACATTGTTTAATGTTCAATGTTCCTATCAATGCCGTTCTTTGTTTGCTTCTGACAGGAATATTCAATTATCATTTTTCGCGTGATATCTATAATAGGTTTACCTGTGAATGCTTTTGCGTAATTATCATGATATGTGGGTACATTATATAGTTAACCGGCTATCTAAGATCGAAACAATTCAATTATCTGCAGTCAAACGTGCTGTCAAAATTATTCAATTTTGACAGAAAATTACTAAATTTTCAATAAGATATATTTTAACTATGTGTCACAGATCTCACAACACGATTGCATTAAAAAATAGTTTTGTTCCTTTCTGTGAATCGAGGATAACAGTTACAAACCGAGGGCTTGGTGCAAAACTATTGTAACTCCTTCACTTTGTGAAGGAGTTACAATAGTTTTGCACCAAGCCCTCGAAACAGTTTAGATCAAGATGAGACGCCGAGTAACTCAGATCAAGTTTGACACTCTGGTCATTATGTTGACGAAGATTGGTATAGCATCTTTATAATATAGTTTGAACTTGGAGCAGACGACAATATTTGCAGACGACACTAACAAGGTTGGTCCTTGGCCTGCTGTTAAAATACGTCAGTTCAAACTCTAATCTGCATCATTTTTTTCACTCATTTTCTATAAATTTGAAAACTTTTGATAAACTATTAATCGGGTGTCAAACAGCTTGGATCCTGATGAGACGTCGAGTTACTCAGCATCTTATCAGATTCCAGGCTGTCTACAAATGGCGATCAGGCCATGGTTAGCACGAGAAGGGTTGAATTTTAATAGAAAACTCTTCTTTCCGTGGTCACTGTATTCAAATATTGTTCCACACAGCCAATTACAGTACAAAAAGGAAATATTATCGGTTGGAAGCAGATTGTTAATCCCTCATTTTTCCGTAATTTATTACGAGTTGTTACAGCTTTAAACGAAAACTTTAGACACGGATAACCCCCCCCCCCCCCCCTCGCCTCCTCCTCTTTAACTCTTTGCACTGACAGAAACTGTCGTCTGCTCACACTGTCGTCTGCTGGATTATGTTACATATCGCTGTATCGTCGATAGAACAAAACTTTAATGAGAGTGCCAAACAGTTTGGATGCTGATGAGCCGCTGAGTGACTCGGTGTCTTATCTGGATCCAAACTGGTTGCCATGGTAATCATAGATTGGCCGCCAGCATTCAAAGAAATAATAACCTTTAGCTCGCTAATCAAAATCTAAATGTCGTCTGCAAATAGTGTCGTCTGCTTATTATTTTTCTTTCATATTCTTAACAATCGAACAAAGTGTTAGGTGGGTTTTGATCCAGAGCAGATAAAGCGTCAAATGTACTCTGTGTTTCATCCGGGTCCAGTCGGTTCTCACTTGGTTTCAGGAATGCGACTGTATAAAGTATTAGCCCGTAATCTGCTGAATAATTAAAACCAGCGTCTCCCTTCCTGAATATCAGCTAAACAAAAACTTGTATAAAAATGTATTACTGAAGATAATATTTTTAAAAGACAAACAGTGCAGACCCTGATCAAAGGGCTCCATCAGGAGCTCTTTGATCTGGGTCTACATTGTTTGCCTAGTTCTTATATACTCGGTTTCCCGCACACTAAGGGTAAAAGGTTTAAACAATAGAGCAAGATTTGAATACAAGATGGACAGAACGCATTTATCATTATAATTATGAATACATTTGGTCCCTAACAAGGCGTTGTTATCATTCGACCCATACGAGTGGCATCTGGCACAATCAATCGTTCTTTTTTTCCCAACACACTAAGCCCTTAATCTGTTGAGTAATTAACCCTTTCCTTCATATAAACGCATTTTCATGCATTTGCAAACAGAGTAGCCCCAGATATGACGGCTCCTATAGTAGCCGTCTGATCAGGGTCTGCTCTGTTTGTTAACGGAATTTGAAAGATCTGCTTCTTTGCTCTCTGAAGTGGCTACAATGTTACACCTTCCATATTTCATTATAACTATTTTGTCCATGAATATTCCAGTAGATATTGAAATTTGGAATAAACATAGAAAAGGGAAATGGTTAAAAAATTCTGATTAATTAATTAAACAAACAAGTTATCGAAATGAATCATTGAATAAAATGATGTGTATACCAAACTATCAGACCCTGATCAAAGGGTCCCCCCAGGAACCCTCTGATCTGGGTCTATACTGTTTGTAAAGGTGTTAAATACGCTCGGATTTTATGTTTTGTTCTTTCTTTTTCGTTTTCGTCACTTTTGTTTTCAAGTAATGCACACTGCTTCATATTTCCCCACAATAAGTTGACACAATAAACCCTTGTTCATCCGAACTTTTAGACCTTGATTTTGATATTTTTCCAGCAAACAGAGCGGACCTTGATCAGACGGCTTATACAGGAGACGTCTCTCTCTCTCTCTCTCTCTCTCTCTCTCTCTCTCTCTCTCTCTCTCTCTTCGCTGCCACGTATTTTTGTCTGCTAATTTTGTCGTCTGCTTCCGGTTTCAAGTGTTTTTTCTCTCACTTTTCTTTAAAAACAACAACTCCATTTTCACAATAATGAACATTTGGGATCCTGGCGAGAGACCGAGTTACTGAGCTGGATCCAAACTGTTTGAAAATACCAGTCCGGCCGCACAAAGCAGTGACAATGTTAATCATATAACAGCAGTAGACTCTTCAAAGAAACTTGATATTTCCATACTCAGTTGACTTGTTGTCATGGTCACCGGATTTTTATTACATCTTTAATACTAACACGCATGGCAAAATGTTGTCTGCAAAAGATGTCGACTTTTGTCGAATGCTTCAATTCTTAAAATATCAATGTTTAACATTTCTTTCAAAAAATCAATCAATGTCCGATACGTTTGATACTTTGAAGTCGAGTTATTAAGTGATTTGATCAGGATCTACACATTCTGGAAGTTTTATCACGACCATGACTATACCCAATCTAAAGGTTAATCTTTCGAATGCGGGGAACGAGTATATTGACTTTCGCAAACAGTGCAGACCCAGATAAGAGGGCTCCCAGAGAAACCATCTGATCAGGGTCTGCACCGCTTGTCATTCAAGTTCCTCTCTCAAATTAAACCATTTCTTATTGATTGGACTTTCAACAATGATGGTTCAATCTATTAAAATATTCAGCATTCAAACAGGTTAAGCATAAATTGGCGATATTTTTTCCTCTGAGGAAAGAGAAATATCAATTGCTATTGTTTGAATAATTCATTTAGTTTCCCGCGTTTTTGAAAAAAAATGACACATGATTTTGATTACTGCGAGACTGACCTTCCTACGTCTTGCCGCGTGAAATTTGGACTCCTGTTACAGTCGTTTGCTTCGAGTTGTCGTCTGCTTGTAGCATTCAGAGTAAAATTGCAGCTTTCGAGCATAGGAATTGAACTACTGGCTCCTAAACAGTGTTGCTCCTAATCAAACGTCATTTGATCTATATCTATACTGAATGCAAGTGTTGTTTTTGCGTTCTAAACCTTGTGAATAACTCCAGTCCCCGACAGCTAGTTGGAAGCGTAAATTACGTAATTGGGACAAAACCCTGTCACTTTGTCAGAGGTCAATACGACACCTCTGACCCAGGCTACCGTAAATTGGGTGAATGGGTTTGAATTATTAATGCGATACCATCGTTTGATTAGACACATGAATGTTCGAGAAATTAGTTCTGTTACATTTGCAAATGAGGGGGATCACGATCAGGGGGACTCCTGGTCGAACTCTTTGATTATGGTCTACATTGTTTGATATTCAAGCTCTCCTTTCAATCCTTTCATACTGTGTTTCGTTGCATTTTGAAACAGAAATCAGCATTCAGTGGGTTTACGAAACGGATGTACAGTAAAACCTTTCTATAACGGCCACTAAAGTGCATCAAATACTCTAAGTTTAAGACAGGTGGCTGCTTAAAGCAATGTGAAAGTAAAACAGAACGCTCCTATATAGGAGCGTTCTGTTTTACTTTCACCTTGCTTTAAGCAGCCACCTGCCCTAAATACCAACTAATTAACACAGTGGTCGTTATAGAGAGGTTTTACTGCACATGGTCTGGCATTTGCAATGTACATGTGGAGTCTGCACTGTTTTTTTGTCAATGGCAGAGACTGTAAAATCAAATCTAGATAATTTCATCAGCAAACAGGGAATATCCTGATCAGAGGGCCCCAATAGCAGCCGTCTGATCTGGATCTATTTATTTTGAAAGGGCGACAAAAAGCGTGTTTATCAAGTAAAGGCGTTAATTCAGGGCTGGAGTAATTCAGAGAGCTCCAAATGAAGGCTGAATGCGTGTGAATAGTTTCGCTTAGTGCCATTTTTTGCTTATTTCCAACTTCTAACTGTCTTCTTTCTTGTGTTTGACCTTTTGCGACTTGTGAGGTGTGTTTTTATCGACGCAATTAAATAGCAAGATGCGTGCGACTGCATTGAACACTTCATTTCCGGCGCACAACTTCTCTTCCGTTATTCCTTGCGCAACAGTCACGACCCGCTTAACCCTGAAAACTGAACCAAGTTGTCATCTGCTGGAGACAGCAATGTCGTCTCATAAAATTCGAAAATATAAAAGTCCAACTTTTCTTTTCACAAAGTTTTGTATACAACAATGGGAATATCAAAAATGTCCTTGATGATGGGTCTACTCCGAAGGCTGATCTGTTTCTAAACTATTTTGTTCTCTTTTTAGCTCACGTGCTTGTCCGATTCGATGATGGATTGGAACGACATAATGTTACACTCGGATGTAGCAAATTAAATGAACATTTGAAAGCCATCTTCCATTTTTCACTTCCCGCCTTTAATTTTAACTCGCTTAGCAAATGTCTTCTGCAAAAAGCAAAACCAATACAGTCGTCTGCTTCAATTTTCAAAGTCAAATTTTGGTCCATTTCTTATAAAAACATCCATCTGTATGACGAGCAGTTTAGATCCTGATAATGACGCCGAATTAATCGGCATTTCATCTGGATCGAAACTGACTGCATTGCCGCTGGCATGCAAATAGTATAACATTCTAAATGTGACATGTCAAATTCACAGAAAAAAACCCCATACACTAGTGACTTTTAACTTTTGATAATTTCTAATGGTAAGATCAAACTGGTCTTTAACTCTTACAATGCTGAATTTTCAAATGGACCACAATGTATTCCCAATTTCAAACAGGTCAATCTTATGGTGAATATTCAGGGGTTTTTGTAAAGAAAAGTGTAACATGACAAACAGTGCAGACCCAGATGAGAGGGCGCCTCTAGGAGCCCTCTCATCTGGGTCTACATTGTTTGGAAAGGACGTTAGTGACTCGTGTCCCGCACTGTAAATGTCTGTTTCATCTCCATTGAAAAATAAACGGTTGAAATTATACCGCGCAAAAACATATGTTGAAGCGAACGACAATATTTTTTTAACCCGCTAAAGATTAAATGCATCTCTCAACTGGTTGCTATTAACTCTGAGCCAGCCGAGTGCCGCATTAATCATAACCTTTGTAAACAGTCTCGATGCACATGAGAAGCCGAGTAACTCGGCATCGCATCAGCTTCCAATCTGTTTGACAATCTAATAACCTACACTTTGAATTTAAGACTTTTGGGGGCAGATGACAATACAGAGGTTAAGCTTTATCGCTAATTCTAAGCCTACAATGCAGCTAGTTAATCGTGACATTTTCAAATAGTCTGGATGCAGATCAGACGCCGAGTAACACGACTTATCATCGACTTCCAACTGTTTAGCACACTGATAGTTTCAATGAACTTGAAGTCTTTTTTTGAGGGGACAGACGACAATACCGCTAACTCTCTTTCATTGTTTCATTTCTCAATACCCCTCTCCTCCATCAGAAACGAAGCCTGGTAGAAGCTGAGTCCACCACTGATCATGAGTATCGATTTATCAACATGTCTTTCGGAGACAAGAATAATCACGGCGCATGACTTTGGTGGCTCCATCATTGATTGAGATGAGGGGTTTTGTATCTTGTCACAAAATGGCTGAACGACGAATCCAGAAGGTTGTCAGTCAAATATTTCCTGCAATTGGATCCGTAGGGACCCAGGGGAGCCCCCTCTGTCAGGCTCTTGTATCATTTATGCGGCTGAAAACCACCACTTGCTCTAACCCTGTCCTCTATTTATATATACCTGTACTTTAGTTCATTCTGTGTTCTCACGGTAAGGTACATTCTTATTCTAGTCATATGCAATATAGTTTTGTGTAACTCTTCACATATTGTTACCTACTTTCCTCGTACATCGAAAAGGATCACTATAAAACGTCTTAACGGGACTTATTGTAACCCATTCCCTCATGCTGACGCCTTTTGGCGCCTCTGTAAAAGTCACATTTTGAAACCATTGTAATAAATAAAGCATTTGCTCCATAGGAGCAAATGCTCTATTTATTACAATGGTTTCAGGCCTATACAATTATAAAACTAACAATTGCCCCTTTTAAGTAGATTCATTCAAAGAGGTTGATTCTAAAAATAGCCTATGAGGTAATGGGCCTAAAATAGCCTATGAGGTAATTGGTTGTAAAGCAGAAATCTCCCAAAGGAGCATACTGTTCATGTATTCATTTCGTTCTGAACTAAGAAACAGACTTGTAAAGAACTTCACTGTTTATTTACAAATGGGTCGGGTTTGTTTGTTTGTTGTTGTTGTTGTTAGGGTTTTTTTTTTTTTTTTTTTTTTGGGGGGGGGGGGGGGTGTCTTTTGTAACTACATGTTTCTCATTATCATATTGCACATTAAAACGACACAATAAGACTCTTAATCAACTGAGATAAAAACAAAATCTGCTAAATCAGTGATCTGCTGCAATATTTTACCTGCTTGCAATCTGTTTAACTGTGGACCGAGTGTCAAACAGCTATGTGGACCTAGACTAGTGTCAAACAGCTCTGTGGACCTAGACTAGTGTCAAACAGCTTGGATCCTGCTGAGACAGCGACTCTTATATATGGTTTTTGTACATTAATTAGCATCTGTTTCAAGTTAAAATGATAGCGTAAGGAGTTAAGGAAACCATGTTCAACAAGTACATTAACCCTTTACCTGAATATTCATGTAAGAAATAATGACATCATGAATAATTATTAGATGATTTTTATAACGGCATATGAAAACAGAAATGGTTTGCTGTGGCAGAAACTGTAGAATCAGATCTATATAATTCCATAAGCAAACAGAGCAGACCATGATCAGACGGCTCTTACAGTCTGATCTGGGTCAACTCTTATTGCAATGTCTCTATCAAGCAAAGTGTTAAAAGCGGCTATAAATTTCTGTTACCAACTTCATCAAAATTATCACCGTAATTGGTTGTCATTGTTACTAAAATATTATCACCAATTAAATGTTAGGTCGTTCTTTCTTTAATAATTATTTTATTGTTCATTGTCTGGTGCACACATCGTGAAATAATCTACAGCAGAATTTATATCGAATACCAGTCATGCATTTCACAGAATGCATGTTTATCGTATTACTGTGATGAAAAGCAAGGCGTGATTTAACTATATTTATAACATAGTGCAAACTACTAAATACCAATGAGCCTGTCTAAATCGACCATATAATGAATGATCAAGGGTGTCTATAAAAGCAGGTGATTGCTTAATGCAGAACGTAAGTAATGCAGAAAGCTCATAAAGGAGCTTTCTGCATTGCTTTCGTCCTGCATTAAGCTCCCACCTGCCTTAAAAAGCCTAGAATTAGACTAATTTTGTATGGTGGCTGTAGACAGATTTTACTGTATATCATATGGCTTTTTATGGCGTTGATAACAATGCATCAACACACAATGGCATTTTACACGAAAATGATACGGAATCTGAGTAATGTACAGTTAAACCTTCTTACAAGTACCACTCAAACATGTCAAATTCTATTTTTTATCAATACAGGTGGTAGCTTGACGCAGAACGAAAATAATGCAGAAAGCTCCTCTAGGAGCTTTCTGCATTACTTTTGTCCTGCATTAAGCAACCACCTGCTCTTTCACATATAGTACGCCCAATGTTCGTTCATTACGTGATCGATGTAGATATACGCTACTGTATACGCTATGTCATTATATTATATAATTGCATCTGCATATTTCGCGATCACTGTTCTTACAACAGAAATAAATGCATTCTATCGCCTCTTATCAGTCAAGGTATTAAGTTAAATTCTAAGGGAAGGTATTTTAATATCATAATACATAAATAATATTGTTTTAGCCTGTTCCCTGTGGGCATGTTACTATTTGAAAAGTGTCGATGTCCTTAACACGCTGAATACTAATGGTGAATCACGGATGATGTATACAAACATGTTTAGATCCAGATGAACCGTCCAGTAACTGGGCAACTTATCTGGGTTCAAACTGTTTAATATTTCGTTCATATTTCTGTAAGAAATGTGAAAACAACTGGGGCGCACAAATTAGTAAAAGCTAGCTGTTTTGTATAGGGGACAATTTATAAGCATGCTATAGGTTGCCTAGTAAATCAGCTGCCAAATAGCCTGCCCGGCTCCCGATCTGTCAACAGTACAGAAATACCACATATTTACTCTCACGACAAAAGCTTTTAACCCTTAAACTGAAACACGATACACATTCACCAAAATTTTCAAACAGAATGAAATCAAATCAGATATGGGATCAGTTTGTGTCAAATTAATATCTACCTCATTAAAAAGTGTATCTAACATATTACACATTTAACTAATTTGATTTTTATAGAATAAAATTTGGAAAAAAAAGAATCGACTCTAACGTATGATAAAGGGTCAAGTATAAGTTTCAATTTAGATACGGAAGCCCTTAGGGGACACAAGGTGTTAAGATCCGATCGGTGACTTGCTCGACCATTTTTATTCGTCCCTTTATCGGTTCCTTTCATCTAATATCACATGTAGCAATTTGTACGAGCATTGTCCGAGGTGTTGCCTTACATATTCCCACTAAACCTCCTTCTCCTGGTCAATAGCTGTGACCCGCTGCCCCCGGGGGTCACGAGGTCGGGCGTAACACCCTGGGCAGCATACCAGCTTTTAAGTGTCACGGGGATAATGTGCTAAATGCTTTAAATAGTACCCTGTCGCCAATAGATTTATGTCAAGATCGTTAATTGTAAATTGTTAAGATCTCTTACTAACAACAGGCTGCCAAAATAACAGAAACTTGTACCAACTAGACGTACAAGTTAAGTCCGAATAGTTAAAATTGGTAGTATGGTTATCAGTGCACAGGCTACAGCGACGAGAAAGGCCAAAGAAAAAAACCCCCAAAACAACAACAAAAGCAACAACAACAGACCACTGTATTATTCTATAACAGCTCCATGGTGATGTTGTTTTTTCTTATAAGAATACGTGTATATAGAAACTTCCAGGACTATTTTAGATATGTTGTTTACCATTCAATTATTGCCTTCAACTGTAGAGGCGCATTTTGATGCCTTTGCAAACAGTTGGTGCAAATCAGACTGTTCCTGCCGTCTGATCAGGGTCTTCTCTGTTTGCTTACGGCATTATATAGACCTGGTTTTACAGTCTCTACATGTATATATTAATGGTATGATTATTTTCACATGAAAATTCATCAGGTAAAGTTTTAATTCATTTTATTTGTTAATCCAACCTTATTTAGAGAAACACTTTAATAACCCATTCCCTCATATTGACGCATTTTGACTCTTCTTTAATTTACTCTTTGAAACCATTGTGATAAATAAAGCATTTGCCCCAATAGAGCAAATGCTCTTTTTATCACAATGGTTTCAAAACCACAAAATTCTGAAAAAAAAATCCTTTTTCTAGTAAATGCTCCTTTTCGGTAGATCTATTCAAACAGGTTGGGTCTAAAAATAGCCTATGAGGTAATATGTTAACGCTTTGAATGAGGGACACGCATGCACTGACATTTACAAACAGTGTAGACCCATATCAGAGGGCTCCCAGAGGAGTGCAAGTAAATTAAATTAGCAAGTTTGAGCCATTCATACTGAGCGGGTCCTGTAGTTCAACGCTGGTAGATTATTCCACTCTGAAATATCAGAGTCCATGCTTATAAAACGTTTAGTTGAGTCTGAGTTCGTTCTCAAGTTTTTGAGCCAAAAGCTCAAATCTGACCAATCAAAAGCTTGAGAACTCAAATCTGACCAATCAAAAGCTTGAGAACGAAACTCAGACTCAACTAAAAGCTTTATAAGCATGGACCCAGATTGGAAAGGGTTGAATAAAACAAAAAGGGTATTTATACCAAAGTGGTTTATTGTTGAAACTATATATACTACGTGTATTGCACTCTTTTATGAATTAAGAAAGGTTCCTTTAATAACAGTTTTTAATGATTCTTTTAACCGGCCCATGAATATAGTCAAACTGAATTTTGTAATTTGAGAAGAAATGCAATTAATCTTGGGCTATCATACAGCTTGCCCTATTTGCCGGATTTAACCAGGAACTAGGCCTTAGAGCCCAATACGAATTCTAGCAAATCCCATGACCCTCATATCTATGTGATATGGCTTCTGAATGTTGACAGACAGTATGACTATGAGCTAGATAGCCAGATGCAACGTCCTAGAGGAGAGTTTGTTGTATGCAGACTTAAAGCACCTGCTCCCTAATGAGTCATGTGATCTCTCTGATGTCATAAACCATGGCGATATGTCACAGACTCTTGGCAGCCCCAGATAATATATTAAGATTAATTATATATTAACGGAACCCACATTTTTCAGTCCGATAGTCGCAATAAAATATGCCATGCCAGGTTCGAGAAGATTCGCATATTGCGTTAAATACCTTCGCTTATTGCACATTTAATGACTTTATTCCATGAATACTCATGTAAGAGATAATGGTATCATATATATTAATTAGATTAATTATTATAATAGTACATGGGGCATACGACGTTTTGGCCATGGCAGAAACTGTAGAACCTTATCTATTATATATCATAAGCAAACAGAGCAGACCCTGATCAAACGGCTCCTTCAGGAGCCGTCTGATCTGGGTCTACTCTGTTTGCAAAGACGCGTAAAAGCTTATTTATGGAGTAAAATGTTAATAACTCTGCGATCAACCTATTTGTCTCTAGTGTCCCATAATAAAGGACATAGGCTAACGGTGTCAACGGACATAGGCTAACGGTGTCAACGGACATAGGCTAACGGTGTCAACGGACATAGGCTAACGGTGTCAACGGACATAGGCTAACGGTGTCAACGGACATAGGCTAACGGTGTCAACGGACATAGGCTAACAGTTTCAACGGACATAGGCTAACAGTTTCAACGGACATAGGCTAACAGTTTCAACGGACATAGGCTAACAGTTTCAACGGACATAGGCTAACAGTTTCAACGGACATAGGCTAACAGTTTCAACGGACATAGGCTAACAGTTTCAACGGACATAGGCTAACAGTTTCAACGGACATAGGCTAACAGTTTCAACGGACATAGGCTAACAGTTTCAACGGACATAGGCTAACAGTTTCAACGGACATAGGCTAACAGTTTCAACGGACATAGGCTAACAGTTTCAACGGACATAGGATAACAGTTTCAACGGACATAGGATAACAGTTTCAACGGACATAGGATAACAGTTTCAACGGACATAGGATAACAGTGTCAACGGACATAGGATAACAGTGTCAACGGACATAGGATAACAGTGTCAACGGACATAGGATAACAGTGTCAACGGACATAGGCTAACAGTTTCAACGGACATAGGCTAACAGTTTCAACGGACATGTATAGGCTTACAGACCAAGATCAGAGGGTACCCGAATGAACCCTTTGATCCGAGTCTGCACTGTCTGTTTCATAATAGTTTGTTTTAAGGTCACATTGGCCAACCAATTATTGCAGATAAAATAAGAAAATAAGATTCATCAGCTTCTTAACCCTATTACCCCACATACTGTTTTTAGATCCAACCATTTGAATAAATCTACCGCAAAGGAGCATTAACTAGAGAAAAGGAAAAGTTTAGAATTTTGAAACCATTGTGATAAATAGAGCATTTGCTCCTATATGAGCACATGCTCTATTTATCACAATAGTTTCAACAGGTGACTTTTACAGAGGCGTAGAAAGGCGTACTTATGGAGGAAAGGGTTAATACTTATCTAGTCAAATGCATTTACAAGATTAGGGTTATCCCTTTTCATGCCTTTGTAAACAAAGTAGATCCAGATCAGATGGCTCCTGTAGGATATTTTTCTAAAGAAAAATGTTAAGTGACAGACAATGATGTGAGGGCCCCTGTTTGCAAGGGACATTAGTGACTCATGTTCCGCACTGTAATGTTTCAGAGAATTGATTGAATGATTAAACTGGTTTAAAATGGGAATAACTTTCAAAAATTACAAAACGCCACCTGTACACGTTTAACATAATGTATGCTCTGTAGGTTTTATTTCGATATACATGTACATGTATTCAGCTTGTCAAATAGGCTTAGTGGTTAACCTTATTAGTTATCACACGAATGAAGCCTCGTAAATAGCGAAAACTATTTTTTTTTTTTTTAAAAAATGACACGTGGCAGTCGCAAAAGTTATGATTTGAAAGTATTCTCTTGAGTTTAGAAAATGATTTCCGGATGTTATCGTCTAATTCAATTAGTCTTCCCTGGACATCACGTGACGACATTCACGCACGATCGATAATCAGTAAATACTCCACACGACACACCTCATGGCGTAACACGTGTAAAACGACAGTCATGTTGTGACGTCACATGACGTAACGCAGTGGAACGAAATCAATGAAATGACCGCTATGATGACCCTCGAAATGACAAATTATTCCATACATCAGACTTGGCCATATGTTGACTTGTGAAGATGACCCTTTCTCTTGCACACCAGTCTATTTAATTAAAGTCATGGCATATGGTACTCTGTTGTCGGAAATTAAATGCATCCATCTTGTTGACGTCTTAAGCATTTCTCAAACGCCCACTATGTACGCATGATTTGAAGACAGAGCATGTTTCTAAACAAATACGAATCAGAACTGTCAATTTCCATTAGCAAACAGAGCAGACCCTGATCAGACGGCCCCTATAGGAGCCGTCTAATGTAGGTCTACTCTATTTGCAAATACGTGAAAAAGGCATTTATATGAGGGAAAGGATTAAATGTTCGCGAGGGAAAGTTAACCCTTTACTCCATAAATTCTCCTTTTTACGCCATTGCAAACAGAGCGGTTTGCTCTGTGTTAGTTTATGAAATGATATAGCGCTGGTTCTACCGTTTCGTGTGTTAATAAACCATTTAAACATCAAGTTAATGAATGATGTCGTCATTTCTTTTATGAATATTCATGGATAAAGGGGTTAAAACCCATAACAGGCCACCGTAGAAAGGGTTAATATAACTATTTCGCACCTACGGCCTCTGTCAGAGCCTGGAATCAAAATAGATTACTGTTAATCAATATAGAATTAAGGTTGTCAGTACCGTTGATTGGTTATCGGCCTTGGTCACTAGCTTGGCTAGCCTGTGTCCCCATCTGTCCGAAATTGTCCAGATGTAGCCATCTATTTCCCGGACACGTGTTACATAATTCACAAGATAGTCCGTTGCCCTGCCTATACCAACACCGCCAGTCTTGCCATCCCGAAGTAATTAACTTCACGCGTCGCACGCAAAGTAGGCGAATTTTTGTGATAACATAATACAGTAAAACCCTTCTAATGCGACCACTTAATGAACAAACATGGCTGTCTTCATAAGCAGGTGGTTGCTTAATGCATGGCGAAAGTTATGCAGAAAGCTCCTATAGGAGCTTTCTGCATAACCTTCGTCCTGCATTAAGCTACCACCTGCCTTTGCCACTCTGAATTATGCCCCTTTGTGGTGTTGGCATTAGAAGGGTTTACTGTATAAACAGTTTGGATCCAGATGAGACGCCAAGTAAATCTCATAAGGATACAAACTAGTTGAAACGCTGGTCCGTGGATATAATTATGTTTTAAAGAAAAAAAAACACGTAAGGAAACTTTGACAAGCTTAGCAGACGACAATTTCTGCAGACGACAATTACTTAGCGTACGAAGAGTTTAAATATTCCTAATTTTCTATCGACTCGTAGAGATTGGTTCCTATGTCAATTACGAAAATCAGCGAAACGGAAAATATCTCACGCGCCGGGAAAGTAACTTTGATCCGATTAGAATATCAAAATCCTTTTTTTTGACAACCATATTGGATTTGTTGCCTTGGTAACCTAATGAAACATATTTCACGCATTTGATTCTCACGTATACGATTCCAGTCAATTAGGTTTTGCGCGAGTTTTACAGGATTTGCAATGAACGCATTGATATCGATTATTTACTCATATACACTGACACTGTAAGCTCCAATCGTGGTAGCATTCCTTCGGTATAGACTCTGATAATGCCAATATGCCCATCAGATTTACCGTCACTTCCCTAAATATTCGGACACCCAGTCACCTCTCTCCCCATCAGTTTGTAAAGTTGAATACATGTACAGTAGAACCTGTCTTAAGCGACCATCAAATGATGTCTAGTTATGGGTCTGTAGGGCAGGTGGTAGCTTAATACAGGTCAAAAATAATGCAGAAAGCTTCCATAGGAGCTTTCTTTACTGTTGCCTTGTATTAAGCAACCACATTTGTTTTTCAAGATTCCTGTGTCCAATTAATATAATGTCGCTTAAGACGGGTTCTACTATATTTCAATTTAGCACCATTTTGATGACTTTAAATTAGACTAACAATGAAGCAAAGAGTGTAGACCCTGGTCAAACTATTCCTTCATGAGCAGTTTGATCTTGGTATGCACTATTTGCATACGTTTGTCTGTCCGAATACTTAGGGTACAGTGTATAGATGGGTTTGCATTCAAACACTTGCCTATTTGTACAATTTTCATTTCATTGATGAGAATTTCTCCTGCATACATGTATATTTTCACGAACAGAGAAGCATCAGTATAAGTACAGTAGAACCCCTCTAATGCGACCACTACTTAATGAATAAACATGGGTGTCTTTATAAGCAGGTGGTTGCTTAATGCAGGGCAAACGTAATGCAGAAATCTCCTCTAGAATTTTACCTCTTAGGTGGTCGTATTATCGGGGGGGGGGGGGGTGTTGCTGTAGCTATGGACTGTTCGAGTGCAGAATTTAACCCATTACCTCTTGAATAATTATGCAAGAATCTGTCACGTCATGAATATTCATTGACAGCAGTTTTATAACGGTATCCCTATACACGTACAATCAAACTGTTTGCCAGAAACTTAAGCAACCTGAGAAGACCCTGATCAGACGGCTTCTACAGGATCTACAGACGGGATCTACAGGAGCCGTCTGATCTGGGTGTGCTCTGTTGCAAAATGCGTGGAAAGGGGTCTCTGACAGGTAAAGGGTTTAATAAAAATTATTTGCTTAAAACAATCTCTTTTCTATTATCTATTACTCGACGTTTCATCAGGATCAAAACTGTGTACAATGGCAATCGCGAATTCACTACCAGCATACGCATTTATGTTGATCTCACGTGCTATGTTGTACAGATATTCTATGCCTATGGTGTTGATTTGTAGAACATGGAACTAGAATATTGATTTTAACCCTTTCAATGCTGCAGGAAGCGAGTGTACTGCCATTTGCAAGCAGTGTAGACCCAGATACGAGGGTACCCGAATAAGCCCTCTAATAATAGCCCTCTGCACAGTTCGTCATTCAAAATTCCCTCGCAAGTTTTACCCTTTCATACT
The DNA here is from genome assembly GCA_963576725.1 of Azorinus chamasolen. NCBI lineage: Eukaryota > Metazoa > Mollusca > Bivalvia > Cardiida > Solecurtidae > Azorinus > Azorinus chamasolen. Next base: position 53,078,967 of record OY755243.1, on the reverse strand, counting down.
GTATGGACTTGACCTATAAACAATGATTTAATATTCCACTCTGAAAATTTAGCGTTGAAATGGTGCCTCCTTATCCTGGAGTATAGAAATTATATCTACACAAGATATCTACAGCAGTTTTTACTTATTTCTGATTTGTTCAAGTTTTTTAGAGAATTCACTGACCGAGTGCCAGTCAGCTTGGATCCTGATGAGACGCCAATTTACTCGACGTCTCATCAGGATCCAAGCTGTTTGCGCACAGCAGTCACGTCGCGATCGGTTGAATAAGGGCCCAAATTTCATTTCAAGGACCACCAACGCAACAATAACCAATTTTCTAAATATGGCAGTTATAGTGAGCCTTTAATGTGTACTAATTAGACATGAACAGTTTATGTAGAAGGTTTATTTTCCATAAAGAGTCATGCGGGCATCACACGGGAAATGTAGCATCCTTCGACATAACTCAACTGCATATTCAATTGCAGTTAAACCTTTCACGTGCTTAAAAGCGCTACCTGGCTAGCGTATGCAAACAGCTTGGATCCAGATGAGACGCCGAGTAACTCGGCGTCTCATCAGGATCCAAGCTGTTTGATATGTTGTCAGTATTTTCTCAAACTCTTGAACGAATTTGATGTCAGTAATATTTTTCAACAGATCAGTGTTTGGAGCAGACATTATGTTTTCAGCATGAGGAGGGTTACAATCAAAGTTGCATATGCCTGTCTGTGAGGTAATTCACAATGAAATTGTTGTTTGTAAGAAGCTATAACTTATAACCCTTTGCCTGATATGAAAGGCATTTTGACGCCTTTGCAAACAGAGTAGACCCAGACCAGATGGCTCTTGTAGGAGCTGTTGTTTGCAAAGGCGTGGAAAGGCATATACATGTGGGTGGACAAAAGGGTTAAATAAGAAATGAAAATGGAACTTGTTTAGAAAATTGAATAATCCGACAGTCGGATATACTTCCTCATAGAGAAATCTGATGCTTGTTGATGGCTTTGCAACCAGATTAAGACCCTGGTCAGACGGGTCTAAAATCCCTCTGATCTGGGTCTGCTCGGTTTGCTTATGAGAGGTTATAGATCCAGAATCTGCAGTTTCTGCCACGTGATTAAAACTTCCCGCGTTCATATGTCATAATAAAAATTCAGCTAATAAATATTCATGATGTCATTTTTTCTTGCATGAATATTCATGAGGTAAAGGTTAAAATGATTCGAATGCTGTTCAGTGATATGGCACAATGTCATCGAAATAGCCATGAATGTGTGTTTACATGGATATATGTTGATTTATACCAACTGTCCTTTACGATCTTGATCCATATTTTACATGCTTTGCATTGTAAGGTTAAGCTGAACTATGGACGAGTTCCTGGTTTCTCATACATCAAGCCAATGTGACTGTTATTGAATTTGCAGATTTTCTTTTCACGCATTTCGCCGCGGGCGATGTTAGCAGAAGAATCAGGGAGGGTTGTTCCAGTGAAATAATTATCCCCTAATTAGATTGGTTTTCAAGATTTTCGGCTAAAGTTTATTGTATCTGCAGAAGTTTAAATAATTGAAGATTCCTAAGGCCTTAGGCTCTTTTCATTTCATCTTTCACAACTCTCCTCGACTTAATCCCTATCTTAGGATTTCCCATACAAAATATGCCGAAATTATTGTCCACAAGGGGCGGACAACCCCGCCTCTGAATCACAATTTGATTGTTATGCAATTTGTAACAATTTCTTGGAAACTGTATAATTGCATAGCCCAGGAAACGTGAACAGCATGCTCTGACCTCATTTTTCGGCAATATGATATTCGATGACATTTTATAATTAGCAATAAATACGGGGGCTTATTGCAACAACATACCTTCACAGGGCAGATCTAAAACGTCCACTCAAGAAGTCAAATGTTCTAACTTAATGCGAGACGAAAGCATTCTAAGGGAATGTTTCCAACGTTTCCAAATGTATTGCAGCTTGTATTACTGCCATTCTGCTTAACCCTTTCGGTGCCAAATAAATTTACCGGGATGGTTTTCTGCTTCAGATTTCAAAGTGACTTTTGCGTTCATTTCTTTATAAAACTATTCCAATTGTGAAACAGTTTGGATCCCAAGGATACACCAGGTTACTCTGATTGCAAAGGTTATCATGGATTCGCATATGGCACCGAAAGAGTTAATGCAAACAAGCACATTTAAACATTCACTCCTTTAATAGTCATGCAAACATAATGTATGTACATGTACAGTAAACCTCTCTATATCGGCCACTCAAGTATTTTGTGTTAAAGGCAGGTGGTTACTTAAAGCAAGGTGAAAGTAAAACAGAACGCTCCTATAGGAGCGTTCTGTTTTACTTTCACCATGCTTTAAGCAGTCACATGTCCTAAATGCCAACTAATTAACACAATTCAGCGGCCGTTATAAAGAGGTTTTACTTTATATATATGTATATCAAATGACTTAATATATGCAATGGTATATGAACAGGAAATGCTTGGCCAATCAGGATCTGTCCTGTTAGCAAACCCTTCTTTGAATCAGGATACACAATATCTCATTCGTGCGGCAAAAATCGTGCCTAGTACCCATAAAAAGGGACATAAACAGTGTTAGATAAAAGGGATTCTAAGACTTGAAGAACCCTTTTACCAAGGACGGCGGCACTGTTTTTCACGTATACTTCCACACAAAAATACACTACATGTATATAGAACCCATCCTACCAATGAAAATTAGATTTGCCTAAAAACTCATTTGGACAAGTCCACTTAAATATACGGGTTACATGGGCTACCAACTTTTAAATGATCAGATAATCATCTTTATTTTCCGGGTATTTATAGAATGTTTTAGGACATGCGAGGTCTTTTGTTTATGATGCCAGTGCCTGATACGTAATAAGATGTAAACAACATGCACCTAAACACTGCACAACGAGGTCTAGTTTAACCTTTCTCGTGCCAAGCGCGTCCTGGCTGCCATTTGCAAACCGCCTGGATCCAGAGAACGGCCAGTAACTTGACGTCTCATCAGGATCCAAGCTGTGTGAGACTCGATCAACCGTTTCTTAAATGATTGAACGTATCGGAAGTCAGTGGAAATTTCAGCAAATCAAGAGATTAAGGAGACATTATTTTTTTTCAGAACGAGAAGTGTTAAGGGTCTATTTTAAGACAGATTATCAGCCATGTCGGGAAGCTGCACAATATCTTCCTTGTAGCATCGTACAGTAACCCCCTCTAAACTATTAGTAAAGTAGAATTTATATCTCTTTAAGTTGATGTACGGTGAAAGTCGTGCAGAAAGCTCCTGTAGGATGTTTTTTCTACATGTCTTTTACTGCTCATTAAGCAGCCCTGCATTAGGCAATCAGATTTCCCCCATTACCTCATAGGCTAAATTTAGACCCAATCTCTTCAAATAAATCTACCAAAAAGGAGCATTTACTAGAGAAAGGGAAACTTTTAGAATTATATAGTTATGAAACCATTGTGACAAATAGAGCATTTGCTCCATAGGAGCAAATGCTCTATTTGTCACAATGGTTTCAAAAAATGGCTTTTACTGAGGCGTCAAAAGGTGTCAATATGAGGGAATGGGTTAAGGATCGGCATTGACAATAATTTGAATGTCTGGTTAGAAAGGATTTACAGTATTGTGTTTATTTAAAAACTTGCTGAATGTTATGGGTTGTACCTAAGATCATGTCTCCAATCTGAACCTCTTCGTTGATTAATGTTTGCTTACAGTTGCCAATAGTTTTAACTCTTTCCTCCATGAGTATTCATGTAAGAAATAATGATGTCGTGAATATCAATTATTCATGTAAGAAATGATAAGTGTATCAGTATTAATTAGCCGAGTGTATATTATGATATTATGGCCAAGGAATGGGTTTAACGTGGCACTAACCATTGGATTAAATCTAGATGTATAGTATATTATAAGCACACAGAGTAGACCCTGATCAGACGGCTCCTACTGGAGCCGTCTGTTCTGGGTTAACTCTGTTTTCAAATGGCGTCAAATGGCGTCTGTATCGTATTAAGTGTTATCCCGGAAGAGATTCCGAGGAAATATTCAAACAGTTGAGTTTAACCCGTCCCCTGTTCTATGTTTATTCCAAATTTCGATACCTACTGAATATTCATGTAATTTATAACGGAATATGAAAGGTGGAACAATGTAGCCATTTTAGAAAGTAAATGAACAGATCTATCAAATTCCATTAGCAAACAATGCAGACCCGTATTAGACAGCTCCTATAGAAGCCATCAGATCTGGTCTACTCTGCAATTGCACGAAAGCACGTTAATACGAAGGAAATGGTTAAGTTTGCGAATAAATTCTCCTTTGGGACTTGGAATAGTTATAATCAAATGTGCATTTACGTATAATACTACTATAAATGTGTTTAATCAAATATACATTTCTATAATAATACTGTAAACTCGTTTAATCTAATATACAACAAATGAAATTTTAAAGTTGAACTCTGTATGGGATGACAATTGTTTTACCGACCCAGACAGTAATAATAATACCCGCACCACATATAGTAACACGTTCAAGCATTTATTACTCTGTACAGGTTTCTGTGTAACATATGTCAGCGAATTGTCAATCAAAATGGTTAATCTCGGATATATCCCACTTGGAACTGTCCTAAAAATGAACAGAAGCGCAAGAGACCTCGTAAGTCCTTCTCAATCTGAAAGAAAACTAAAGTCTACTAAAACTGTTATGAATAACTCTTTCCTCCATAAATACGCCATTCTATGCCTTTGCAAACAAGACTAGACCCATATAAGACGGCCCCTGTAGGAGCTGTCTAATCTGGGTCTGCACTGTTTGCTAATGGAATTTGATAGATATGTTCCTTTACTTTCTAAAATGAGAGCCCTCTGATCAGGTTCTGCTCTGTGTGCTTATGATATAATATATAGATATGATTCTACAGTTTCTGCCAAGACTATTTATTTGTGTGTGCACATGCTATTGTAACGAATCAATTTAATTAATATTCATGATGTCAAATATTACCCAACCGTAGGCCACACATGTCTGCTCAAGATTTGGTTTGATGCAATTTTGACAATTTTTAATATGGCCCAGCTTTAGAGAAATTATTGACCGGGTGCCTAAACCGTGGGTGTGAACTGGCTCGGCGTCTCATCTGGATTCAAGCAGTATACCAATGCAAATGCTAACTGGCGCTTTGTGGGACAAGCACTAAGACAACTAACCAATGATGCACGATGTCTCATCAGGATCCAAAATGTTTTGGTGCCCTGATTGTAACACTTCTTTAAGAATAAAAAGGTACAATTTTCTACTTGCCGAAAAAAAGGCTAATGTATTTACAGTGGTTTTACGTTAAACTCTGGAGAAGCCTACTATTATAATTCTTAGCTTTTTTGCAATCAGGTGTACTTAAACATGACGCAAATTAACCGGAACTTGACTCGCACTTGCAAACAAAATGGATCCAGATGGGACATCGAGTAATCAGGATCCAGTCTGTTTGACACTCGGTTAACAGTTTCGGAAAAACTGAACGAATCGGATGTAAGTAAATAATGTTACAAAGCAGGGTTTTAGCAGACTTTACAGAGCTACATATAAAGGTGCGTACCCAAATACTAAAATCGTCATTTCTCCATCAAACCCTATACTGTGACCACTCTTTAGAATCGCCTCAAAGTAAAAATTGGTCACAGTGTAGGGTTTGGTGGAGAAATGAAGGAGTTATTCTTGAAAATATTTTAATTTACGCACCTGTCCTGGAGCGCTGCAGTTTATTTTTTCAGCACGAGAAGGGTTGTAGAGGGTATATAATGGCTGCTATATAGACGTCCATGGCGCCCCATCATATTAGTCAGGTATCTCTGAAACCTTTAGAAAGCTACTGACGAAATAGCGATGACTTCAGCGCTTAGTTCGGGTCAAAACGTCGTTATCAGTGGGTGCTTCATTTGGAGCCAAATCCTTTACTTCATGGATATTCATGTCAGAAATAATGATTAGTGAATTTTAATTTTGATTGCTTTTTATAAAGCATTTTATAATATCATGACAGAAATTGTAGACTCAGATTTATATTATTTTTATAAACAAACAGAGTAGACCATGACCAGACAGCTCACACAGGCGTATCTATGGAATAAATGGTTAGCGTTTTCACTGCTAAGCATTGCCGCCCTTATTGATTTTTGTTTCAAACAGCAGAATCACAGCATTACCTAGTTTGGATCCTGATGAGACGCTGAGTTACTCTGCATCTTATCTGAATCCAAAATAATTACAACTTTAAGCTATCACCGTTCCGCGACAAGTATCGAACGAGTTACCATTCTTGTACGTAATAAAGTTCAGCAGATTCCAATTTGAACAGACGATTTTATGTTATCCCTTAAAACTTAAAAAACATTTCACGCATTTGCAAACAGAGTAGACCCAGATCAGACGGCTCCTATATTAGTCATCTGATCAGGGCATGCCCTGTTTGCTTATGAAAGTACAGTAAAACTCCGCTAATTCGACCACCAAAAAGGGGCATACTTCTGGGTGGCAGAGGCAGGTGGTAGCTTAATGCAGTACGAAAGTTATGCAGAAAGCTCCTCTAGGAGCTTTCTGCATAACTTTCGTCCTGCATTAAGCAACCACCTGCTTATGAAAACAGCCATGTTTGTTTAAGTGGTCGCATTAAGTGGTCGCATTAGCGGGGTTCTACTGTATATTACGTATAACTCGACAGTTTCTACCAATACCAAACATTCATGGGAATGTGGAACAGGGAAAGGGTTAATTCGGCAAACTCAAGGTTAACTAGAAAATTAGTAATTAGAAAATTGAGAATGGTCTGTTGTAATGCAATGACATCTCTTGCAAATGCATGTCAGTCTTGTCTGTGATTGTTATTGTTTGACAGAACAGTATCGCTGGCACCAGACGCATGCATAACCATATCTTCTGCGGCTTTCTGTTTTAGCCCTTGCATCTGCCGTCTGCGTAGAAATTGTCGTTTGCTCATATTACAGTTAAGCATGATACCGGTGTTTGTTAAACTACATGTACATGTGTTATCAGTTGATATATAGACGAGACGCCGAGTTACTCGACGTCTCATCTGGATCTAAACTGTCTAGCGCTTCCTAGTGGTGTTTTTGGGGAAAAGAAATGCTAGAAGAATCAAATGTGAATACTATAGTAGACGTTATTTTTTCGTTAAGAATCGTTTACTTGATGTAAACTATAGATAAACAAAACCCAACTCAAACATCCTGTATCTATCTATGTATTTATGAGTCTCAAATAGAGTGGATCCTGATCAGACGCATATTCTCGAACGTTTAGGTGTTCCATTATGCCGGTTTCCCTATGTAAGAACTCTGACTTTATGAACATTAATTAACCGAAATATTACCGAGGTATGTAAATAAGGGACGTTTGTTTGACTCTGACACAAATATAGAAGCCTTTCAATACTATTCCTCAAACAAACACAGCAGACCCGGATCAGACAGATCCTATAATGCGTATACATGAAGTAAAGTTTAGGTCCGTCGCATTTAGCATACGCTATAAACGTGCAAATGCTTATGTTTATTTACACTGGAATATTTATGAGCGCATGTTAATACATTTCAAGGATTAAATGCACTTAAAGTGAAAAATATCTATGGAACTTATGCGTAACATAATTGGGAGCTAACTGGTTTCAATGGTACATCCCATCGCTAAATGCTCCATTAACGTTTAGCGCACCAAGCAAATTTGTCGTCTGCTGTAATGTTTTCGTCTGCTTATTTTGTATATTAAAACGTACATCATATTGGCTGAGTCTAATACCCGTAATGAATATCAAACTGGGTGTAATGAGTCGCATATAGTGATTTGACGTCGCATTTTGATCCATACTGTTTTATAAATCATTTCTAAAACGCGTCTATGGAGTATTTAATGTCTACCTGCAGCTTGCTGAGAAGAGATTACTGTCCATACTAGTGCTAGAAATAGGAAACAAAACCATTGCGAGTAACAAACAGTTTGGATCCTGATGAGACGCCGAGTTCACTCGGCGTCTCATCTGGATCAAACTGTTTGCAAAGATAACTACCAAGTTCGCCCTATAGCACGTTAAATGTTTAAACAGAATACAATGTTGTCTAAGAACACAATTCTGGGTGTGTGCATTATTCTGAAATAACTGTTTTGAAATTGAACACAGCAGTCCCTAATTACCGTAGTAAAAACGCGGTTGTCTTGGATGGCTGCAAAAACAAAAAAATCTGGATTTTGTTTAGAAAATCATCTGTTGGTTTAATAGAAATATTAGCTAGGGTATAAAGAAACTTTTTATACAGTGAAACAAACGTCCACTGTAATTTACTGATTAGATTCAAACCAATCGGCTGGAAACATTGCACTCTATCAAAGTTGGTAGAGGGTAGCGTAAAGGACGAAAGTAATGCAGAAAGCTCTTATAGGAAGTTTCTGCATTACTTTAATCCTGCAATAAGTAACTGCCTGCTTTATAGGAACTTTCTGCATTACTTTAGCCTTGCATTAAGTAACCCCCTATATAGAAACCTTCTGCAATATTTTCGTCCTGCATGAAGCAGCCGTCTGCTTTTAGACGTTAATGTTTATCATGCAGTCTCTTTAGAGAAGTTCCACTGTATTTTGTGATAAAGCACATCTTCAGATTTCTTCTCCATCACCTTTCACTCCTCCTTTGTAAGAGCTATATAGTGTTCTTTAGCCGTATTAACATTGCACCACCGGAACTAATCCATGATTCTAGGTCGTTTATTTTCGGTAACAAATGGCCGATGTTGCCAAAATATTAGTTTATTGTAGGCTAGATATTGACACAGACTCTAGGGGAATAAGCCAAACATCAACATCCATTTCTCAAAAGCAAATCTCACAAAAACTCTTCACCAATATCGCAAGAACAGCGGTTATAACAAATTGATCATAGAACTTTGAAGCGCCTACAATTGGCCGACCCAAAAAAACTTCACCTTGCGTCTTATGAAATGTTTCCTGTTACAATTCGTGCAAGAAGTAATTTCCGTATCTGGCTACCGTCCGAAAGGCATGGCTTAACCCTTTCCCTGTTCAATATGCATGTAAGAAATAATGGCATCGTGAATACATTTCAGCTGATTTTTTGTATTTCAAACTTTAAGGGACGTTTTGCTTTGGCAAAAACTAGAATTATATCTTTATAATATAACAGCAGGCTCTGATCAGATGGACCCTATAGGATCTGTTTGCAAATGCGTGACAAGGCTTTTATATAAGGGAATGGTTAAAGGGAGACATACACACTAAAAGTTTACTCTTTTTCTCAAAATAAATTATATATAATGTTTTTCACGTGGGGGAACTTTTTCATTTCATCCTTTTAATGGGCATTTAAAACATATAATACCGCCCTAGCCGACTTTCCTTTTGTTGATTGTTTCTCTGAGAATATTTTGTTTCACTAATTCGTATCAGTGTCCACGCTTAGGGACTTTCTATATTACATTCGTTCTGTATTAAGCATCTATCTGCTATAAGGTGCCCGTATTTACAAACGCACTGGCTGTTGTAATGAGGTTTCTATGTAGTGGCAGACTATTTTAGTTTTTGAAATGGTCTTCTTCTAACAAAGCGTAACTCTTAAGAGCAATGTTTGTCATGATAACTGTTGAAAAAGCTATTATATATTGAGGATAGCTTCCATTTCTGTGGCTTCTCTCAATTAGTGCGGAGGTGTCTTCATAGCACAGTAAAGCCCCACTATTCCGAACACGCAAACATCATTATGGAATTTTAAAGACAAGCGACAGCTTAATGCAGGGTGAAAGTCATACAGAAAGCTGCCCCATGGCAGCTTTCTGTATGACTTTCACTCTGCATTAAGCAGTCACCTGCTTAAATAGTTCTCAAGCCTTCTTTATTTAAAATTCGGACCAGCGGACATTTACAGTATTTGCTGAGCCTACCCTTTAGTACCCCAAGCAATTAAAATCTACGAAAGTTGTCTATTACAGTGACTGTCAAAATAATATTTCTTGCCAAAAATACGACCATTTTTTGAATGCCAAAACAGTTTGGATTCTATTAACGCGCCAAGTACATGGTCATCTCTCATCTGGATCCAAACTATTGTCAGATATTGTTACACGTTCGCTCATGGTATTCTTGCGGGCTAATTAGTTTAGCGTGAATTTGACACTGGCCAAGTAAACCATGTTCATCCCTAATGGACATCTATTTCTGTGGTCAGGCTAGCGGTCATAATTGACCAAAGATGATGGACATCATGAATCACTCGCTTTTTCTTCTTTTGCGGAAAATTGAAATAAAAGATGTTTCCAAGGAAACGAGAACGTGATTATTACGGTGTCATATGCAGAATTCATATTTTCCTAAATAACTTGAAATGTCGTCTGCTCATATTCTGTCGTCTGGTGAATGGTTTTATTGTTTGCTTCATATTAACGTGTTTTACTCCATAATCCGTTATTTTACGCCTTTGCGAACAGTCGGATCAGACAGCCCATGTTGGGATTGATTCTTGCATTTCTCTACCGAACTCAATGTTGTGACCACTCTATAGAATACAGTAAAACCCCTCTAATGCGACCAGAAAAAGATGCATAATTATGGGTCTTAAATGCAGGTGGTAGCTTAATACAGGTCGAAAGTTAAGCAGAAAGCTCCTGCAAGGAGCTTTCTGCATAACTTTCGATCTGCATTAAGAAACCACCTGCTTTTAATGTCATTTATTTCCATTCATGAGGTGGTCGCACTAGATAGGTTTTACTGTAGCCTCTTCGAGACGAGTCTAAAGAGTGGTCATAACATAGGCTTTGGTAGAAAAATAAAGAAATTATTCTTGAAAATGTTTTATTTACTCATCTTATAGGCACCTCTGTCTGCTATGGTAAGAAATGTCCCCGTTTGATGTTTTAATGCCAAACACTTAAATTGATTAATATTGAAAATGATCCAGAGGCTGAGTTGAATATTCACGAAGTATTGGGTTATACAGGTCCTGGTGATTAGGTTATTGGTGTCAAAATCCGTGCACTGTCTCGGTGAGATGAAACATGAGATGTCCTGTTTGCTTATGGAATAATATAATATGATTTAACAGTTTCTGCCATGGCCAACCAGGTCCATGTTCGTATTTCATTTGCATAATTCATCTAATTAATATTCATAAAGCGATTATTCCTGACATTATTATTCATCAGGTTAAGGGTTAATAAATAATGAACTGACGTAGATTAACAAGCAATTTTGGAACAGAAACGGAATCTGTACTCACGATTTAAGCATCTGTTTGTTTCCATCAAACCGATCGCATTTTCTTAAACTTTTTAGTACAGAAAACGAGCCATTAATGTCCTTTGCAAACAATATAGACCCAGATGAAAGGGCTCCTAGAGGAGCCCTCTCATCTGGGTCTACACTGTTTGTCATTATGTTACAGTTTTCTTTAAAAGAATCCCCGAATATTGGCGGTAAGCTTAACCTGTTTGCATTTTGGAATAGTCAATTTGAAAATTAACGTTGAAAGGGCTAATAAGCAAAATAATATGCCTTCAGTAACATTCAGTCTACATTCTTAACCTGCTGGTAAATACTAGTCTAACCCAACGCTGATCTGGAGCCATGCTTATAAAGATTTTTAGTTGAGTCTGGGTTCGTTCTCAAGCTTTTGATTGGTCAGATTTGAGTTCTCAAGCCAAAGGCTCAAAATCTGACCAATCAAAAACTTGAGAACGAACTCAGACTCAACTAAAAGTTTTATAAGCATGGACCCTTGAGCCATTTCACTTACGCCCGAATCTTTAAAACGTTTGAGATACTACTGACCAAATACCAAGCACGTTGGATCCTGATGAGATGCTGAGTTTCTCGGGTTTCTTCTGGTTCCAAGCTGTTTGCAAATGCCAGTGGGATAAGGGTTGAATATTTTCATAAGCATTGTAGTGACAGTATATATCAGAATATGATCGTCTATTAAATATTGATACTTTCTCTGTATTTGTTTTGTCTATTCATTCTTCTCATATACACATATTGCGCGCGATACAGCCAACAATAACAAACAAATGGAATTTAAATTGCTTCTTGACTTTTTGGCAAATTCAATTTCAATTGTATCGATTGCTGGTGTAATGTTCTCTCCAGACATTTAATAGCCGTAACAGGCATGTAACATGAGGGATTGGCTCATAAGATCGGAGACTATTTACCGAGTATCGGACTTATCATGCAAGTTTCAGAGGTCTTGTACCGTGATATGACAATGATTACATGTAATCGTAATTACTCGGCGATTTCCGACAAGCTCGGAAAAGAATACACACGGGAATACTTGAAAGGAAATGAATGCTTGAAAGGAGATTTGTTGTGCAAACTGCAAAAACATTGCTCACCAAGAAAGGTTAACCCATTCCCTCATATCGAAGCCTTCTGAAGCCTTTGTAAAAGTCACTTCTTGAAACCATTGTTATATTTAAAAGTCCTTTATTCTAGTAAATGGTCCTTTTCAGTGGATTTATTGAAAAGGTTGTGTCTAAAATAGCATACGTGGGAATTGGCTTAACCCAGAATACCACGTCGTGAGAGTGGTCGTTGTAGCGAGCTTTTATTTTATCTACATATCTTAACCCTGTACACCATGCGCTATTGAAATCATGGATACTAATGAGTTGAGTCATAACTCATTATAATTACACGCGAAGCACAGAAACGTTTGTCCATGAAAAAACAATTCGGAAACAGGTGTATATTACATAAACAAACAGAGCAGGCTGGTCAGACGACTCCTTCAGTTTACTCTGTAAATGTGTTATGGAGAAAATGTTTAAGAGGATTTTCCTTACTCCGTCTTAGAACCACTCAGTCCTTTGAATAGTTTAAATGTTACCTGGCAACACATGAAATTACCTGGAATGTTTCCAGCAATGTATTTGAAACCCCCAGGAAAGTTATTGACGGAAATAAACATTACCTAACTGTTCAAAATGTTTTGATTGGTTTTTCAGCTCTCACTATAATTCGTGCTTCAGAAAAGATATATTTATAAACCTTTACATTTCATGTATGTTCATGTCAGAAATAAGTACTGTATAAGCATTAATTACCTGGAATTTTATAACGGCATCATGAACAAGGGCACACGCTGTACAAATAGATCCGTTATTTCATTAGTAAACCGAGCAGACCTTGATCAGACTAGGAGCCGTCTGTCTACTCAGCAGAGGTTCAGATAATATAATAAGATTAAAACATTTTCAAGAATAACTTCTATATTTCTCCAGAGTGGCCGTAGTATAGGTGGAGAAATTGACGATTTTAATATTTGAGTATGCACCCCTTTATCAGTTGCCCTGTTAACTGTATTTGCAAATGTGCCAAAATGCTTTCTCTGTGGAGTAAAGTAGTAAATTAGGTACAGAAAATTGACACTGGGTTGATATGTGCTGATATGGTGGTAATTTGAAAACAGGAAGTGATTAGTTTTCAGGATGCAATAATCAGATTTGAAATATACAGTCAAAGGTCCCTACAGCGGTTACTCAAAATATTAAAAAATGTCCATTTCTGTTTGTAAAGACAAATGGTATCCTAATGCAGGACGAAAATTATGCAAGCCAAGATCAATTGGGAGTTTTCTGCATTGCATTTGTTTTGCATTAAGCTACCATATGTCATCACAGGCTCCCTGTTTCTTAATTAAGTAGCTGCTGTTTGGAGGTTTCTGTTGTATTTAATAGCGATGGTAAAGTTTTTCCTATTTCCATTTTCCTAATATATTGTCAGTGTATGAATAATAGAGAAAGCAGTAACATCAACATTATAATTTCAAATTAATCAGAACTTGTTCCTCGGAGGCTGACTACAGAATGCAAGTTGAAAGAGCATGTTTGATTAAACAAGTGAGGGATTGAAGCAAGACAACTACATGATGAAGTATAGAGGAAGATATTTTCTTTATAATTTCATTAATTTGCAATGAACGACCTTCCATAAACCTTTGTCCCGTTATACGTGGTCTGAATCGCATTATATGCGATAACCTTTACAAACAGCTTGGATCCAGATGAGACGCCGAGTAACTCGGCGTCTTACCAGGATCCAAGCTGTTTGACACTTAGTATGTAGATTGTTACAAGCTTGTGTTATGTCACGTGGTCAGTAGTTTCTCCAAAAGTTGATCGAATCGGAAGTAGTCACACTTGCACGTGATCTAAATAGAGCAGACATTATTTTTGTTTACCACGGGTTAAGGACTAATTAAACGTTTATTGTTTTTTAAGACATGTTAGATAAACTTTTTGTTGGAAATTATATTTGCCAGTCAGTAGACTCCATGGTTCACAAACGTGCGTAGAGTAGAATAACCTGGCTTAACCCTTTCCCTCGTGAATATTTATACAAAATACGTGACATCATAAATATTCATCACCTGACTTTGTTTACTGCATGGTAAATGAAAAACGGATCCTTTTCCATTCCAGAAACTGTAGAATTATATCTTTAAAATGCCATCAACAAACAGAGTAGACCTTGATCAGACGGCTTCTACATGAGCCGTCTGATCTGGATCTTATCTTTTTGCAAAGGGGACACAATGTTAAGCGATCATGGACAGATTTAACATTGACAACCTTGAAAGCAGGTGGTTGCTTAATGCAGGACACAGGGAATGCAGAAAGCTCCCCATGAGATTTCTGTGTTGCGTTTATTCTGCATTAAGCTACCACCTGCCTTAACTATCCAGGGTCAGATGTGTAATTAATGGTCAAGTAGGACAAGTAATATTGTACTAACAGGGAATTATTTTTGATGAAAAAAATCTAAATCATCTTGGGACATATAGAGTTACTCACTGGTATACATAACTTTTTTTATCTACTCATCTTCTTGCGTTGTCATGTCCTTCAAAAGCTGTCTTCTTCTCTGTTACATGTAGCTACTGTAACAATTAATTCTACTGAGATACATTTCGTCCACGTAATTCTAGATTCTTAACAATATATTTTGATCTGGTTGCTAAATTGTTTTGTTAAGAAATAGAAAATAGAGGGGAAAAGGCATATTCAGCCTTTGCTTGGATGTTAATTTAAGCATTGTTCGTTGCTATGACAGTCGATATTTTTAATAAATCATCACTACTTTGATCTTACCGCGGTGTATTATGATACCACAATAGATAACATCAGAACATAAATATATCTACAGCAGAAACCGTGTGAAGCGACCTCTTAATGAAAATATATTGATATCGTTAAAAACAGTTGGTTGCTTAATGCAGGATGGATGTATTGCAGAAATGCCCCCCTCGGGAACTATCTGCAATACATTCATTCTGCATTCAGCTACCGCCAGACTTTAAGACCTGTATTAATGCATCATTTAGGTGATCTATTTAGAGAGGTTTTACAGTATACATTGAGCATGTTGTCAGTAGGAGCTGGATTGCAGCAGTAAAGAGACACAGGGATCTAACGCACAATAACACAGCATCTCTTTAGAGTAAAACAAAACGGATGAAAGCCTGGAAAACCTTTTTGTGTTCTGAATGGTTCAACAAATTGGCCATTTCGTTTAGGCCGAAATTCAGTTAAGCAGTCAAATCTGGTTTTACGTCTTTAACACTTATCTTATAGAAACGAGGTCTCATTCCTTTGTAGGAGCCATCTGATCAGGGTCTGCTCTGTTTGCTTATCAAATAAATCAACAGCCTCTGTAATGGTGAAATATTCTCTTGCTCATAATGCCAGTATAAATATTCAGCTAATTAATAGCCATCCAGTCATTATTTCTTTTCTAAATATTCATGACATGAAGGGTTATAGACCGGTAATGACTGTATAAAGAATCCATAAATGGTTAATGTAGATATTATCGTGAGTTTGTTACATACCTCTCGCGCTCCATCTCTTAGCAACCTAGTTAAATGTCGTCTGCGATAGTTTGTCTGCTTCTTATAGTAAAAACAAAATTGTTGTTTTTATATGTTAAGAAAGCATGATCACGAAACTTATAAACATATAGTTTATTTTGATTATACACAGGAATATTCAGTGTCTGATCTTGATCGAAACTATCTGCAAAAGTTAATACAAAATCGCCATCAGCTTGCAAAGAGGTGAATGCATTTAACAATCTTGCCATACCAACCAGAATATGACGTCTTCTGCTGCAATCTCAAAAAAGAGATTGTTCATATGTCTAAAGCACTCACAGTCAGGGCCTAACAGTTTTGATTCTAATGAGATGCCGAGTTACTCGGCTCCTTGTGTGGATCCAAACTGTTTGCGCCAGTAATCACACAGTTGCTCACAACACATTGAGGGTGTTAATGTTTGTTTTACATAGATGACTTGTGCTTAATTTTCCATAATGAAGATGGGGACATGATTATCGTGGAGTATGTCGCCTGTTTGTAAATCGATTGTCTGCTTTTTTGTTTGTTTTAACACAGTTTGCAAAACTATTGTAGTAATATTACAAGTGTAAAACCTTTACCTGATAAAGATACGTTTTCATGCCTTTGCCAAACAGAGTAGACCCAGATCAGACATCTCCTTGAAGAACTGTTAGATCGGACTTATTTATAGGATCCTTCAGTTTTTGTCCGTTTTAGAGATATTAACCCTTCGCTTACTATTCGCGTCAATATACCTACCTGTAAATAGTGAAGACCCAGATGAGACAGCTCCTGCAGGAGCTGTCTCATCAGGGTCTGCACTATTTACAAGTTGATTGTGCAACCAGTGCAATGCACAACGAAATACTTGTACACAGTTAAGATACATGTAATTATACAACAGGACATGGGTAAAGAAGGAGAAATGTATTTTAAAAATCAGCAAGAGAAGGGTTAATTTGTTTTCATTTGTTTGTTTGTTTTTGTTTTTGACCTTGTGTTTGTCCCGATCATACGCTTCCTCTTGGTTAGACTTAATTTCCGTCGATTTACATCAAGCTGAGAAACTGTTATGATGTAGCTTAGGAATTGATTAAACCTTTTCCTGACAGTGCACACATTTTAGATCCAGATGATTCGCCAAGAAACTCAGCGTCTCATCAGGATCCGAAATGTTTGATGCTGTGA
Source organism: Azorinus chamasolen (assembly GCA_963576725.1). Classification (NCBI taxonomy): domain Eukaryota; kingdom Metazoa; phylum Mollusca; class Bivalvia; order Cardiida; family Solecurtidae; genus Azorinus; species Azorinus chamasolen. Next base: position 53,061,833 of record OY755243.1, on the reverse strand, counting down.
TCATGCTTTTGAAAATAAATCTAATAATAAAAATGCAACAGACGACAATTTTTACAGACGACAATACGTGGCAGCGAAAGAGTTTAAAGTAAGATAGGTCGTCTCCATTCATGGTGAAAGTGCATTCTGTCCATCTTTGAAAATATGGTCTTGGATCAGGCCCGATGTTAAATATAAACTACCGGATTTGAGATTGGGTCGTTTCTCGAGTTACATTATAACCCCTCTAAACCGGACGTTAAATTTGGTATAGATGTCGATCTTGGAGACAGGTGGCAGCTTAATGCAGGGCGAAAGTCATGCAGAAAGCTCCTAGAGGAGCTTTCTGCATGACTTTCACCCTGCATTAAGCATCCACCTACCTAAAAGTACCTACATTGTTCTCTACTAGAATTCCGGTTGAGAGGGATTTTCCTGTAGATCATTTAACAATACGTCATCGAGGTTAATGGTCGTTCAGTTTATTTCCTTTTATCGGATTTGTTAGACTGTGAGTATACTCAAGTCAGACTCAATCAAACCAGTTTTACAGCCTCGGGACTAGGCCTCGGAGTCCCAAGGTCATGCAAGGATTCGAATAACGTGCGTGCTTTTACATCGTAATAGTTTTGCCGTTGTTTTTAAGAAGAAAAAGTCAAATGTCATTATCAGTCTGTCAACGTAAACGCACGTGCTTTCGTGCATTCGTGCACGTGCGATATGTTCACTAATTGGTTTTAAATTTTGACTTTTAAACATTTAAGTTGGAGACACTTGTTTTGTGAGAGAGGCGATTTGGTAAATTTAAAACTAACAGCAATAATTCTTAAATTCCTCACGATCGCTTTTATTGCATAACAACCAGCATCCGGGAAGTCTCGAGCGTTGTCTTAGGAACCACTCAGAACCCTCTCTTCATGACAGTTTGATAGTTGCAGTCGGATTTCAGACCAATTTCAACTCTTAGCGTGCAAAGCAGGTGTCGTCTGAAAATTTTATCGTCTGCTTCTATTCTTGAGGCAGATTGTTTTGCTGCTGCAATGTTCATATACTCGACTAAGGTGTCAAACAGTTTTGGTTTGGTCCTAATTGAGATCGGTGTATATGATTTCTCTTCAGGATTCAAACTATTTCCAAATGTAAGCACTCATTCGCACCTTGCATGGCAGTTTGCTCTTCTAATGCTAAGCTCGTTTTGACTGGTATTTGTAAACAGTTTGGATCCAGATGAGACGCCGAGTAACTCGACGTCTCATTAGGATCCACGCTGTTAGACACTCGGTCAATAGTTTCTCAAAAGATTAAACAATGTCAATGAAAATGTTCAGCCAATCTGAGATTGAGCAGACTTCATTTTTTCTCAGCACGAGAAAGGGTTAAGGTAATTCTTAGAAAGCGCGCGACGGAAGTTTGCACGGAAATAGCCCGTATATAACGTGACCCTCTCCGACCCTTTATTCGTTAGTTGAATAGCACGTGTCATTCATGCAACTGAAGTTCTGCTCGATTAACCCTTCTCATGCTGTAAAAAAGTCTACTGAATATCTGCTGAAATTCTCACTGACTTCCGAATCGTCTAATCCAATAAGAAACTATTGACCCAGTGTCAAACAGCTTGGATCCAGATGAGACGCCGAGTAACTCGCCGTCTCATCTGGATCCAAGCTATTTGCAAAATGCCAGTCACGACGCGCTTAGCACACGAAGGGTTAAAGCGTTTCCAATTATAACATTTTTTCAAACATTAGGCAGAGATGCATTTAATTAAACTCGATTTTTATTCCTTTTAATCAATCTGATTCATAATGCAAATGAATCAGGCTGTAACATTCCCCTAACTGTGCATAAAACAAAACAACAAGGGTGAAACAGCTTGGATACAGACCAGGGACCAATTAAACAACGTGCTTGTCAAGGCAACAAGTCGGCCTTTACCTCGATTTAAGAAATAGAAACCCTGTTCAGTTTTGTAAATTAAGCAGACAGAAATACCGAAGGAGATGATATTTTTGACTCTGTTTCTATCGTGAGAAGTTTCGTCTGCTTAATTTCTCGACTGCTGATTCTTTTTTGGTAAGAATTGGATTTGTGGAAACTACGGACTGGGCAGGTAATATTGCACAACAGCCTGGATCGCGATGAAACGCGTAGATCAGATACTCGACGTCCAATCTGAGTTCAAGCTGTTCGCGAATGCGAGTCATGCCGGAGCTAGCAGGACAAAGGTTGATACTCTTTCGCTGCCAAATTCTGTCGTCTGCTAACTTTGTCGTCTGCTACTATTTTCATTTTGTTAATTTTCTTCATTTTTGTTTCAAAAACATAGTCACGGTAACAAACAGTTTGGATCCTGATGAGACGCCGAGTTACTCGGCGTCCCATCTGGATCCAAACTGTTTGTAACTTTGCGACATTGGCAGCGAAAGAGTCAACTATCATTGAACGAGAAAGAAATATAGAATTCCATCAAGTGTCTGCTGGCCATAAATTCATATGAGTTCTTTTCTCTTTTTATCGTCGTTGTTAATTTGGCCGCTAGAAACCCTGATATGTTGAGAATTTAACACAGGTCTTTACTGTTTACCGAATAAAATCGGTCGACTCTAGTAAAACAAACATGTTTTGTTACAGATTTATAATGGATTCGATTCTAAAGCTTAATTAATTGTATTAATGATTGCGTGCAGACTCGGGGACACTGTAATATTATTTTTAAATGGATAATGTAATGCATTTTTGTTTAATGAGTACAGTGGAATCTTATAAAGCGACCACTTCTAAAGCGATCACTTACTGAATAATTGGTGGTTGCTTAATGCAGAGCGAAATCAATGCAGAAAGCTCCTAAAAAATTCAAACATTAATGTTATATTATTATAAAACAGTACATTTTATTATGGAATTTCTTGTTGTAAAAGTAATGTTTAAGAATGCTATTGTGATTCATGGTTTGTAATTTATTATCTTGCAACATCGAGTTACGATGTCTGCCTTTAGTTTAAAGCGAAGTACAAAATGTAATACAGAAAGCTCGTATTAGATCTTTCGCCCCTTTAAATACATGTATTTGTTTCGAGAGGCTGATATAGAGAAGGGCTATTGCGCATGTGTATACAGTGAAACCCCTCTAAACTGAGCGTTAAATTTAGTATAACTATCGATCTCGGAGACAGTTGGCAGCTTAATGCAGAGTGAAAGTCACGCAGAAAGCTCCTCTAGGAGCTTTTCTGCATGACTTACACTCAGCATTAAGGAGCCACCTGCCATAAAGTGTTTAAATTATTGTCTTCTAGAATTCCAGTTTAGAGGGTTTTAACTGTATATACACGTGTATAGCGTTCCAGTCTATGGAAATAGATTTAGGGAAGAAAAAAACCAAACGATGATAGATATGTCTATGATGTAAGATGGCGGACCAAACAGATTAGCTTGCATTTCTAGAACATAAATGAAACGAGACCGATGTCTAGGGGGGTGTTTTAGCCATGACAGACGTAGATATTCAGTACTCTATTTATAATCTTCTTATCTAACATTAAATCCTATACTTGATAATCTCATAGTGTAGACCCAGATCAGATAGCTCATGTAGAAGCTGTTTGATCATGGTCTGCTCTGTTTGTTTATAGTTTCAATCTTTTCCTGTTCTATGTTTATTACAAAATTCAATACCAACTGAACAGCCATGGACAAAATAGTCATAAAGAAATATGGAAGATGTAACATTGTAGCCATTTTAGAAAGTGTAAAAAAATCTATCAAATCCCAAAAGCAAACAGAGCAAATCCTGATCAGACGGCTACTATAGGAGCCGTCTGCTCTAGGTCTACTCTGTTTGCAGATACGTGAAAACACGTTTATATGAGGGAAAGCGTTAAAGTGTTGATTCTTTACTGTCTGTCATGGCAATAGAATTACTTTTTATGTTTGATTTAAGAATTAAAATAATATATGCATAACAGGAGGAACTTTGAATGAATATTAATGAAATAAAGGGATAAAATGAACTTACTGAAACAAGAAACATGGTTTGATGATTAAGCAGACGACATGTTTATGTCAGACGGGATGGCGGTCATTCGAATGACATGGTCTCGTTTGTCCTTAAGCACAGAAGACGTATGTAGATTTTATCCATTTTACAAAGCCAGACCTCTCGTAAACAGTTCCAATTAACTATTTAACTCTTGCCATACCATAGCTGGGACATAGACAAACAGTCTCGACCCAGACCAGAGAGTTCCTCAAGGAGCCCTCTCACCTGGCTCGAGACTGTTTACTGAACCCATGGGTGTGAATGGTTTGTACCAGTATATACCTTGAATATTTCTTGGTTTGATCCAAATACTGGCTTGGACGAGTTCTCTGTATGTAATATAGGACATCAAGGGTTAATGTCTATAAATTATATTGTTTTTACATTGGTAGACATTGTGAACTGCCTCTACTATCAGGCTTGTAACAAACTAAACCATTATCATACAATGCGTGGTTAACCCTTACAACGCTGAATTTTCAAATGGACTATTCCAAAATTCAAACAGATCATGCTTATGGTGAATATATAGGGATTTTTTTCTAAAGAAAAGTGTAACATGACAAAGAGTGCAGACCCTGATGAGAGGGCTCTCACCTGGGTCTACACTGTTTGCAAATGACATTAGTGACTCGTGTCCGGCACTGTTAGGGTTGAGAGGATGTATATGGTTATGGTCATACTTTTATCGAAAGTGGATAAAAATACAAGATCAACATCACATCCCCAAAATAATGCAGACGACTTTTTTTTTTGGAAGCAAGCGATAGTTTCACGTCAAGATACTGTCCCAGACACAAAATGATTACCCTCTTTCGAATGATTGATCCCTGCCAATTGTCGTCCAGAAACGTTACTACTCGGGGTTTTCCGTCAAGCCTAGAAATAATATTGCAGAGCATCACCGGGGAGCTCCGATTGGGTCGAAAGACGATGGCTTACAGGGAGAAGCGATATTTCTTTCTGGTTAACACCAAACATTATTCGTATGCAAATTTTAATCGTGAGACGCTCAGAATAGTTCAGCTCAAAATCAAAATATCTTATTTTGAAATAAAGCAGACGAAACTATTCAGACATTAGCCTTTTTTTGCATTGTACGTATAAATTCGCATCCAATTTTGTGTCAATTACTGGTTTGTAGATGGAAACCTGTTGTGTGCTGAAAGGCACTTTTGTTCTTGAATACTATTTGATTTATACTTTTAGACATACGTTAATTTCCTCCACAGAAACAAAACAGATTTCAAAGAAAGAACTCATACTGTGAGATTTTAAACTCATCTGTTGGCGCGCCGAAATCTCTAGATGCAAGAAAAAGAAGTTTAATTTAGACTAATTTATTAAAACTGTTGGCATCAGCGAACGGTTTTATTTCCAACAGTTTCTTATCAAGGCAGAGTATAAGAAAACATCAATCATTGCTGACCTTTAACCCGTTCCCACGTATTGACGCCTTTTGACGCCTCTGTAACATTCACTGTCTGAAACCATTGTGAAAAATAGAGCATTTGCTCCATAGGAGCAAATGCTCTATTTATCACAATGGTTTCAAAACTACACGGTTACAAAAGTTCTTTTCTCTAGTAAATGCTCCTTTTTGGTAGATTTATTCAAAGAGGTTGGGTCCAAAAATAGCCTATGAGGGAATGGGTTAACACGCCATGCGAATTGTCCCACTGCGAAAATCATTATCTGCTTCCATTCTTAGAGTAATTTCTCCGTGATCACCTCCTCAAACAGTTTGGTTCCAGATGAGACGCCGAGTAAAAGTAAAAAGTCACCTGATAAATATTCATTGTGTCATGATTTCTTTCATGAATATTGATCAGGGAAAGGGAGAAGCTAATAGCATTTTTACAACAGGCTGAGTGTAAACAAATTAACGTATTCCAGAATTGCTGTAACGATATTACGCGAAAATTTATGAGAGTTAAGGAATGCATACCATGTAAACCATCTGCTCAACAGACATCATAATTCACGCCTTGTATGTCATCTGGGGAACATACTTCCATTGCAATATGTACCATCTTTACCGTCTTTAGTCGTTAACCTCATGAATATTCATGAAGTGATCATGACTGTATTGGAATCTATTAACCCTTTCCTCCATAAATACGCCTTTCTACGCCTCTGTAATAGCCACTTGTTGAAACCATTGTGATAAATAGAGCATTTGCTCCAAAGGAGCAAATGCTCTATTTATCACGATGGTTTCAATACTACACAAGTCTAACATTTTCTTTTTCTCTAGTGCTCCTTTTCTAAAAAATAGTCCATGGAGGAATTTATTAACTGACTTTTTGTATAATGCCATTATGAATAGTGGATTTATCTACCGTGGCAGAAACAGAAAGTTCGGGTTTGTACTATTTCATAAGCAAACAGAGCATACCCTGATCAGACGGCTCCTGCAGGAGCCGTCTGATCTGGTCTACTCTGTTTGTAAAGGTGTGAAAATGCGTTTCTATAAAGTAAAGGGTTAATATATTTGATTAAAAGGTAGATAACATCATCTGATGAGAAATGCCAGTTGCTTTGAAATGCATAAAGTAAAGAGTAATTGACAAGCAAGACCAAAACACGAGATCTGCAGGTAAAACTGACATAGCCGTAAGATTCAAACTTTTTAGAGCCATAAGCTAGTTTACAGTCCCACTTCTTTAAAGTGAACGTTTATGAAAATGAGAATTGTTTTTAAGCAGGTGGCTGCTTAATGCAGGTTGAAAGTTTCACCCTACATGACGCTGTCACATTGCTTAAGATACATAATATATGAATGTTAGGCTTAGCGAGAGAGCGACTGTAGTTGAAATGCTCAAGTTTACAGTTAAATATCTCGAACTTCATTGGACCATACAAATAACTTCGAGATAACAGAAGTACGAGTCATCCGATTTCTAATCTGGATTTCTCTTGTACATGTAGGAGCTTTCAGCATTATTTTATATCTGCATTAAGCTGTCATACGTGTTTCTAGATATGCGCAGTAATACATCTGAAAACAATTCTGTATTGTGAATTTTGGAAGTCCCGAACGTTTACCTCGGTTATCTCGAAGTACAACGTACCCGAGTTCGAGATATCGAAGTTCAGCTGTATATAAATTACAAATACATCTTTTCTCATGACAGGCACATATTTAAGGCATATTTATGCGTCTGTACTTATCTGGCGAAATCACGAATTACTACATACACGCAAAACGGCATCTAGATTTAGTTCAAGGGACCATTCATTAGATTCTTAAAGTCAATAAATATGCCATGTTGAGCGCTCCCTCCTCTGATTTCTCAGGCTGGTCCCCACGGTTCCCACCCAGTGCCTGACTTGTAGGCTAATTTATTTGCTATCAAATTATTTAACCTTAACCATGCTAAGAAAGCGTCTTCTTCCTAAAAGTATCACCTCTTGGTTTTCAAAAAATGTCTTGTCCCTTTTAATTTTGTGGAGACAAACATAGTTTATATGATGAGATGCTAAGTTACTCGGTGTCTCATCTGGATCCAAACAATTTGACATGGTTATAACACACTATTAAACTGCAAACTAAAGATAACTAAGCTCGTCAGATGTTTATTATCGCCATAAAATATAAGATCGTTAGATTTTAATTAATCTGTACTTGTACACAATTTATAGTGGAATTATTATAGTTACTAAGATGATAAATGTGGCTGAATCCGGTAGCTAGTTAATATTGATAGCTTAACAGTTTCCCTCATACAAACGCCTTTTCACGTCTTTGCAAACAGAGTAGATCCAGATCAGACGGCTCCTATAGGAGTCGTCTGATCAGGATCTGCTCTGTTTGCCTATGCAGTATGGTATGACATAAATCTGATTCTGCAGTTAGTTTCTGCCCAAATAAAAAAATACTGTGTTAATAGGCAGTTACAAAAATTAATCTAATTAATATTAATGATGTCATTATTTCTGACGTGAATATTCAACATGGAAAAGATTAAGGTACAAATATAGAGTATGCTTCGTTCTGCATCAGTTAACTGACATAAACAAAATCTGTAGAATATAATTTCAACTTGCATCTGAGATATCCAAGACATTCGAATTTTATCTCCACAATTGAAATGTAACCCTTAACCTTTTAACCCATTCCTTCATAGGCTATTTTTAGATCCAACCATTTGAATAAATCTACCGAAAAGGAGCATTAACTAGAGAAAAGGAAGTTTTTAGAATTTTGTAGTTTAAAACCATTGTCATAAATAGAGCATTTGCTCCTATAGGAGCAAATGCTCTATTTATCACAATGGTTTCAATAGGTTATTTTACAGGGGCATAGAAAGGCGTATTTATGGAGGAAATGGTTAAGCAGGACTTGTGTTGCAAACAGCTTTGGTCCAGATGAGACGCACCGGCGTTTTATCAGGATCCAAGCTGCATCACCCTCGGCCAATAATGTCTCAACAGCCTAAAATGATATTGTCACAGATCGGACTTTACGCAAACATCATGAATGTTTGACACGCCGACATAAGTGTCGTTTTTAGATTGCATGTTGTGCGTGTCTTCGTGCACTGTTTTCCTAAACCGTTACTCCATAAATTCGCTTTTCTACACCTTTGCAATCAGAGCAGACCCAGATCAGACGGCTTCTATCTGCTCTGTTTGCTTATGAAATAATATAGATCTGATTCTCCAGTTTCTGCTTTGGTAAGATGTTCATGTGTTAGTAGATCTATTTCATTTGAAAAAAATAATTTAAGTTATATTAATGTCATCATTTTGTTTCGAGAGCATTCATGGTGTAAAGGGTTTTAACTCTTACTTCGTTGTAAAAAAATGATGTCTGCTTAATTTTTGATCAGGGTCCATGCTTATAAAACTTTTAGTTGAGTCTGAGTTCGTTCTCAAGTTTTTGATTGGTCAGATTTGAGCCTTTGGCTCAAATCTGACCAATCAAAAGCTTGAGAACTCAAATCTGACCAATCAAAAGCTTGAGAACGAACTCAGACTCAACTAAAAAGCTTTATAAGCATGGACCCTTACGCATTTTTGACTATTTCCGAATCCGTCCAAGTTTTATTTTGAGAAGCTATTGACCAAGTGTCAAATAGCTTGGTTCCTCGTGTTACGTCTCACCTGGATCAAAGCGTTTTGCAATTGCGAGTCATGTCGCGGTTAGAGATGCAAGGGCTAAGAACCATTGAATTTCCAATTAACATCAAATAAAGACACAGGAACATTCAACATTCGGTGTGAAGAAAAGCAGCCCTAGACCGTTTTTTCTCACATAGCTTATCACATTTGAAATTAATCTTAAAATAAACTTTAGGCTTTTGACATTGTTGAAATGATGGGGATATTGTCACATGATATTTTGTGTGTAATGATGACTGACTCTGAGAAATCACACTAGCATCATATTCCTTAAAATTAAGTTTTGAGTGAGAACTGATGTTTTTAAAAAAATAAATAAAACCATGTCTAAATTTTGAACTTTAGATAAATCTCAATCAGAAACGCTTCGTGAAAGCGAAGTCAGACACTTGGTTTTGTATAATGCCACTGAATATACAGTGGATGCTTTCTCATCAGACTACTAAAATAATAAACACGGATGTGTTTAAAGCAAGTGCTAGCTTATTGCAGAACGAACGTAATGCAGAAAACTCCTATTGGAGCTTTCTGCATTACTCTCGTCCCGCATTAAGCTACCACATGACTTAAAGGCACAGGGAATACATGTTTTTGATGGTCGTTATAGAGATGACTTACTGTGTCAATAGTTACAGAAATGCTGATAAAATATCCCAAAATAATGTAATCTGTAGATAAACAAGAAAGATGGGGTTTGGATGAAACTAATTTAAATTCCTGACGATTATGTACAAGCTGTGCATGAAATTGCTACATAATGTATCGAAATAGATAATGAGGTTTTTCAACGTCTGCCATTAATCGTCTACTCCACAGATACGCATTTTAACCCTTTCCCTGATGAATATCCATGTAGGAAATAATGACGTCACGAATATTAATAAGATTATTTTTTTAAAATGGTATATGAACACATGACAGTTTTGCTCAGGCAGAAGCTGTAGAATCAGATCTATATTACACCATAAGCAAACAGAGCAGACCCTGATCAGACGGCTCCTATAGGAGCCGTCTGATCTGGATCTACTCTGTTTGCAGATGCGTCAAAATGCGCTTACACAAGGGAAAGGGTTAACACATTTACATACAAGGCAGACCCAGATCAGATGACTCCTATAGGAACCGTCTGATCAGGGACCGCTCTGTTTTGCTTCTGACATTATATAGATATGATTCTACAGTTTCTGACATGGCCAAAATCTCATGTGCTCATATAACATTATACTATATAATCTAAAAATAGCCATGATGTCAATCCTGGATTCGTGAATATTCATCAGGCAGAGGATTAATGCAGTTGTACTGTGTGACGCTTGTTGCTGAATACAAATGTATTGGTAAAACGATATTTTATTTACATATAATTCAATTATTCAATTCAACAATAATTTGTGTCGTACTAAGATTACCTACATTGTCTCATGCTAAAAGTTTTGATAATTTCGGCTATGTGAATAGTAGTCACTATCGTGACATTAGGACTTACGATAAGTTTCGTTGTTGACTGTGGTGATTTTACTAGCACAGTAAAACCCATCTAAATCGGAATTCAAGTGGAGAAGAATTTAGATACTTCAAGGCTTGTGACTGCATGCTTAATGCAGGTTGAAAGTCATGCAGAAAGCTCCTCTTTCTGCATGACTTTCACCCTGCATTAAGCTGTAACCTGTCTCCAAGACGGATATTTATACTAAATTGGACGTCCGGTTTAGAGAGGTTTTACTGTAGTCATTACTGTCCAAAACTAGTGTAATTCGGTCGCTGACCTGAATGCTTGCGCCCTGATTGCCATGCCATTTTTAGAGGTTTCAGACTTCGAACGGTTCGTTGTTCAGACAGTGAGTGATACAGCAATCTGACTGCGAGAGGACTGTTAACCCTCTGCACGGTAGTAGCGAGTTGTGATAGTTCACGCAAACAGTCGCGATCTAGATGAGACCCTGAATAACTCAGTGTCTCATCAATATCAGAAGTCTTTGCCATCCTGACTGTATTGGGAAGAAATGTAAACATATAATTTTGTGAATTATAGTGCCAAGAGGACGACGATTTTTTGCAGAAAAGTTCTGCATAGGACCATTGCAAAGCGTGCAAAGAGTGTTAAAACCCAGACAAGGTTAATGGTTTTACTGCAGGGATTGCACTTTCAATTTTCTTACCCATCCTTTTAAGCTCCTGGATTATTTATTTCCAATCCTCAGAAGGACTTCCCTCCATACAATGAGCATTGGAAAGAACTCTCAGACGCCCTTATACCATTCATTGGTGATACCTGTTTTAAGCGACACCTTAACTAATAGATATAGAATCTAAAAGTCTTAACCCACATCCTGCCAAATGCGATTTAGATCACATTTGCAAACAACTTTGATCCAGATGAGACGTCGAGTAACTCGGTGTCTCATCAGGCTCCAGACTGTAATGTTATCCGGACACACACACGCACGCACGCATGCACGCACACACGCACCCCACGCCTTAATGCTTTAACCTTTTACTCCACGAATATTAATGAAATGGCATATTAGCACAATGTCATGTAATACTTGCCAAAGAAGCTACTATAGAATCAGAACATAGCAGACCCTGATCAGACGGCTCCTATAGGAGCAAACAGGGCTTTATGGTCATGGAAGAAGCTCCAGAATCACACCTTTATTATTTCATTAACAAACAGAGCAGACCCTGATCAGACGGCTCCTACAGGAGCCGTCGGATCTGGGTCTACTCTGTTTGCAAAGACATAAAAAGGCGTATTTATGGAGTAAAGGGTTTATAGCACGCGATTCTGAAAAATTTGGTTACGAGACAAAGATGATAGATCAAACAGTTCTAAAGGATGCCCGTATTCTCGTCAAGTACCTAACTCGTTATTTCCCCAATCAAACCCTATAGTGTAACCACTGTTTAGAAACGTCTATTCGAGACGAGTCTAGAGTGGTCATGGTGCAGGGCGTTACTTAGCAATAAAAGGGGCTATTATTTCTCAATCAGACCCTATGCCATGGGTGCCTTTTAGTCGCGAAGAGACGACTCGAACAGACGATTTTAAACAGTCGTCACAACATAGGGTTTTTCTGAGAAATAAAGGAGCTATTAATGTTAAAAGTTTAATTTACGCCTCTTGGCTATGCCTCAGAACACGTGTATCTTGAAGACAACCTTCTACGACGTTTTTGTATTGATTTCAGCAACTGCGGAACAAACGTAATTGACAACTAAGATCTACTGTTTAACACCCAAAACGTTCGTATGCATTAAAGTTGATAAGTAGACTTTCGCTGAAGCGACCAGATACTTGATCAATATAGCAGTCTTTAAAAGCCGATAGTTGCTTAATGCAGGGCAAAAGTAATACACAAAACTCCTGTAGGAGCTTTCTGCATTACTTTTGTCCTGCGTTAAGCTACCACACCTATCAATGATCCAGAATTACACTTCTTTTGATTGACTGTGTTAGAGCGATGTTACTGTATTGTTGGGGAATATGTGTCAAAGAATGCACTTTGTTTTCAGATAGAACGAGAGGAACATGTTCTAAAAGGCAATGATTAATGCCAAGAACATCTTTTTGTCATTTGCATTGCAGCTATAAATTATGGAAGCCGTAATAATATAATGTTTATCTAATACGTTGAGGTTTTATTCTCAATATTATGTTCTCTGTTGTCGGTATGGCTTTGTCAAAAAAAATCAGCTGTGTTTGGAAGCATTGGGTTGTTATTTTTAATATTTGTTCCCTATTGTGTTGCTTGTCTTCCGGTTGTTTTTTTTATATGCAGTAGAACCCCTTTTCTGTTTGTTATTAGGGCATACTTGTTAACGCCTTTCCAAATAGAGTAGACTCATGTACTTTGAAACAATACTTTGAAATAAATAGGAAAACATTGATTTGAAATGTTTTGTAGTTGATTGTCAATGAAAAATAATGTAATATATGCCATTAGGCCAGACTTTATCATTACGCTAAGCTATATTTAGCTCTTTACCCCATAGCTGCGCGTTTTAACGCCGCGTTATTCTTGACCCGTACTGTTTGCTAAGGTTATACCACATTTCGATGCTAGAGCGTTGAAGATGAAATATTATAGTAAAGCGACGTGTTTGACAAACGTCAAATATCTCAGAAAACTACCCTCAAAACAGACATAATTAGTCAGATATCTTTAATCTTTTTCCTGCTATGAAAAATATATCAACTTTACATCTGGTGTAAGTTGGACCACTTCCGATTCGATAAATCTTTTGGGAAAGTATTGACCAAGTAAAAAAAACACAGATTGGATCCTGATGAGACGTCTCATCTGGATCTAAGCTGTTTGCAAATGCGGATAGCGGGATAAGAGTTAATTGCCTGGTAGTTTCGTTTGATGGCATATCCCACACAATCATGTCAACAATTATAACATCCTTCCCATAAGAAATGAAAACTGAAAATGCTGATTCTTACGTCATGTCCTGCTAATTGCGCCTTAACCCTTTCGGCGCCAAATTTCTAATTGTCGTCTGCAATCCAAAGTTTGTAAAATAATTCGGTACAATAATGAAATGAGATAAATAAATGCAAATTTCAAAAGAATAAAGCACATATATAGAAATAGAAAATGAGACAAAAAGTGAAGTCCCTGATCAGACGCCGCCTTGAAAAGGCGGCGTCTGATCTGGGACTGCACTATTTGTCGTGGTGCATTTATGCGACTTCGGCGGTGAAAGGGTTAACCACCCGTTTCCTAACAGCTTGGATCCAAATGCGAAGTCGGGTAACTCGGCGTCTCCTTAGAAACTAATCTGTTTGCCACTTGGGCAATAATTTACATGAACAAAACTTGCAGCAGACGAGATCTTGAGCAGACGACGCTTTCCAACAGCAGAATGGGAGTTGGACTTTGATATGCTGCGGGTGAATGGACGCTGGTATTTTCATATGTAATCCGGCGTCTCAGCTGGAACCAGATTGTTTGACACACCAAATGTTGTTTACCATAGAAATAAAAGATAATTGTATATATATAATTACAACAGAGCATCGCTTAAACGTCCATATAATTTAGAGATATATTTAGTGTCAAAAATCTGGTGTTTGCTTAATGCAGGGCGAACGTAATGCATTAAGCTACCACCTGCTTAACTTTGTCCTGCATTAAGTTACTGCCTTGTTTTCAATGTCCAGTGTTGAACCCTCTTTGAATGGTCGCGCTAGGGAGAGTTTACTGTAATAAGAATTGATAAATTTACTGTGCTAAATATTATTATTTAGTATGATGACAGAATTTGTTTACACAAAGTTTCGTCCTTTTCATATTTGATTAAACGAAAGTCTCCCCCTAATATTCTCTACAAAAAATGTTATCACGAGTGTCAGTCGTTTTTCTTATTCTGACGAGATGTCGTTTTACTCGACGTCTCATCTGGATCAAACTGTTTTCAAATGTAACCAAAGTATGTTATCGTAGCAGACTAAAGGTTTAAGCCTTTGATGAACATCAAGACAAGAGAACCTCGCTGGAGATCTATCATCTAGTCATACTGCTCAATTTATCTTGTCACTCATATTTAATTCGAGAACAAGCCTTTAGCGAGTTGTTGGCGCATGCGCAATAACCCTTTCATCACAGTATGCCTCCTGATGAGACACCGGGTAACTCGACGTTTTAACAGGATCTAAACTGTACAAACTCCGGTCATGTTTTTAAAAACATTACAGAAATATCTGATCTGATAGCTGAGGTAGGCGACAATATTTTGCAGACGACAATTTTCTTAAGGCGCTAAATCTTAAAGTAGAGCTTCCTAGAGCTGCTATCAATAAATGCGATTTTGCATTTATCGCAGTGAGAAACTTCTTATTCTGCATGTAATATTGATTTGGTACAGTAAGTACAGTACAACTCCTCAATAGTGACCACCTGAAGAATAAACATGTATGTCTTTAAAAGGAGGCGGATGCTTAGCACAGGACGTAAGTAATGCAGGAAGCTTTCATGTGAGCCTTTTTTATCACAACGATCGTCCTGCATTAAGCGCCCACCTGCCTTTACGACCCCTAATTAGACATATATGTTTGATGATCACTAGTACGAGGTTTTACTGTACAACGAATCAAACAGTGTTTGTTTTCTTCACTGTGAGACAGTGTGCCAGCAACATTTAATCCTATCTTTGAATCCCTTAACCCATTTCCTCATATTGACGCCTTTTGACGCCTCTGTAAAAGTAACTTATTGAACTCATTGTGATAAATAAAACATTTTCTCTAAAGGAGCAAATGCTCTGTTTATCACATTGGTTTCAACTTAGCACAATTCTAGATTTTTCCTTTTCAGATTCTTTAATAAATGCTCCTTTTCGGTAGAGCCATTTGAATAGGTTGGGTCTTAAAATAGTGTATGAGGGTATGCGTTAAAGCAGCCACGGAAGAGAAGTTTTGCATTAACCATTTACGTCATATATACAGACCTTTGTAAACAGACTAGACCCAGATCAGACAGCTCCTACAGGACCGCTCTGATTGCTGTCTGCTCTGTTTGTCTAGGGAATGATATGGATATGTTTCTATATGTTACCATAGCCAAACATTCTCATGTTTATCGTGTCGTTATACAAACCCTCAGCTAATTAATATTCATATAGTTATTATGTCTTACATATTTATATGGAAAAGGGTTAACGCATTCACTGACGCCTTTTGACGCCTTTGTAAAAATCACTTCCTGGAACCATTTGGTAAATAGAGCATTTGCTCCATAGGAGCAAATGCTCTATTTATCACAATGGTTACAACATTACACAATTCTAAAAGTTTCCTTTCCTTTAGTTAATGCTCCCTTTTGGTAGATGTACTCAAAGAGGTAGGATCTAAAATAGCCTATTAGGTAATGGGTTAAGCAATTATTTGCCTTTACTGATGCCCATATATGCTCATTAACCCTTTCCCTCATATAAACATGTTTTCACGTGTTTGCAAACAGAGTAGACCAATATCCCGTCTGATCAGGGTCTGCTCTGTTTGCTAATGGAATTTGATAGATCTGTATCTTTACTTTCTAAAATGGCTACAATATTCCACCTTGATATTTCATTATAACTATTTTGTTCATGAATATTCAGTAGGTATTGACATTTGTAATAAACAAAGAACAGGGAAAGGGTTAAGTACCCGGTACGAAAACATTCTACCGCAAAACCTGTCTAAACCGGAATTCTGGTTGAGAAGAATTTGGATACTTTTAGGCAGATGGCTGCTTAATGCAGGTGAAAGTCGTGCAGAAAGCTTTCTGCAAAACTTTCACCATGCATTAAGCTGCCATCTGTCTCCATGACCATACTAAACTGAACGTCTGATTTAGAGAGGTTTTACTGTATTGTATTTCTTATCATCAAAGCGTGCAGAAAGGCAGCATAAATACTTTATTGCATCTTTACATCTGTTAGGAAAATCTGAACTATAATGATGCTTATAAACTGATAACACCTGCTCCGCTTCTCTGAATCTTCTACCTGCTTGAGACAGTTTGATTCATTTACAAATAGAATATATCCAGCTCAGAAGGCTCCTGTAGGAACTGTCTGATTAGGATCCACTCTAAGGAAATATATATGCCTGATTCTTACAGTTTCTGTCATGATAAAAACGTTTTACAGTAAAACCTCTCTATAACGGCCACTAAATTACATTAAGTATGCTGTGTTAAAGGCAGGTGGTTGCTTAAAGCAAGGTGAACGTAAAACAGAACGCTCCTATAGGAGCGTTCTGTTTTACATTCACCTTGCTTTAAGCAGCCACCTGTCCGAAATACCAACTAATTAACACAATTTAATGGCCGTTATAGAGAGATTCTACTTTACTCTTTTGTAAGTGGAATAGACCCAGATCAGACAGCGCATGTAGCAACATAAGCAAACAATGATATGACTTCAAAGTAGAAGGCGAAAATGCCCACCGACAAAATGTCAACGGTCGGCAAATTTGACTACTAGAGCATTGTACCGATGATGATATTATTTCAACCTTAACCTGTTTATAACTAATGCCCCTTAAAGGGCAAATGCAAACAGTGCAGAACCAGAATAGATGGCTCCTGCAGTAGGCAACTGGTGTAAACAGTGCATGGCCAGACCAGAGTACCCATGCATTAGACATCTGCTGTAAACAGTGCAGGGCCAGATCAGAGTACCCCTGCATTAGATATCTGATGTAAACAGTGCAAAACGAGATCAGAGGGCCTCTGAAAATTAGATTTGCCAACAGATTCATTTGGACGAGCCTACTAAAACGTACGGGGTATAGGCTATAGGTGAAAGCTGCGCTATATCGCCAGTCCGAGCGGAGCACGGGCGTGTACACAGCTGACTGATACAACTGTGCGTATCAGAGGGGCTTCTGGCGCTTGTGGAGAGAAAGCACTGATAGTGAAGAATCTGTGAGATAATAAGTAACAATTTATTATTTGGTTACGACGTTGAAAGAGATGAATGGCCACCAGAAGCAATGCTACAGGCCTAGGCGTGTAAACATAATTGCTAGTAGAATTAATATGAATTGATTCTGGGTTTTTTTCACGAGTTCCCCGCATTGAATATATTTAGAACTAACGCAGATATATGTAAATAACTAAAGTGCGTTAAAAGTAAGAAGTTACAACACCTTCCGTGTAGTAATTTTAAAGTTTATATTAAGAATGAAATGAAGTATGGAGATTTATCCAAGAGGCTATTATTTACCTACCATTTCGTAAGCAGAACATCTGAAATCGTAAAATAATATTTACGCCTCTAATCACGATTAGACTCACATTTACAAACAGATTGGATCCAGGGTCCATGCTGATAAAACTTTTAGTTGAGTCTGAGTTCGTTCTCAATTTTTTGATTGGTCAGATTTGAGCCTTTGGCTCAAATCTGACCAATCAAAAGCTTGAGAACTCAAATCTGACCAATCAAAAGCTTGAGTTTCTCGGCGAGTTGCTCGGCATCTGATCCAAGTTGTTTGACACTCGGTCAATAGCTCCTCTAAAGCTTGAACGAATAAAAAGCATATGAAAATTGTTACAGATCGAAATTCAAACAGACATGATTTTTATAGCAGGTTAATGGAAACGGTTGCATTCTTTGGCGTCATGTCAGCCAGTACTGAGCTGCACGTAGCGAGAACAGTGCCGCTTCGTGCACACTTATTGACTAGAAGTTAATATTTCTTTCACGTCCGTGCTTTCGTTGAAATGTAACCCAGTGTGAGAAATCGCCCGTAACCGATACCTGAGGCTTCTTCTTTGAACAACTGGCCAGAAAGTCATATTCAACTGCAAATATATTCGATCCAGATTGGACGTTATCAAACTTGGTATTGGATCCTTATTCTCGCAGTGAACATGCGCTGAACATTTACATTTGCAAGACGTCAGTCCTTGAAACAAGCGACATTTTCCTGTCATCGAAAGGACTTATTGCACTAAAGCAGCACGGATGAGTGTTTTAAAGCCTTCATTGAATGTCAATACAATTGCTGTTTAGAAAGCACACTTTTAGACACAGAATCTGCACTACATCTGACGGTCGTTTTGTCGGTAGCTAACTTCAAAGGCCTGACTCCCAGGGAACCGGGGACAGCTTCATTGACTGCTACCAGGGCGTGGAGGTAATCCCCGGCCATTCATTTCCTGGGTTTTTGTTCTCCCTACAGAAGAACCCAAGTCTCGCGGTTCACTTGTAATCGTCTTAGAGGCGCGTAGTGATTTTCTATCAATATTATCGGTGATATTAATTCTGAGAATAAT
This sequence comes from Azorinus chamasolen, assembly GCA_963576725.1. Lineage (NCBI taxonomy): Eukaryota > Metazoa > Mollusca > Bivalvia > Cardiida > Solecurtidae > Azorinus > Azorinus chamasolen. The sequence goes on along the minus strand of OY755243.1, from coordinate 53,042,918 downwards.
TTGTGATTGATATTGCCTTTGCCCTACCACAGACAAAGATCACGTGGCCACGCAATTCTTCGATGCCTTCACACACATACACCATCATGGTAACACTTGCGAATATTCATGGAGGATCACTTTCTGACACTTGTTCCAAATAAGACCCCATAAATGATGTGATTACGTGTAATGGCAAGCTGCACGAAGCTTTGAACGGGCCAATGTTAGTGATCTGAAGACATCTTACAGATTAGGATGGCTCCCACATTGCTTCGGCATTTTGCCGACAGTTGCTGTATCGAGTTCCCTGTATGAATCATGCGGGTGCTTCTTCCATTTCTAATGTTGGTGTTAGCTTAGATTTATCACTGCATGTTGATTATGTCTTCCCATCAGAGTATACATCAGAACCTGTCCAAAATGGCCAATTAATGAGCAATGGGTTATATTCTAAACTACATTTATGTGTATGTATTGCTATCCTGTACTGTTGGGCACATGCCCTTTGTACTGAATAAACTATCTATCTATATTAAAAGCATGCGACTGTTGAATGCAGAACGAAAGTCATGCAGAATGCTCTCATGGCAGCTTTCTGCATAATTTTCGTTCTGCATTCAGCAGTCTTTGAACAAAGAAGTAGACATATTATGTGTTGTCGTTATAGAGGGGTTTTAGTGTATGTGTGGTCGTTATAGAGGGGTTTTAGTGTATAAGTAAATGTTGACATGAACTGAATGTCTAGCAAGATTTAATCCGTTACTGCATGTATATTCATGTAAACTATCAATTACAGTAAAACCTCTCTATAATGACCACTAAATTACATAAAGTATTTTGTGTTAAAGGCAGGTGGCTGCTTAAAGCAAGGTGAAAGTAAAACAGTACGCTGCTATAGAAGCGTTCTGTTTTACTTTCACCTTGCTTTAAGCAGCCACCTGTCATAAATACCAACTAATTAACTCAATTTAGTGGCTGTTATAGAGATTTTCACTGTAGATTCATTGTTATGATAGCGAATGGACACATGAATTTTAGGTCATGGCAAACACTAAATAATCCTATCTACATTATATCGTAAGCAAACAGAGCAGATGGTTTCTACAGGAGCCATCTGATCTGGGTCTTCTCTCTTTGCAAAGAAATAGAAAAGCGTATTTATGGAATAAAGGGTTAAGCAATTAGATTATGTTTAAGAATATGTTTGACCCGTATCCGTTTTAATAGATATGCTTTTTAACGTCTTTGCAAACAGAGTAGACCCAGATGATATCAGATCCAGCTCCAACATAAGTCTGATAAAAGTCTGTCATGTTCGCTTATAGAATAATAAAGAGCTGGTCTGTTTCTGCCATATAGAACGTTCCTGTATTTATAGGCCATTATAAAATGTCTTCTAATATGAATATTTATCTAGTAAAGAATGAAGAAACCGAATTGTTCTGTTTTTCATCTGTCACTGCATCTGGCATTTAGTCTGAACATCACCTTTGCACGTCGCCAATCTTTACTTCTTCAATGAAAGGTTCAAAATGCACAAAACCCTGCACCATATAACACATCAATCAGTGGCTAGTTTGAAGTAGTTTCTGTAACGTTATACCTGTTTGTATAGGCTTGGTCAAGTGCTGTCCACTGACCGTGGAGACACATTGACCACCTGTAACTGTAGATGGTGGATGTCCCGTTTCATTTACAACCTGATGTGCGACATGGCACCCTGTCTGTTTATGACATGTCAGATATGAGGGGGTCGAAATTCAATCAACTTGTCATCATTGTCAATAGACGCTCTATTTCTGGTCATGGAGCAATTCAATTATCAACCAAACGCTTGGTAATTACTTTGTCGTCAGTTGATTCCAGTAGCTATCACTGAGGTTTAATCGCTCCATTGCTATGTTCTTCATACTTATTGTTGTGGACGCTTGTATTTGACCGGGCCAATTGCAGCAACAGAGATTTCCATACTTCAGACATTGTAGGCAGGTGGAATATCTGCTGTACTGGAAACAAACGACGAAAGGGAGACACACAAGAACTGAGAAGTCGACTAGAGAAATCAATACCGCCATTTCCTTTGTGTATATGAAATCATGAGACTCTCGATGATTGGCAGGTGATATATGTATATCATTAATGACTATACGCACTTAGATAGTCCAGCTTTTTAATTGCCATGCCCAGAAAAGCTATGTAGAGGCCCATGTAATTAAAACATTTTCAAGAATTACTCCTTTATTTATGCACCAAACCAAACCCAATGTTGTCTTGGAGACGATTCTAAAGAGTGGCCACACCATAGGGTTTGGTGGAGAAATGAAAATTTCAGGATTTGAGTGCGCGCATTTATCTGTTGCTGTGTAATTCCTGAAGTCCAGGGCTATACAATACGATCTAAATGGCGTCTAATTGTTATAAGAACAAATAATATGTATCAGCCACTAATCGATTTTTGCAAGGAATAAAATATCGATCATCAGTGAAAAATGTTTAATTCAGTAAGCACGTTATCACATCGCTTCCAGTGTTTTATCAAGGATGACAAACAAACAGTTTGTCTGAGTAAATATATATATATATCCAGACCAGTCTTGGTTTTGGAAGCTTATTTCATCGTCAGTCAATTTGAATCTTATCTGCCAGAGGGCATCTCTTATCAAGTCATGGGTAACTCGCTGTAACAAGCTGAAATATAGATGTAGCTAAATGATCGCTGTGATATATCGCAACTATATTGAGCGGATAGAAGAAGGAGCATAGGTTTGACATGAAGCCATCCATCACAGACAAAATCTTACATTTTCGCCGGAAAAATAAAATGCACCTATTGCAAGCCGCTGAATGTTCTTGTAAGCAGTTTATGCTTCAGTTACACTTGCGATGTAACAGTCCAACATAATTAAGATTAAAATTAAGATATAGATAAGAATATGTAGTTTAAACCCTTTTCGCGAACGTCTTCTTTGTTTCTCACTAAACCTTTTGCTGTGACCATTATAGGAACTTTCTGCTTAACCCATTCCCTCATATTGACAACTTTTGACGACTCTGAAAAAGTCACTTTGTGAAACCATTGTGATAAATTATCACAATGGTTTCAAATTACAAAAGTCTAAAAGTTTCCCTTTCTCTAGTTAATGCTCCTTTTCGGTAGATTTATCCAAAGAAGTTTATCTAAAAATAGCCTATGAGGTAATTGATTAGATTGTGTCCTGCATTAAGCTACCGCCTGTTTTAAAACTCCAGAATTAGAACTTCTTCTGAGTTGTTGTAATAACGAGACTTTACTGTATCAAACAGTTTCCAGGGGGGTTATCCTCATCTAAACGGTGTGCAGAAGTCTTCACCGTATAATCACCACATTCACCTCATATTCACCGCAAATTCACCGCATATTCACCGCAAATTCGCCGCAAATTCACCGAATAGAGTCTAGTTAAAACAACTTCGGGCAAAGTCTTCAAGAAAAAATAACCCACACCATTCTTTCGTATTATGTGATTTGCAGAGTAGACAATATTTATGTGGACGACAAACTAATTGCATTTCTTATATATATTTTCCTTCAGCAGCGATACATTACTCTGTCTCAGCCTAAGAGCCTATCGTTTCTAATGCTTTCTATCATAATAATCGGACTTGAACAATTCAGACCCATCCGTAGTTGTTTCGGCACAATATCGTCTATATGCATACAGTAAAAACTCCACCAAGCCAGACGTTAGGTAAAGAATAATTTAGATCTCTGAATGCAGATGGTTGTTTAACGCATTCCCTCATAGGTTTTTTTTTACACCCAATCTCTTTGAATTAATCTACTAAAAACTAGCATTTATTAGAAAAGGGGAAATGTTTAGAATTCTGTAGTTTTGAAAACACAGTAAAACCTCTCTTTAACGGCCACTAAATTACATCAAGTATTTTGTGTTAAAGGCAGGTGGCTGCTTAAAGCAATGTGAAAGTAAAACAGAACGCTCGTATAGGAGCGTTCTGTTTTACTTTCATCTTGCTTTAAGCGACCATCTGCCCTAAATGCCAACTAATTAACACAATTTAGTGGCCGTTATAGAGAGGTTTGATTGTATATTGATAAATAGATCACTTGAGAAATTGTTCGATTAATAATCGGATGACTCGAACCTCTGTTATCTCGAAGTAATTTGTATGGGACCCTTGATGTTCGAGATATCAAAGTTCATCTGTATATTGTTAAGGACGGCAATTTTCTTAAACATGCCTATATGATGGTTATCATAAATAAAGTATGAGACTAAAGAAATAGAGAACATCAGCTATTTTTTTTTTACATTAGTCTATCTTAAATCCAGAAATGAAATATTAATTTTCCTGAATATGTTCCACCAGGAATTCTCTAAATCATTGCAATATGGGGAACTTAATATTTTAACAAGTGAATAGCCGGCGTATGGAAACAAAATCGGAAACAATAAACCAACATAATAATGAATAGTAGCAGAAACATGAATGATATACGAACCCTTAGCGTGGTATGATAGAATCGTGACTATATTTGCAAATGGTTTGGACCCAGAAGGGAAATCTTGTATTACGGTATTGTATCAGAATTCAAACTATTTGATACTCTGGAGATAGGTTTTAACCCTTTCCTTCATATAAATGCCTATTCACGCATTTGCAAACAGAGTAGATCCAGATCAAACGGCTGCTCTATTTGCTTATGGAATTTTAATAGATCTGATTCCACAGTTTCTAGCAATACCAAAATATGCTATGAGCATATTCAATTATACAAATTGAGCTAATAAATATTCATAAGATCATTAATTCTCTCATGAATATTCAATAAGGAAAGGGTTAAAAAGAGAGAAATTGGGCAAATATCTTGTATTTTGAAAATGAAGTTGACAAAATGTTTTTGCAAACAAAAACTTCGCTCAACATGCTTAAGATTTAAATGATTTATACAAAATTTGCTTTTTGTTTTGCACGTGGTACATATCGCCTCCGTGATCATAATAAACAGAGCAGATAAGAACTGCAAATAAATGTTACTACATACATATGATTAATGAGCCACCAACAGACACGCAAGTCAGCTTCCAAAATATTAGCTTAATGTTGCAAAAGTGTATGTAATGATACTTGTAGCACTTGTCATTTAGCCTGTCCTCGTCTCAAAGTGCGGTGATATCTTGATAGCATTATGATCTACCGGTATACCGTGTTTCGAACATAGAGAAACTAACTGATGATAACGAAGTTCTCTAAACATTCACTGAGTCCTTGGATGGACTTAATGCTAATTATTTCATTCATGAGTGACTTGCTAAGGGTTTAAAAAGTATACTATTTAGATTCCATTACAACGGAACCATGGACCATTGATAAAGCATGTGACAAAAATAGTGTCTCCCAAAGTCTTAGAAATGCCTGAACTGTCTTTGAATCTTACATAGGTCAAATGACATAATTGATCATTGTGATAGCACCGGTATTCTCTCTGGGGTAAACTTGGGTACGATATACGTGCAGTCTGAAAGGGAAAACATGCATTCACGAAGAATCTCTTTAGAAGTTAACCACTTGAAGTAATAATGATTGATAGGACAGCATTTCCCCTTGGTATTACATACTTATGTCTGTAGTTTGAAGTCGATTTACTCAAATCTCTATTTTGAGTAAGACCACTTTTCCACTTTGATAGACCTAGAATAAGTAGAGAAAGATACATGAGGAGGTTAGATAGATAGATAGACAGACAGGTAGACAGATATACAGACATATAGAAACAGAAAGACAGAGGCTTAATTTGAAATTACAGAGACAGATGGAGACATACAGTTGAACTTCGAAATCTCGAACATCAAGGGGCTATATAATTGTTCGAGATAACAGAAGTTCGAGTTATCCGATTTGTAATCTGGACAATTTCTCAAGTTCATAGCTTAATTCAGGTCTACAGTAATGCTGAAAGCTCCTGCAGGAGCTTTCAGCATTACTGTCGAACTGCATTAAGCTGTGAAATGTGTTTCTAGATTTGCGTAGTGATGCATTTTAGAGCAATTCTGTATTGTAAGATTTTGGAAGAAGCGAACTTTTAGTTCGAGTTATCCCGAAGTTCGAGTTATCCGAGTTCGAGATATCGAAGTTCAACTGTATTTGCAAACAATGACCGCCAAGATAAACCCTCGTGTGAGTGTGGTGTATCATCAGGGTGCACACTGTTCAACACAGTGTGACTGCTAGTTGGATCTTCACACTTTTCTTGTGTTCGATACCCATACCATTAGCCGTGCATTAACCTATTACCTCATAGGCTATTTTTAGATCCAGCCTCTTTGAATAAATCTACCGAAAAGGAGCATTAACTGGAGAAAAGGAAAATTTTAGAATTTTGTAGTTTGAAACCATTGTGATAAATAGAGCATTTGCTCCTATAGGAGCAAATGCTTTATTTATCACAATGGTTTCACAAAGCGACTTTTACAGAGTCGTTAAAAGTCGTCAATATGAGGGAATGGGTTAAACACCAACAGCCAGGTGGTATTTCTAAACTTTAACCCTTTACTCCATAAAAACGTTTTTCTACGCCTTTGCAAACAGAGTAGACCCAGTTCACAGACGGCTCCTATAGGAAAGTCTGACCAGGGTCTTCTCTGTTTTCATATGATAGTATACAGATATGAATCTACAGTTTCTTTCATTGTCAAATGTTCATGTGTCCATGTACTATTTTAACAGTTAATATAATATATTATATATAATATGTATATTATATCATAAGCAAACACACCAGACTCCTATGGGAGCCGTCTGATCTGGGTCTACTCTGTTTGCAAAGGCGTAGAAATGCGTATTTATGGAGTAAAGGGTTAACTGCCAATGGCGAATATTTGATCACAGTTTGAACAGACTGTATTTTGTCAGCAGGATAGAAGTCATCAGACACTGTGGAACTACAGTAAAAATATGTCTACAGCGACCACCTAAAATAAAGTCTGGATCTTTAAAATAGGTAGTAGCTTAATGTAGGATGAAACTTATGCTGTATTAAGCAACTACCTGCTATGCATAATATAGCCGGTATTGGCATGTTTTACTATATTTGATTAGAAACATGCATATCATAGTATAATCATCTCATGTGTGCAATACGAATGATAATGAAATTTTGCAATATGTATTTATGATCCCGCTGGGAGAAATATAATGTTTGTTGTACAACACACGTGCATCTCGTAGATTGTAGAGGGCACGTGATCATTTGAACTTCTGAATGTATCGTGTGTTAGATTTTTATTTTCATTAGATTTTGATTTAATGCATATATTAAAGCAAGCTGAATCTCTAGAAAGCAACATTTTACTTGTAAGACTCTGAGACGTGTTCATTAATTGGACTCATTTTTGCCATTGATTCTATCACTGCATCAAAGGCAAACTGTACTTTCATTATCATACACGTATGTTTGCTGCAATACCGAGTCCTGGAATTTGTTGGGGAAAAAAGCTTTACAGTCGTATGATTTGCATCTTAGTTAAATGCCCGTATTTAAGCCTTTACATCATGAATATTCATGTGAAAAATAATGACATGGATTATTTTTACAACAGTTTATGAACACAGGGTGTTTTGGCCATTGCGGAAACTATGAGCAGACCCTAATCAGACGGCCAATACAGGTCTTCTCTGTTTGCAACGCTATCAACGGGTGTCTATATAGGATAAAGGGTTAACGTTTTCCAGAATATTTTTTTCATTTACCCTTACTTCATGAATATTCATGTAAGAAATAATGACATCATGAACATTTATATTAATTGCATTAATTTTTCTGATGGCATATGAACACAGGATTTTCTGGCCATGGTAGAAACTGTAGAATCATGTGTATATTATTTCAAAAGCAAACGGAGCAGACCCTGACGAGCCGTCTGATCTGGGTCTACTCTGTTTGCAAAGGCGTAGAAAAGCGTATTTATGGATGAAAGGGTTAAACCAATATGGACTGGTGAACAATTGAAAACAGACAGGTGGACGTTGTCAGAATTCAAGTTTGTTTGACACGTTAACCAGTTCGTCGCCAAATAAATTTGGTCTGCTAAGATTGTCGGCTGCTTCAGGTTTCAAGGTGGGGGTGTTTGTCTTCACCGTCTTTGAAACACAAAATATGTGTGCCAAATAGTTTGGATCCCGACGAGATGCCGAGTTGCTCCGCGTCTCATCTGGATCCAAACTGTTAGCAAGGGTATTGACGGATGACACGCGAACTAATTGAACATTTATGTAAACTAAATGAATTGTCGTCTGCTTCAGTTCTAAATGTTAATTTTACTGCCATTTTATCTTTGAATTTAATCAGACTTTCAAAAGATTGGATCCTGACGAGAACCCGACTCACTCGGAATGTCATTTAGATGCAAACATTCTGCATAGGATTTCACAAATGCACCTCTAATATGCATATTTTAATGCAAGAAACGATTAAATTGCAATCCACAGACAATATAGATCCAGATCAAAACCCCTTTTTGGCGATTCCTCCGATCTTTAAAATCTGATACCATTTGAAGTCCCATAGTAACGTCTATCATTGTCGTACTGCATTGAATCTACTGTTAACTCTTTACCTCCATAAAGACGCCTAAATACGCTTTTGCAAACAGAGTAGACTCAGATCAGACGGCTCCTAGTTGAGCCGTCTGATCAGGGTCTGCTCTGTTTGCTTTTGATATTATATATATGATTCTACAGTTTCTGCCAATGTCAAACATTCCTGTGTTTGTGTGATATTATAAGCATTAATCGAATAAATATTCATGAGTTTATTATTTCCTACATAAATATTCATGAGTTTATTATTTCCTTCATAAATATTCATTGAGTAAAGGGTTAAACAATTATGGGACATTTTACTTTGAAAATTCATTTTTTTAGAAATACAATAAAAAACCCTCTAATACGATCACTCAAAAGAAGTCTAAATCTAGATATGAATACAGGTGGTAGCTTAATGCAGGACAAAAATAATACAGAAAGCTCCTATAGGAGCTTTCTGCATTACTTTTGCCCTTCATTAAACAACCACCTGCTTTTAAAGACTTCTATGTTAATAATTAAGTGGTCACTTTATCGAGACTCGACTGTATTTCACGTATGCTTCATGTCATCGGATTACGCATGTGTAAACAAAGCATGCAAAATGCGATACGGATGGCTATAATGAAAACATCGTGTGTCTTTATCAGCTTAACACCATCGACGTGAAACTCTAGGTTTGGAGAAAACACTTTTCTGAGAATCTGGTCGACAGCAGACTGTCTGGCATTGAAAGTTTAATCTGCTAAGGATGAAATATTGATTACTGTTTCAAACAGTGTGGAACCAGACGAGACGGCGAGTAATTCGGCGTCTCATCATTTTACAAACTGTTAGATTCTGTACTTGATATGGTAAGAAATGGAAGTAAGTATTTAGTAGAATTGTCGTGGACAGGTTTTTTTCTGTCGATGTCCAGCTAGTAAATGGTTAAGTGGCCATTTGCAGGAGACAAGGTTTTTTGATGATGTCGTTGTAATTTCTAGGAAAGACAAAACTCAACACAACGTGGGACGATAAAAGAAGCAATCCGAATTTAGATCATTGTTGTTTGATGCTTTCACTGCCAATGGCGAATCTTTGATTAGTTTTGAAAATAGTTTGGACCCAGGTGATACGTTTGATTAGGATCGAAACTGTTTGATGTCGTGGTTATGTTTTTTTAGAAAAAAATGGGAGAATATTTAACCCATTCCCTCATAGGCTATTTTTAGATCCAACCACTTTGAATAAATCTACCGAAGAACATTAACTAGAGAAAAGGATTTTTTTTAGAACTTTGCAATTTGAAACCATTGTGATAAGTATATGAGCAAATGCTCTATTTATCACATTGGTTTCAATAGATGACTTACAGAGGCGTAGAAAGGTGTATTCATGGAGGAAATGGTTAAAGAAGGATAGTTGAAACAGACGACATAATTTTATCTTACAAACGACAATACATGGCAGCGACACAGACATTTGATTTAACTAAACGATAATAATAGCATTCGACATTTGAAAGGTTTTCCAGACGTCTGGCAAGGGTTAAATACAAAGCATTAATTTCTGGAAATAAAATATGACTATCGGAAAAAATATCAGATTTTCAAACAAAAAATGTATTAATGTCAGCATGGTGTCTATTCGACCCCTTGAAACAAACAAAACGATTATTGGCACCGTCATAGAGAAATAATGATAGCCATTGATAAGAGGTGTAATAAGGAAATTTAACCCATCCCCCATAAGCTATTTTTATAACCACCCACTTTGAATAAAACTACTGAAAAGGAGCAGTTATTGCACAAAAGGAAACTTTTAGAAGTGTGTAGTTTTTAAACCCTTGTGATAATCCTGTTGATCATAATGGTTTCTAAACGCGACCTTTACAGAGGCGTCAAAAGGCGTCAATAAGAAGGAATGTGTTAAGTATGTTTTTTATACTTCTAAATCTATCTTGCTGCTACTCATTAGAATCGTCTCTCTGAGACCATTCTATGAGTAGCAACAAGATATAGGGGCATGGCTGAGTTCGTTCTCAAGCTTTTGATTGGTCAGATTTGAGCCAAAGGCTCAAATCTGACCAATTCAAAAACTTGAGAACGAGCTCAGACTCAACTAAAAAGTTTTATAAGCATGGAACCAGTACTCATCTTATCTACATTCCTGATAATACTTTACAAATTTGAGTCACGTGACGTTTAGCTGGTTAAGTGTTACGTGTTAAATGATGTATGATTTTAAATACCGAAATGCGTGCGATTTCATACAACTCAACACCTTGGTTTCAGTTGACATCTGTTATGGTTCCATAAACTGGGAGGGTTTTTTGTCATCCAGTCTGTTAAAAAAAACCAGCATTGAAATTGAAATTAATATTGAAATGCAATTGTAATGCTGTCAGGGCTAACCCTTTGAATACGGGAAAACGAGTGTACTGGTATTTTTTGCAAACTGTGTAGACCCAAATCAGAGAGCCCCTAGAGGAACCCTCTGATTAGGGTCTGTATTGTTTGTTATTTAAAATCCTATAACAAATTATACCTTTTCATACTGAACGGACTGTATAGAAAAACACAGACACACCATTCCACTTTAGATGTTCAGTATTTAAAGGGCTTAACTGTTGGATTCCCTTCTTGTCCATACCTGTCGGGTTCAGATACAATAAAACCCTTTCTGTAGCGGCCGATCAACATTTTCCCTCATAGAAACGGGTTTATCATGCATTTTGCAAACAGAGTAGACACAGATCAGACAGCTCCTATAGGAGTGTGTTTGCATATGTAATTGTATAGATGACATCCTGTATAGTATCTATGTGATTGTATAGATGACATCCTGTATAGTATCTATCAGGATAAGAAAAAAACAACACATGCTCCATACCCACACTATGAAAATGTTGTCTATGTATTTTCATGAGGTCATAAAACTTTCAAGAAATCTCAGACAGGGAAAGGGTTAATGGATAAAACAGCGATGTCTTTGAAAGCCAGTGTGTTTGCTTAATTCAGAGCTAAAGTAATACGGAGAAAGACCCTGTGAAACCTGCGTTACTTTCTTCGTGCTTTATGCTACCATTTGTCTCAACGATATTGATCTAACATGTTCTAAGCATGCACCTGATCATTTTGCAAGCAGAGTAGACCGGGGTCAGATTGCCCCTCTATGAACCGTCTGATCAGGGTCTGCTATGTTTGCAAATGTATGAAAAGGCGTTTATATGAGTGAAAGGGTTAAACTGCCACTTGCCCATGCAGAGACACAGAAAAAGTGACCGACATAGAGAGGTTTTGTTTTCTGTTTAACCCATTACCTCATAGGCTATTTTTAGATACAACCTCTTTGAATAAATCTACCGAAAAGGAGCATTAACTAGAGAAAAGGATTTTTTTTTATTTTTGTAGTTTGAAACCATTGTGATAAATAGAGCATTAACTTTTGCTCCTATAGGAGCAAATGCTCTATTTATCACAATGGTTTCACAAAGTGACTTTTACAGAGTCGTCAAAAGTCGTCAATATCAGGGAAAGGGTTAAATATGGGCGCAACAAATAAGTTGCATTTCAATACAGGGGTGTGTCCGAGGACTTGCAAACAACGTAGGGACAGGTCAGCCGTCGTGTTGTACATGCTGGACCTGTAGACCCTAATCAGTAGCCACACAGTGGCTGAGTCTTACTATGCAACTTTTGCAAAGTTTGCATAGTGCAAGTACGGTTTTTTTCCTAATGCGATTTGAATGATTACTAGTGCATTTGGTAATAATAACAGATATCGTGTTGCACAGGTCATGAAAATTTAATATTTATGGCGAAATGTGACTGGGAACAAATTGTTAAAAGGTCATTCATTATGGGAATAGCTTTCAAGGGATTTCCTCATTTTAAACATTGATTTTGAGTCGTCCCAGCATTGCTGCAAATTAATCACATTGTGCAACAAAAAAATGAATAAAATAAAACGTGATTCGGCAGGATGCAATTGCACTGTAGAATGAGCGAAATTACGTGTTGCTGTTGGAATTGAAGTATTATCCCTGTACCTTATAGAGACGCCTGTACAAACAGAGTAGACCAGGATCAGACGGCTCCTGCAGGAGCAAGGTCTGCTCTGTTTGCTTTACGAGATTATACAACTTTATATTTTCTACCGTTTCTTTCTGCCCATGTCAAAACATCCTATGTTCATATATCGTTTTATAAATCAGCTGATAAAAATATTTCTGATTATTTCTTACGTTAATATTCATTAGATAAAGACGTTATACTGTAATTCTCATGAAAATATAAAGTTTCTTTACGAGATATTAAAATTCGAGTTTATGTTTTAGGTTCGGATTGCCAGTTCCCAATGGAGTGGCGGGGTCGATGGCATGAGGGGCGAAGAACTGAGATCTCCATTAACAGTTTCTCGAGAAAGGGAACCTGTATACAGATGGATAGAGCCAGTGGAAAATACTTCATGCATAACAAGTAAGTATCAAATGTACATTTGCTGTGAGCGAACTTGTGATAACCTTAGCAAAGAGTTTGGACCCAGATCAGATGCAGAGAAACTATGCATATCATCAGGATCCAGTCTGTTTGACACCTTGGTCGTTTATTGTTAATATTGATATATTCATGTGAGAAATGATGACATCATGGATAATTATTAGATTAACACATTCCCTCATATTGACGACTTTTGACGACTCTGTAAAAGTCACTTTGTGAAACCATTGTGATAAATAGAGCATTTGCTCCTATAGGAGCAAATGCTCTATTTATCACAATGGTTTCAAACTACAAATATCTGAAATTTTCCTTTTCTCAAGTTAATGCTCCTTTTCGGTAGATTTATTCAAAGTGGTTTGATCTAAAAATAGCCTATGAGGTAATGGGTTAATTGTTACAATAGCACATGGACGCAGGAATGTTTCACCATGGCACACACTGTAGAATCATATCTGTATTATACCATAAGCAAATCGAGCAGACTCTGATCGGATGGCTCCCTCAGGAGTCGTCAGATGTGGGTCTACTGTTTGCATAGCCATAGAACAGTGTATTTATGAATTAAGGGTATTTTCATTTTCAATTAATTTAATTCTTGCATGAAACATAGAATATAAGTAAATTTATTGCCATAGAAAACAGAAGACAATATGTAACAAACAAACAAACAAAGAGAACAGAACCTGGCACTGCAGGGTCCTGTAGGGGTCGTTTGCCCAATGTCTATATACTCTGTTTGCTTATTTATAAAAATCTGATTCTCTAGTTTGTACCATGCCCAAATATGTCTGTGTTCATATGATACAGTAAAACCTCTCTTAACCGGCCGTTAAATTTAGTATGAATATCGGTCTTGGAGACAGGTGGCAGCTTAATGCAGGGTGAAAGTCATGCAGAAAGCTCCTAGAGGAGCTTTCTGCATGACTTTCACACTGCATTAAGCAGCCACCTGCCTAAAAGTGTCTAAATTCTTATCTACTAGAATTCCGGTTAAGAGAGGTTTTACTGTATTACAAGAGTTCAACCAGTTAATATTCATGGTGCCGTTATTTCTTACATGCATAACCAACAGGTAAAGGGATAATGAAGTTGAATAACATACATTTGAAACCGAATTACAGTTACCTTAAGTTATTTCATATTTTCATTGCAATGGAACCTGTGTTCTCACCGCCTGTTTACAAACAAAACACATAAAATGTAGCAAAACATGCCTGTCTACATTTGTACACGCGCTGTAGTTTACTTACACGTCAATCATGTTATATGATCCTCCCTTATATAAACAAAACACCCGGTGAAAATAACAAACCGAGAGACAGGTACTGCAGCAAAATAAATTGTTTCAAATGAGTTTATGTCAAAGAAGATGCAAGTAATTGCATTTCATGCAAATATTATATATATTCTGATGTAAATGTTTTATTTTCTGGTATTTTTTATACTTTGTTACTGTAGTGGTTTTTTTTTCATTTTCAAAAAACAGTGGTGACTGCTTAATCCATAATTTCACATGATCCCGTATAAATTATGGGACATAGAACACAGTGTAGACTCTGATTAGAGGGCCCCTGAAGGGATCCTCTGATTAGGGTCTGCACTATTTGCTATACCAACCATTGCCACAGGATTTCCCCAGCATTCATTTCTTTTGTAAGGACCCCTTACATGACATGGATGAGTTCCAATATTTAATTTTAAACAAGATTACCGCATATAATAATAGAACTAAATGCTTTAACACATTCCCTCATATTGACGGCTTTTGACGTCTCTGTAAAAGTCACGTTTTGAAACCATTGTGATAAATAGAGCATTTGCTCCATAGGAGCAAATGCTATATTTACCATGATGGTTTAAAAGCTATACACTTTTAAACGTTTCCTTTTTGCTAGTAAATACTCATCTTCGGTACATTTATTCAAAGAGGTAGGATCTAAAAATAGCGTTAAGAGGTAATGTATGAAATATACATGTTTAACATTTATGCCGCTACACGTGACCGGAATCATAATTTGAAAACAAATCAAGATCACACGTCGAGTAATTCGACATCGGATACTCAGTCAAAACTTTCTGAAAACCTTGATCGAACCAGATCCAAATTTTAGCAGGCATTATTTTTTCAGCTGGGCAAGAGTCAAATGCGTTTGAATTAAAAAAAACAAAAACAACAACAGTGTTTAGATTTGCACCTTAACCATTCATGTAAAAAAAAATGAAGACACTATTATGAAATACAAATTTTAATTTAATTACAATTTTAATTATTATTTTAATTTAATACAAATACAATATTTATAAGCTGAAATTATATTATGGCAGAGGAACATTAATCACATATGCGACATTGATAGCGAAGGTGTTAAAACTAAGCGTTCTTTAAACACAATAAATAACATGCTTAAAGTAATTGCTGTCTGGTATAAAGTTTCGTCTGCTTTTTTAAAAAAAAACGACATATATGGATGTTACAAAGTTTGGATCCTAATAGGATTAACCGCCATCTTATTTGGATCCTAAATGACCTTACATCTGTTCATAAGCACGTCGCTAGCGCGTTTAAATACGTAAATACCCTTTATTGCAACCTGCTATCATTCGCTTTTTATTGATAAATATCTATATACAGTTAAACCTCTCTAATGCGACCACCAAAATGAGGTATATTTCTGGGTTTTAAAGGCAGGTAGTAGCTTAATGCATTTAGCCACCGCCTGCTATTAAATATATCTATGTTAATTCATAAAGTGGTCGGAGTAGAGGGGTTTCACTGTATGTCAAGAATATAAATATATAAGATGTGTACTGATCTATCAAACTCTCTTATTTCTCAACCAAACCCTATCTTGCTGCAACTCATTAGAATCGCCTCAGAGAGGGACACAGAGAGCCTCAGAGAGGGACACAGCGAGCCTCAGAGAGGGACACAGAGAGCCTCGGAGAGGGACATAGAGAGCCTCGGAGAGGGACACGGAGAGCCTCAGAGAGGGACACAGAGAGCCTCAGAGAGGGACACGGAGAGCCTCAGAGAGGGACACAGAGAGCCTCAGAGAGGGACACGGAGATCCTCGGAGAGGGACACGGAGAGACTCAGAGAGTGACACGAAGAGCTTCAGAGAGGGACACGGAGAGCTTCAGAGAGGGACACGGAGAGCCTCAGAGAGGGACACGGAGAGACTCAGAGAGGGACACGGATAGCCTCAGATAGGGACACGGATGGCCTCAGAGAGGGACACGGATAGCCTCAGAGAGGGACACGGAGAGCCTCAGAGAGGGACACGGATAGCCTCAGATAGGGACACGGAGAGCCTCAGAGTGGGACACGGAGAGCCTCAGATAGGCAATTCTAATGAGATGCAGCAAGATAGGGCTTGGCTGAGAAAATTTCAAATATACAAAAAATATTATAATTAGATTTTCTAAATACTCTTTTTATCTACAGTTCGTATGAGAGTAATCGCAGTCATGAAAGGTAAATGATCTGGATCAGAAATGTAAAACGTCTGTCGGTAAAAAGTTGTTGAACGGATGTAAACGACCGCTATATTCCTGAAAGTGTTGCTTTCCATTACGATGCAAGAAAGAAACAATTACGTATTCGAACTAACTCTCGAGTTTCGCTCATTTCATTAATATTTAACCCGCCTTGCAACGTGTCGTCTGCAATGTTTGTCGTCTGCTTCAGTTCACAAAAATGTATTTTTCGATTAATTTCCGTATAAGATTGCAGTGTAAACTAGCTTTTACCCAAATGATATGTCGCTTTACTCGGTACACTATTCATACATATAATAGATTCAACCAGGACAGGCAAACGGTTAAGGATAAAAGAATGGTTTTAATGGATTCTTCGTACGAAAATGCCACTGAACGTGATGGATTTTGATTCGAAAGAGTGCATAACCCAGGGCTGTCCTGGCCCACTGTTTTAAAATGTGATTTCTAATTCCATTCAGGAATTAGTGAGCTCTTTTTTCTAGAGCTCGATGGCGCCGAACAATATTGGTGTATTTAACCCTTAGGTTGCTGATAAAAATGACGTCAGCTAAAACTCTGACCTGCTACCGATTTTACTTTCTAAATTGATTGGTTAACCCTTTCCTCCATAAATACACCTTTCTACGCCTCTGTAATAGTCACTTTTTGAAACCATTGTGATAAATAGAGCATTTGCTCCATAGGAGCAAATGCTCTATTTATCAAAATGGTTTCATTTCTACACAATTTTTAAAAAAAAAATTCTCTAGTAAATGCTTGGTAGATTCGGTAGATTTATTCAAAGAGGTTAGGTCTAAAAAAAAGCCTATAGGCCATTATAGTTTCTCAAAAGCTTGAACGGATTTTAAGTACAAATGTAATTAAAAATATTTTTCGACAGGATAAGGGTTACGAGAGGTTATATATAGATATTTTTGTCGGCAGGATAAGAGATACGAGAGGTTATATGCATATTATGTCAGCAGGATAAGGGTTACGAGAGGTTATATATATAGATATTTTTGTCGGCAGGATAGGGGATACGAGAGGTTATATAGATATTTTTGTCGGAAGGATAAGAGATACGAGAGGTTATACAGATAATTTTTTCGGCAGGATAACGGATACGAGAGGTTAAACTGTTAGTTCATGGATTCAATCTGTTCCTAGGAAGCAATGTTTTCTGTAATTTACATAAGTATTACAGTGCTGGACACGAGTCCATAATGTCCTTTGCAAACAGTGTAGACCCAGATGAGAGGACTCGTAGTGGAGCCCTCTCATCAGGGTCTGCACTGTTTGGCATGTTACACTTTTCTTTAGAAAACACCACAAATATTCACCGTAAGCTTGGCCTGTTTGAATTTAGGAAAATTGAAAACTCATCATTGTAAGTGTTAAGCATGCTATGAATGAAAATGCTTTAAACTTTAGCTTGCTGTAAAAAAAACACCATAAAGTGTTCTCAAATTTGGAGCTGGTACAATTTTGACTATTTCAGATTCTATCAAGCATTTGAAAAGTTATTGACCGAGTATCAACCAGCTTGGATCCTGATGAGATGCCGAGTAACTCGGCGTCTCATCTAGATCCAAGCTGTTTGCAAATGCGAGCTGAGCCGCGAATAGCGGGATAGGGGTTAATATGTAAATGTGTACGTGTTCAATACAAGTTATTAATTTCAGCACAACTCTACGGACACGTACTTGTTGATTCACGAGGCATATATATCAGACCCAGACAATAAATGCCATGTATATTTGGTTGTCTGTTGTAACTTATCACATGCGATCGCTAAATTATGTTCATTCCGATGCAAACGGTTTGGACCAAGTTGTCATGCTGAATAACCCGGCACCTCATCTACACTATATATATGTAACTATCCGTCAGATATTTTGTTCTCGATGTTCTCAAACACGTTTGCTTGCTTCCCAGCTTCAATCATTCTGATAAACATGTTTACGTGGTTACCAGCTCCGACCATCTGGTAATGACATGAACACGTGACTTTTTGGCCATTGCAGAAAGTATGTTTTATATAATGGGTTTTATATGATTTCATAAGCTAACAGAGCAGATCCTTGACACACTTCATAGATTCATAAATAGATTCATTCAGAGTGCATACTTGGACGAATTCACTGAGAAGTACAGGCTGTATAGGTTATACTCTTGTTTGTTTTCCTCCAGGGATTCCAGCAGCAGGAAGTGTTACAGATGCCTCGTCTTCACCCACTGGCATCCCAACTTGCTACAATACAAAGAGAGTGAGTATACTCTTAATGATATTGGTAGTCTTTGTGTTGGCATGGTTTTCTATACAGTAAACCCCCTCTACAATGACTACCGAAACGCTGTCTATTGCTGGTTATACAGAGCAGGTGGTCGCTTTATGCGAGACAAAAGTTGTGTAGCAAGCTTTTTGTTCTGCAATACCTTTGTTCTTGCATCAAGCAAGCGTTCCCTATTTCAGACTGCTATATTCAACACTTAACTGCGTGAATATTCATGTCAGAAATATACGACTATGAGTATTAATTATCTGCATTTTTAGTATGGCTTCATTAACAAGAGAACATTTACATTGACAGTAACTGTATAAATAGGAGCCGTCTGATCTGATCTGGGTCTACTCTGTTTGCAAAGGTGCCAAAATGCGTATCTATAGAGTAAAGTATCAATCGATATGTGGTCGCTTAAAACGGGGTCGACTGTAGTCATTGTACTGGCCTGGTTAATATATATTCACACCCATGCTTGTTCCATTTCACCGCAACTCCCAAGTGTAACCCAAACCTTGTAGTCTATAATTCAAAATGTATGAAGTCGATCTGTTTCTAATTGGAACATAAAGTGCGTTTATTTAGAACTTAATACTTGGTTATTGGACTACGCGCTGATTTTCATAAACCCTTGTAATGAAGATAATTGTCTTGCATTTGCAAACAGTGAGGACCAATATCAGAGGGTTCCAGGTGGAGTCTTCCAATTAGAGTACGTGTATGTATATTGTCACGCAATTCCTCTGGACAATTTAGTCCTTGTTTACTAAATAGAATATATTGTTAAACAACTATGGACATTTTTGCACCACCAAAGGTTTATTCACAATGACTATTCTGGGTATTATCTTCATAATGTTTTGTATATTATATGTCATTCTTTATCCCTTACCTGATGAATATTCATGTAAGAAATAATGAGGTCATGATTTGTAATTAACTGATTTTTTTATAATGGCATATGGGCACATGTATTTGTTACTATGGCAGAAGTTCTCAGAACTGTACAATCAAATCTACATTATTCCATGAGCAAACACAGCAGAACCTGGTCAAGATCTGGATCAACTCTGTTTGTATAAGACGTCAAAAGACGTTTCTACCAATTAAGTGTTAGATGTTTCTAAAGTTTTGGTGATAAAGTTACTTTTCTCTTGATTTTGATACAAGCTATTATCGTCAGTGAACAATGGGTGCCGCCACTATACTATGTATTTGCATCAAATACGGTTACCATTGGCTCAGTAAACGCAGGACGAACATTATGCATTTCAAGTTGGTTTATGCATAGCGAAATTACATGCAGTGCATTACTGGCTGCCTAATGTAAAACGAGAGTAATGCATTACAAATCACTTAACCCTTTCCCTCCTATAGACGAATTTTGACGTATTTTCAAACAGAGTAGACCAATATCAGATAGTTGTAGGAGTTGTCTGATCAGGCTCTCGTCTGCTTACTTATGCAATGCTATATGTCTGATTTTGAAGTTCTGTCGCAGCCGAAAGTTTCCTTGTTTAGGTGTAATTATAAAACACACGTCCATAAATATTCATGTAATGACTCCATAAATTTATTTTCACGAAGGAGCGGGTTAATGCAGACTGCAACGAATGCATTAAATATTGCTTAATGCAGAAAGAAACTAATGCATTATAAATTACTAAAGGCAGAAGATAGGTAATTACATATATGCATTACAAAATATTTGCTACCGAATGTTGTTTAATGTAGAATGATTGTAAGGCATTAAAGTATGTAGAATTAAAGTAATGCGACATATTCCTTAACCCCTTACAGTGCAGGACACGAACCACTAATGTCCTTTGCAAACAGTGAAGACACAGATGAAAGAGCTCGTGGAGCAGTCCTTTCATCAGAGTCTGCACTGTTTGTCATGTGACACTTTTCGTTTAACAACAATCCCTATACATTCAGTATAAGCGTGACCTGTTTGAAGTTTGAAATAGTCCATTTGAAAATCCAGCGCTGTATGGGTTAAACAAAACGAGAGTAATGCTTCACAATGGTGTTTGGCGCAATATGAAAGCATTAAATTACCGAACGTTAGGAATACGTTACATGTTGTACGACGTTGAACGAAAGGAATGCATTACAGATCGTTTAATTAATGTGCATTTGAACACAGTTTTTAGGGACAGACATCATTGTGCATGAAAGAGTAATGCTGATTCATTTAAATCTTGAAGACATTGTTTAAACAACCAAGGTAGATTCTGTATAATTTACTCCCTTCAACATAAAATTTGTTTTGCTGTTTAATCTTAAAAACGCCAAGGAATACAAGCTTTAACAAGTTGATGTCAATCATGCAAAAAACAATTAGCAAAAGAATAACCTGCCGATTCAACAAATTGGACTCTTTAAGAGCGTGTGGTAGCTTAATGCAAGACCATGGTAATCGTCCTGCTTTAAGCTACCACATATCTTAAAAGCATAATTAGACTTATTGTGGTTGGTCGCTTTAGAGAGGGTTTACTACAGATCATTTTTGGCAAATGAGCCACGGGTGGATCAGTTCAGTTATATAGGAGCAATATTTGAAGACACCTTTGTATACATTCTCTTTAACCCTTTTCTCCATAGATACGCATTTTAACGCCTTTGCGTACAGATTAGACTCTGGTCAGAGGGCTCCTGTTGGAGCCGTGTGACCAGGGTCTGCTCTGTTTGCTTATTAACCCATTCCCTCATATTGACGACTTTTGAGGACTCTGTAAAAGTCACTTTGAGAAACCATTGTGTTAAATAGAGCATTTGCTCCCATAGGAGCAAATGCTCTATTTATCACAATGGTTTCAAACTACAAAACTCTCAATTTTTCCTTTTCTCTAGTTCATGTTCCTTTTCGGTAGATTTATTCAAAGAGGTTGTATCTAAAATAACATATGAGATAAAGGGTTAAATACTATTGATATGATGCTACAGATTCTGCTAGCTCTGCTAGTTTATGGAATCATATAGATATGGCTCTACAGTTTCTGCCATGGCCATAAAAGCATTGTTCATAATTATTTTTTTTATAAGCTAATAAATATTCATTATATCATTATTTCTAAAAATGAATAATTATTGAGAAAAGGATTAAACAAGATTATTGTAACAATTTATTTAAAATGTACGTTTTTAGAGTGTCATCTATTTCATTTAGTAACTGTTATGGTCAGAGTATCAAACAGTTCAGATCCTGATGAGACACATAATTATTCGACATCTCATCTGGGTCCAAACTGTTTGCAAAGATTATCACGAGTTCGTCCAAAGACTATAGTTTCATCAGTCTCTCACGAAGCCCTCGAAATATTGTATTACCGAGACTGGTCTCAGATTGATTTCCGTGTCATTAAGGCCGCTTCCACTTAAATGCACGAGTTACTGATCGATCGAACGGAGTTATTGCCCTTTATTTCTGGTCAATAGGTGATGAATGATGACGCAACCGTCTCGGCTATGGATGCAGACCTTTTCATTTATTATTTATCCATGCTGTATTGAGGTAGCATCTGGTTTTATTACGTAATATCACGGAATTCTGAGACTTGCTGCGCGAACTGTCGGACTAGAACCTGTTAGGCTGTGGCATTCCAAGGTCATTGACCACCAAAGAAGATCTATTTGCCTCACATGCTTCATTATTGTACAATGAAATACAAATGAACATCCCGATAGCTACCACTTAATGAATTAAAATGTATGTGTCAACCATTTACTCTATGAATATTCATGTGAGAAACAATGACATCATGAATAGTAATTAGATTAATTTGTTATAATAGCATATGGACACGGGACGTTTGGTCATGGCAGAAAATGTAGACTCATATCTATACTATATCATTAGCAAACAGAGCAGATGTTGATCAGATGGCTCCTGCAGCGAATAGTTGTTATAGTTTTGGAGCATTGTTATGTATAGAGTAAGAGCAGTGCCGTTGAAAGGAAGTGCTTTAAAATCATCAACTGTGTCATATCTTTGAAGACACTTGTTCCTAAAATTAATTATGTCAAGTTCTTCTTTGAATGAATGCACAAATTGAAGCAGTAGTACGCTTGATAAGAGCTTCCACTGGTTGAGTTTAACATTTACAGTAGAACCTGGCCTAAGCGGCCATTCCTGTAGTGAACATAGGAATGTTAAAAAGCAGGTGGTTGCTTAATGCAGGGCGAAGGTAATACAGAAAGCTCCTATAGGAGCTTTCTGCATTACCTTTGACCTGCATTAAGCTACCACCAGCCTTACAGACCCATAATTAGACCTCTTTTTGATGGCCGCTTAAGGCAGGTTCTAATGTATTTGCATGCATGTACGTTAATGAAATTACCATGGAATCCCAATTCAAAGGCATTTGGAGAATTGAACGGAAATTCTGCAGACTGTAATGAAATTCATTTGATACAATTTTACATTTCTCTGATCCAGTTTCCCTGAAGTAATTTTGCAGTTATCCCAATAATTACAGCTGTTAGCATGATGTGGGGAAGGTTTGTGATAAAATGTACACATAGGCACGATCCTGATGAGACGCTGATTCTGGTCAGGATCTACACTGTATGGTGTTATTCTTATCTTGAACGGGATCGGAAGTATTTATCCCTTTTACTCTTGAATATTTATGTAAGAAATACTGACATCATGAAAATATATTAGTTGACTTTTTATAATGGTATATAGAAAGTTGAAAACAGGATTTTTGACTGGCAGAAGATGTAGAATCAGATCTATATAATATTGTACCCATAAGCAACAGAGCAGATCTAAATCGGACGGCTTCTGCAGGAGCCGTCTGGTCTGGATCTACTCAGTTCACAAAGGCATGGAACGGCGTTTCTCTAAAGGAAAGGGTTAACATCTTGAATGCAGGATTTGAGTCCACTGATATTTGAAAACAGTATAGATCTAGATCCAAGAGGAAATCCTCTAATCAGAGTATGTGCTGTTTTGGAGATGGCAAATCATGCTCCTTCATACTGAAAAAAGGACCATAACGTTTTGAAAAATCGGCTGAAAAATCAGTATCGAAAGTATTCAAGCAGACGAGAAATTTTGCAGACGACAACTTTGTAGTATACAAAGACTTTACACGGTCGTATGATCGGCTTGATTTTGGATCTGCAAAAAGCTTTGATCCAGATCAGACGCCGAGGTACACATTCTCTCATCGGGATCTATGTTGTTTGCCACTCAGCCAATATTTTAACCCTATCCCTGTTTAACATTCATTTGAAAATAAGTGACATAATGGATATTAAATAAATTTTGATACAAACACAAGATATCTAGCCAAGATAGAGATCAATCAAATTTATATTATTTCATAAGCACACAGAGCAGACCCTGATCAGATGGCTCCAACAGGAGTCATCTAATCTGGGTCTTCTCTGTTTGCAAATGCGTGAAAAGGCGTTTATATGAGGGAAATGGTTAACAAACGACTGTAAATCGGTAAATGTTTCAAATGCAGCATCCGTGAATCAGAGCAGACGACAGTTATTTAGCATACATAGAGGTAACACTTTTGCCGCCAAATTAATTTCGTCTGCGAAAATGATCGTCTGTCCCAGGTTTCAAAGAATATATTTCTTCAATTTTCTATGCAAAAATAAAAGCAGACTTCCAAACAGTTTGGATTCTGATGAGACACCGAGTTTCTTGGCGTCTAATCTGGATTCAAACTGTTTGTAAAATGTTTATTTCCAATTCGCCTATGGTGGAGAAAGCGATCACTCTTATCCCAATGACGTGACACTATGTGTGCTCAAATTCTGATCTGAGGAATGTTACTAAATTTCGATTCGTTCAAGCTTTTTGGAAAACTATTAACTGATCGTCAAACAGCTTGGATCCTGATGAGACGCCGAGTAACTCGGTGTCTCATCTGGATCCTAGCAGTTTGCAAATGTGAGTCGCGTAAGGCGAGTATATTTAGGGCTAATAAGGGATAGAGAAAAAATACCGTGCGATGCTTTGAACCTGTTCGATCGATACTGTATGCGTAACTGTGCTCAATCACGTTGATTGTAATCGAGACATCTAAAACAACTGCATAATTACAAATAATCACATATCAGTGCTTGTAATCTGGCTATTATGCTTATAACAAAGTATGGCATTGATTATATCATAAATAGGAAAGCTGTGCATCATTTATAAGTTAGCTTTCGATATTCAGGCTTGTTTTTGTTTTACATTACGCTTCATGCAAATGGCGGATCTGTTATCGATTTTGCAAACAGTTTGGACCAAGATGAGACACTGAGTTTACTCGGCGTCTAATCAGAGTCCAAACTGTTTGATATGGTTTTTGAAACTTTAAGGAAGGAAATCAAAAACAGTGATAAATTAAAGCGATTGACAAGTTTTGCAGACGACAAAACGTGGCTGCAAAAGCAAATTACCCGGATTTTGACTCGCAGGAATTCGTGTTGATGCTTTCGCGAATGAAACTGTCGCCTCTGCCTCTGTCTTCATCCTCTGTTTCTGGGTCTTTGTGCATCTGTATGTTTCAAGCATTTTGGTAACCATGTGTTGTCATCTGCAATTATTGTTGTCAGCTTCAAAGACATGTTCTACCAATAGTCTCTTCAAAGGTAGGCCTACAGTCCGAGTGGATCCTGATGAGACATACACAGTTACTCTGCGTCTCAACTTTTAACCCTTTCCCTCATATGGACGCCTTTGGACACCTCTGTAAAAAGCACGTGCTGAAACCATTGTGATAAAAAAGGAGCGCAAATGCTCTATTTATCACAATGGTTTCAGAACTACACAATTCTAAAAGTGTTATTTTCTCTAGTTAATGCTCCTTTTCGGTAGGTTTGTTAAACCCTTCGTTTGCTTTTCGCGTCAATATATCTACCTGTAAATAGTGAAGACCCAGATGAGACAGCTCCTGCAGGAGCTGTCTCATCAGGGTCTGCACTATTTACAAATTGATTGTGCAACCAGTGCACTCCACATCAGTGATTGCACAGCGATACACTTGTACACAGTGAAGATATACTTGTACACAGTGAAGATATATGTATTTATACAACAGGGCATGGGTAAAGAAGGAGACATTGTATTTTAAAATTCAGCAAGAGAAGGGTTAAAGAAGCTGGGTCTAAAAATAGCCTATGAGTGTTAACTAGGAGGTTTATTTAACCCTTTACTCCATAAATACGCATTTCTACGCCTTTGCAAACAGAGTTGACCCAGATCAGGGTTTGCTCTGTTTGCTTTTCACATAGTATAGATCTGATTCTACAGTTTATGTACGGTAAAAATAGTTTGTTCATAGTACCATCATAAAAGAACATTGTTTCTTACACGAATATTCATGGAGTAAAGGGTTTGCATGTAAACCCATGCAAACAGTTTATGCACGGATGAGACACCGAGTAACTCGGCGTCTCATCAGGATCAAAACTGTTTGACATTCTGGAAATTAGTTTTGATTAACAATGGAGAAAATCCGCTTTTGAAGTCCGTAGCAGACGACACATTTTGCAGACGATAATTACTTAGCGTGCAAAGTATTACGAATATACTGCTAGCGTGCTAAGTGATAAACATAAAATACTCATTACATGTTAATGCAGCCAATTTTTGGTAAATATCAGACTTACAATTCAATTCGAAGTATGTACGTTATGCATTGTTTGAAAATATCACGTGAATTTGAATTTTATAGCGAATAACAGTCTGAAAAAACAACACCAACAGACGTAATAAATTCGAGAACTAGACTAGTATTACGCTCGCTTTGTCCTCAGATAGGTTATTTTCTTTGCTGGGATAAATGTATTCGTCGTATGATGGTTCCGGTACAACTAGACCAAAATTGGAGAGAAAACATACTGTCAAATAAGTCACATAAACAACTATGGACACCATCTTATATACGGTGAAACCACCTCTCTAAAACCAGTTTAAAAAGGTATAATCACGTGTCTTCAAGGCAGGTGGTAGCTTAATGCAGGATGAAAGTTATGCAGAAAGCTCCCACGGTTGATCTGGGTCTACTCTGTTTGCAAACGATTTAAAAGACGTATCTATGAAGTACAGGGTGAAGTGCTACTACACGTTTTGTTAACCAGTATGTTGTGAGTGATTGTTAATATAATATCACGTGCGATAGCATAAACATAGCAAAGGTTATACCAACTTTCGATACCGAGGTATATACATTGTACATTCATCAACTCCTAACTAATTCTGCGATATTTTTTGGCATGTATTGCCTCTCCAAGCCAATTCTTCAATTTGCATAAAATATGTGTTCTTGAACTACAAACTGTTTATGCATGCTGTACATCTGGAAAAGTTTAATATCTTCATTTTCTTTGAACTTACAGATCTAATTTACTGCCATAGTATATTATCTAGCAGGGCGTATCGTATGTCTTGCAGCGGTCAGTTTTTCTAAGGTCTGGCGTTTAATGTTCGGAATTCTGTCGGCCAGGGGCGTGCATTGTTGGTGTTCATGTGTTAAAATGCATGGGGGCCTCATTAAAATCAAAGCGTGTCGCACATAACATGCGTCTCGCGCGCACCGTTTACTAATTCCACAGTAAAACTCAAAACCGTTATCAAACGAATGGAACAAAGCATTGATACATGCTGGAAATAAGTCTGAAACACGAGCGCTCCATTAATCATGACCGTCCTTCTCATGTAGGCGCTTGCAATGGAGCTGGATACAGCGCGTTGTTCTCATTTTATCGCCGATCTTTCACGCTGAAATCACATTCGTGGAACATTTACAAACAAGCAAGTAATTTTTCAAATCTTTTCTGGTCGCTGAGTAAAAACTCCTGATATTTGTGATTGATGAATCATTTATGAATGTCGATCCATAAACCAGGGAGAAAAACGCCAAAGGCATGGACATAGCATGAAGACCGGGTCTTGCGTGTGGGAGATACAAAACTATCGATCTGCCACCCAGCGTACAGAGTCGACCTACATCGATGACGTAAATTTGAGTTTTATGCAACAGGACCACTAACTTGAGCAACAACAAAAACACAGTTGCCCTTTGACAAAAGTCTGAACAGTGTGCACCACAAGTTAGCTATACCATCACAAACAATGTACTTATCACATGAATATTCATGTAAGAAAAAATGACACCATTGTTATTTACAGTAAAAATCCGTCTAAACCGGACGTTAACATTAGCTTTAGGAGCTTTCTGTATGACTTTCACCATGCAATAAGCAACTACCTGCCTTAACCCCCAAGTTCTTCTTTATTAGCTCGCCTGTTTCGAAGAAATCACGAGCTATTGTCATTAAACCGGCGTCTGCATCGTTGTAGTCGTTGTCGTCGTCGTTGTCGTCGTCGTTCAAAATCTTAACATTGACCATAACTTCTTCAAATTTTCATTTACAACCTTCATTTTTGGTATGCATGTTCATCTTGACAATGATGACAGACGAGCGTTTGCATCCGCTTGTGGTGCTCTTGTTAAAATTTCGGTTTAGAGGATTTGTGCAGTATGTGTTTAATTTCTAAAATAGTACATGAACAAAGAAATTTACCTTGACAGAATATGTGAGCTCTAGTCCTGTATAATTCCATAAGCACAGAGAGCAGATCCTGATCAGATGGCTCCTACAGGGACCGTCTGGTCTGGGTCTACTCTGTTTGCAAATGCATTAAAAGGCGTATCTCTCAGGCGAATGGTTAAATGTAAATTTGCTTGAAGTTTATGAATGGGCAGGTCAACTTGATAACCTCGCCATTTAATCAACTTTCGAGTTTGAAAACTGAGTAGATCCTGATCAGGGTCTGCACTGTTTACTGAATACAAATCTGATTCTATCGTTACCGCAAATGTCAAACATTCCGTTGTTCATTGGGCATTATAAATATTCAGCTAATTAATATTCATAAAGTAACCAGATGTCTCATCAGGATCCAAACTATCTGACACAACCACTTACGTTTTATAGAAGACATTGTAGTAAAGTTTGCAGACGAACATTAGTTGGCTCCAAAAGAATTACTGGAAATGCATCGGCCTTTTGCAACGTTTTATCCCGTTCGACTTCGATTGAATACAAACTTTCTCTGTTGAATTTATTTTTCATTTATGATATATTAATGCAGTTTGCATGCATTCAATTCAAATTGCGGAAACAGCAGTCTTTGAAATTTGTTTCCGATGCGATTCGACGCTGTCACTGCCATGGCGAGTCTATTGTCACCAAAACAAAGAGGTTGGATCCAGTTGAGACGCCGAGTTACTCGGCGTCTCTTCAGGATCCAAAATGTTTGGTGCTGTGATTATGCTATTTGAAGAAAAAAAATGAAGATGTCCAAAAAAAAAATGAAACAGACGACATGTTTTGCAGACGACAATGTTTTGCAGCGAAAGAATTAAGACTTTACGTACAAATAATTACAGTAAAATCTCTCTAAACTGGACGATAAATAAAGTATAAATATCAGTCATGGAGACAGGTAGCAGCTTAATGCACCTCCAGCAGGGTGAAAGTCATGCAGACTTTCACCCTGCGTTAAGCAGCCACCTGCCTAAAAGTATCTTAAATTCTTCTCTACTAGATTTCCGGTTTAAAGGGGCTTTACTGTACAATATTTGTTCGATAATGGAAACTTTTTATCTACGAAAGTGTATTTCTTAGTCCGATATGGCGTAAATTGGAACCAATCTACCAGAAATGTAGGAGGCAATCGGAGAATTTCATTTTCACGAAAATTGATAGCCGTGCGCTTGGTCTCGCTGATAAATCATTCGGAAAATCTACCAGCATGTAGATAAAACTTCAGACTGGATTGTAGATACTGTCATTGTGGCTATCACTTAAGCTTGGAGTAATTTGCATTACTTTGAATTGTAGAAGCAGTTTCACACTGCACGTATTTTCCTTTTAAATATATTTAAATTTATGTGTTCTTTACGCTATATTCCATATATACTTACATTATTTTTACGTCTTTGCAAACAGGCTAGATCTAGATCAGACAGTTTTTGTGTGAGCTGTCTGATCAGGGTCTGCTCTGTTTGCTTATGTGCTGATATAGATCTGATTCTACAGTTATTAATGACTTCAAAATATTCCATGATAAAATCATTTACTAATATTCATGAGGTCATTATTTTAAACATGAATATTTATGAGGTGCCCTTAAAACGATCTTAACCATTTTTTGCTGGAATAAACCTCACAGAGGTAGCCATTTAGCTTTGCGGAGAGTGAGTTCACCACAGATACAGTGATGCAAGGAAAGGAGTGAATTTGGATTGAACGTTCCCATGCAGACTTTCCAATCTATTTTTTGATTAAAAAGCAGTGCTGTAATTGGTTATTTATCCTGTAATTCTCATGAGCGCAATGCAATATTTATTTAATTGGACATTCAATCGGTATAACAGACAGTGCAGACCCTGATCATATGATTCCTCCTACAGTCCCTCTGATCTGACAATACGCTATTTCCCCATTACCCGGGATACGTTCAGTTAACCCTTTTCCTGTTCTACAATTAGTCCAAATTTTAATAACTACTCAATATTCATTGGCAAAACAGTTGAAATGAGTATGGAAAGTGAAACATTGTAGCCATTTTTTACAAAATAAAGAATCAAATCTATCAAATTCCATCAGAAAACAGAGCAGACCCTGTGCAGTTTATAGGATGGAAAGGGTTAAGGGTTACTTTCAGTAACCGTTACATTTTTATGTAACTATTCGCTAATTCGCAACATTCGGTCCTAAAGTTGGAAGAAGTAACGGTTACTGTTAAAACCGAACGCAAGGCTGGTTATAGGTTTCGAACGAGTTAACCCATTCCCTCATATTGGCGCCGTTTGGCGCCTCTGTAATAGTCACTTGTTGAAACCATTGTGATAAACGGAGCATTTGCTCCTTTGGATCACATCTCTTATTTATCACAATGGTTTAAAAACTGGAGCTACACAATTCTAATATTTTCCTTTCCACTAGTAAATGCTCCTTTTCGGTAGATTTATTTAAAGAGGATTGATCTAAAAATAGCCTAAGAGGGAATGGGTTAATCTCCCCTGCCATTCGCAACTGTTCGACTATTTCGGGATAAAACCGCCTATTTTGTAGAATAAAGACGGTGTGCTTCAGTAAACAGTCGCCGTTACAGTTCTATGCAACTTTCCGCTAATTTTAAGACCGAAATATTGAGATTACAGTAGTAGTAATCACAACTTTTCGGTCTTAAAATGTACAAACAATAGCGGTTACTTTTAACTGAACGCAAGACTGTGCTGCTCCAACAGGTTGACTGCTTTCAAGAAGTAGTCTTTGGGACTATTAGGCACTTGGCTGACACCCTTTTCACATTTACGCCATGAGTATTCATGCAAGAAATAATCGCAACATGAGTATTTATTAGATTTATTGTTATAATAACACGTGGATTCAAGAAGTTTTAACCCAATGTGTTTAGCCCAGGCAGAAACAGTACAATTATATCAAAAGCAAACAGAGCAGACCCTGATCAGACGGCTCCTATAGGAGCCGTCTGATATAGGTCTACTCTGTTTGCAAATGCGTAGAAAGGCGTATTTATGGAGCAAAGGGTTAAGGATGCTAACAGCTGAATGACAAGAGGACAAGGCGTGTCGTGTCTGCTCATAATGAAAAAGAATTCAACAAATTACTGGCTATGTCAGACTAGGAAAGTGCGATTGCTAGCAATCATTTCGATAATGGTCCTTGTGGAATATCTCTCTCACAAGTATCAATGCCTGCCGTCGCTAAGGTGGTCTAATTGTAATATGTATTTCAAGTTTTACCCGATAATATTCTGTTCGTATCTTGTCTAAACCCCGAACCTAATGAATAGTCACGTAAGAAATACAGTAAAACCTCTCTATAACGGTCACTAAATTGTGTTAATTAGTTGGTATTTAGGGCAGGTGACCGCTTAAAGCAAGGTGAAAGTAAAACAGAACCTGTTTTTCTTTCACCTTGCTTTAAGCAGCCACATGCCTTTAACACAAAATACTTGATGTAATTTAGTGGCCGTTATAGAGAGGTTTTTCTGTAATAACTAATGTGTATGCATCGCATTACATGTAATTTATATAGTTGCATATTAACACAGGATGTTTTGGTTGGTTTGTTGTTGTGTTGATTAACTCCGTTTCTGCCAACTACGGGCTAATTGGACGCCTAATAGAGAGGGAAGATGATACAGAGAGATCCGGACGCGATGCTCTGCTCTTATTATCGATAGAGTTTCTCTGGTTCTCTTAGATGCCCAGTATAAAACACTGATACATCGGACCTCGGTTTACAAAGTCTCATCCGAAGGAATTGGTCCGGCAGGGTATTGGCAGAAATTGTAAAACAGATCTATAAAAATTATACTTTTATTGGCAAAGACAAATGATGCACACCCGATCACGACGATCAGGTGTCCCTATAGGAGTCGTCTGATCTGTGTCTTCTGTGTTTGCAAAGACGTCTGGTATGATTCTACTTTGTTTGCAAAAGCGTAGCTATCAGATAAAGCCTACTTAACGGACAGTAATTTGGATGAGGCGGCGCGTGCAGTTATAGTAAGGGTTGGTAACTCTACAGGGGGAGCCACAGGCAGAGAGAGCATCCATGATTCCCTACTGCTTTTAACCATTATCTCACCTAAGCAGGAATTACCAATAATCACCAATTCATTTACTCTTATTTATTTCGGATGCAAGCAATAACGAGAGATGCCTATGATGGCAAAGAATATCGTGGCATTACTGGGGCATTATTACATCTAAATTGCATTCTTATTATAAAATCTTGTAGGTTCATTGCATACTGGGTTTACGGTTAATCACTCCTTTCGCTATCGAATTAGCTGTACAATTCTATTGTCAGGATCATGCATAGACGAATGATGGGTGTTGTTATTAATGTTTCTATTTCTGTGTTGATGCTTTTTGTTGTTTAGAAAACAATAAAATGGATGCTGATCCAAGCATAATTCTTAGCGCGCAGTCTTCTCCAAAGTTCTTAGTATACTGCAAATTCTGATAGCTGAAATCTACCCCTTAAATGCTCAAAGAGTCAAGCAGTTTTGATCCTGATGCCCACTTTGCATGAACCCCAACGATTTGGATCGAAACTGAAGATTCTAATGAGTGGTCACAGCATAGTCTTTGGAGAAATGACGATTTTAGTATTTGAAATACGCTCATTGGTGAAGAAATGGCGATTTAATATTTGAAATACGACCCTTGGTGGATAAATGACGATCTAATATTTGAAATACAACCCTTGGTGAAGAAATGACGATTGTAGTATTTGAATTACGCCCCATGGTAAAGAATGGACGCTTTTAGTATTTGAAATACGCCCCTTATCTATAGGCCTGCTTCAGTACTTTCCATTCCTTATTCACATGCTTTTAAAACAATATTCTTTGTTAAGGTTAGTGTGGGGACATTGTATATAGGATCACCTTAACCCATTACCTCATAGGCTATTTTAAATACAACCGCTTTGAATATATCTACCGAAAAGGAGCATTAACTAGAGAAAAGGAAATTAGAATTTTGTAGTTTGAAACCATTGTGATACATAGAGCATTTGCTCCTATAGGAGCAAATGCTCTACGTATCACAATGGTTTCACAAAGTGACCTTTACAGAGTCGTCAAAAGTAGTCAATATGAGCGAATGGGTTAAAGTGACATTTGTACTATCCAGTGCAACGTTATTTCACGAATTGCTCGATACATAAATTAAGGGAGATAATATCAGCAGGAATGAGACGGCAGCCTCACAACCATATACCATTAACACATGGGCTTAGCGCACATATTAATGACCATGTATGTACCAATTAATTCATAATGCATTTGTTTTATTCTTCAACCTATTACTTTATTAATAGTCATATAAGAAATAAGGATGGGGTGATTATTAATTAGATTAATTTTATAATAGCACATGAGCACAGGAAATTTGATAATGAGTCTGATGACAGAACCTATAGTATCAGATCTATTTTATTCCATAAGCAAACAGCAGATCCTGACAATACATCTACTACAAAAGCTGTCAGATCTGGGTCTTCTCTATTTGCAGATGCGTCAAAGGTGACCCTATTTATAGTAAAGGGTTAAAAAGCCCAATATAGTATCGTTATATTTTGAACTGAATGCCGAGACATGGCATTACTCTGGGTCTCTCCCTGGAATCCAACTGTTTGCAAAATGTCTTCCGAATTCTCCTGTCAGTATGAAAAGAATTAACCTAGACTAATTCATATCTGTCAAATGATGAAAACGCTTTCAGCCGACCTCAAACATACAAAAAATCCACAAGGGCCAAAATGAAGTAAAATCTGAAATTAAAATTAGCTCTGTATCCGGCTCTCTGAGCATGCAGACACTTTATCTATGTCTATTTAGTGATAAATCGACATCACGTCGAGACCAACAATACCCACTCAATTAGTCTGAGACTAGAAATTCAGTACTTGCTCATTATACCTTTGTGCTCAATTTCAAGATGTGAATTCTAATTGAAATACAGCCAGGCATTTTCTGTCGTGATATTGAGACGGATACAGTCAGATCTACAGATAAAGATGCATACCCAAATACTAAATTCGTTATTTCTCCACCGAACCCTATACTATGACCACTCTTTAGAATCGTCTCTTCGAGACGATTCTAAAGAGTGGTCATAGTATAGGGTTTGGTGGAGAAATAACGGATATATTCTTGAAAAAATGTAAATTTATGCATATTATCTGGACCCCTCTGTAAAGTCAATCCTTTCTACAACGATCACAACAATAGGGATCGTCTAATTTAAGATCTTTTACCCCTTTATTCCATGAATATTCATGTAAGAAATAATGAAATGAAGATTATTAATTAGCTTCATTTTTATACATTTGTAAACAGATCAGATGGCTCACCGACTTTGTTTTGAAAGAAATGCCAGGAACATTCTACATTTGAGAATTAAAGCAGACGACAATCTGTTAGCAGGGTGCTAGAGGTTAAATGCATTAACCCTTTCAACACTAAATGTTCAGAATGGACTAGGCCACCAGTGTTTAACTATAGAGTCCACAAAGTATGGAAGGGTAAATGTTAACCTTTTCAAGACTGAATTTTCAGAGTGGACTCGCCCACCATTGTTTAACTATAGAGTCCACTCAGCAAGAAAGGCTCGTAGTTGCTAGAGGATTTTGAATGACAAGCAGTACAGGTATTGATCTGGATCTGTACTGTTTGCAAATATCAGTACACTATGTGTACCACATCCTAAGGATTAGCTGTTAAGAATGCACAAGTCCGGAACAAAAGAAAAGAAACAACAAATAAGAGAGATAGCATTCATTTTCAAGATGAAGCAGATTATTTTGAGTTCACTGAACCAATCAATGTTTTATCAACACTACTTCCAAAGATAACGAAGAGTCTTTCCTGAGTTGAAGTGAACTGGTTGACATTTTGTTGTCATATTAGTATAAATTAACTCAATTTCAGATCAGGGTCCAGAAAA
Organism: Azorinus chamasolen; assembly: GCA_963576725.1. Taxonomy (NCBI): domain Eukaryota; kingdom Metazoa; phylum Mollusca; class Bivalvia; order Cardiida; family Solecurtidae; genus Azorinus; species Azorinus chamasolen. The sequence goes on along the minus strand of OY755243.1, from coordinate 53,007,581 downwards.
AATAGTTCGTTTCTACTTCTCGTTTATAAAACCCGAGAACAAATAGAGCATAGTTTCAGAAATCAACAGACGACACATTAAAACGGGCGACAAATATAAGCAACAGCCTTCGAAAGGACCCAAACCAATAATACCATTTACTCCTGAGAACATTTTCAGAGCACTGGGAATACTAGTATTTCCCCAAATTGAAAATGTAATTGGTACCCACAAACCCGCAATAAAACCCAAAATGTCTCAGTGATAAGCGGAAGCCTATATTTTCGTTTATTGCTGCTCTGTGTCATAAAAGGTTGCCGTATTCAACCAGTGCTTTTCGTAGCTAAATGAGACGGACAAGGTTGCTGAAGACTATTTTTAACTTTTTCTTGACAGGTCATACAGTTTAAGCTGTAATGGACAGTAAAACCTCTCCAAATCGGCAACTTAATTGATAAACATATGTGTCTTTAACCCATTCCCTCATATTGACGACTTTTGACGACTCTGTAAAAGTCACTTTGTGAAACCATTGTGATAAATAGAGCATTTGCTCCTATAGGAGCAAATGCTCTATTTATCAAAATGGTTTCAAACTACAAAATTCTAAACTTTTCCTTTTCTCTAGTTAATGCTCCTTTTCAGTAGATTTATTCAAATAGGTTGTATTTAAAAATAGCCTATGAGGTAATGGGTTGAAGTACCACGTGATTTTTAAAACCATGACTTACTTCTCTAATTGGTGACCGCTTAAGAAAGGTTTTACTGTATTTGTGGTTTGTAATGCTGGTAAATGGATGTGGGGATACGGGTTTGGTTCTGTAACATGCGAAGGGTAATTCATTGATGTTAGGACATCGCCAGTTACATTATTCTGACATCATGTCATCTTATATACTGATGTAACAGCTCCGAGGAATAATAGTATGAAAGTATTTGATATAATCAATCCTAACAGCGATCGAACCAGCGACATCCTGGCTATCTATATGACCTTCAGAAAGTCTACAATGTCTTTGAGATTTGTACGCGCTTGACAGTTTGCCTGCAGCCTTGACATTTGGCTACTTTGGACATTTCATCATTAAATAACTCTTTAAGTGGTGGATTTTCAAAAAAGTGGAAAGGTCCACCACTGTTTAATGATAAGGGACCAGCAAGTATGAACTGCTTAGTTTGCGAGAAGATTTTGAATACAAAAACAGCACAAACACTAATTGGAGAGCTCTTGAATCTGCACCTGTAGACACTGTCTGCTATTGCCAGTTAACTCGTGTCTTTATTCAAAAGGTTAATATTTAGTAATACTACCTGCATTATTTGCTCAAACCTTTTTGGACAAACAAATAACTTGCGGTGCATAAACCTATTAATATTGACAATAGTTTTCTTTCGTCTACAAAAACTTCCCAAAGATTTCAATTTGACAACTTTTCCTGTGTGAAAGGCGAGCGTAAGATGGTCTTTTTGTCCATAAAGACTTATTGGACATAAGCGGTTATAATATGATAGTGTTTGAATATTCAAGCCTAAATCTTGACCAAGCCAAACTGTCAGTGCAACTGATCATAGCTTAATAGTTAACCTAATTATTTCGCTAGCTATGAGTTATTTAGAGGTTAAGTTAAGACGCCACGCCATTGATGCTTTAGATAACACCGTGGAGAAGAAGACAATCTGGACTATATAAGGGAATAGAAAAACGCATACAGAACAAAACATCAATTGTGACACGAAAGGGAGCATTGAGTACAATATGTTAAACAAAGATCATGTCAAAGGAGATAGATGTAACCCTTTACTTGATAAAGACGTTTTCGCACCTTTGCAAACAGAGTAAACCCAAATCAGACGGCTCCTGTGGGCGCCGTCTGATTAGGGTCTGTTCTGTTTGCTTATGAAATAAGATAAATCTTATTATACACTATACAGTTTCTGCCACGACCCAAACTTCCTCTGTCCATAGGTCGGAATAAAACTACAGCACATTAATGTTCATGGTGCCCTTATTTCTTACATGAATATTCATGAGCAAAAGGGTTTACGACGCCATTTCATTGATGTATCAAATAACACCATAGAGAAGAAGATACTCTGGGCTATATAAAGATATAAAAACACGTTCAGTTCAAAACATTCATTCTGACACGAAGAGGCATTAAGTACAAATTGTCTGGAAGAGGTCATGTTAAAGGAGATAGCTGGGTTAAAGAACAGGCAGAAAAAAAGAGATTTATGCTAGAACCTCATTAAATTGACCACGTACTGAATAAATAAAGGAGTTTTGAAAACAACCATTCTCAGATTGAAAATATAAAAAAACTACTAAAATGTGTGACTTGTCATTTGATTCTTAAAAGCAGTCATAACAGTGAGTTTGGTGGGGGAAATACTGACTCTTGCGTATAAAATCATCATTAATCTGGTGCCTTCTTGTTCTACTAGATTACTGTCTTATTTCACTCTCTACTGCATAAATACGCATATGTATGTCTTTGCAAACAGGGTAGACCCAGATCAGGCGTTTCCTATAACAGCCGTCTAACAAAGTCTGCCCGTTTTGCTTATGCAATTGTACAGATAGGAATATACAGTCTCTGGCATGACAAAAATACTCTTGTTCGTACTGCCATTATATAGATTCAGCTAATTAATATTGTCATTAAATCTTAAATGAATATTCATGGTGTAATGTAAGTTTAGTATAACAAATATGGTAGCATATACAAACAGTTGACTATCGTTTCCGTGAGGATTTCTCTTCCATAGTCGGTGTTCGGTTAGGTTCACATTAGGTTATGCATTAAATATCACTGTATGTAACCGTACACCATGCCACCAACCTCATATTGCAATATTAAGTGCTGGCGTATGCAATTCCGTTCTGTAATATCATATACATTTTATGTCCCGAGTAGTCAGGCGAAAAGCTGTACACTGTATCATACAGTGTTTGTTTATGAAATACAGTAAAACCTCTCTTAACCGGAATTCTAGTCGAGAAGAATTTATATATTTTCGGCAGGTGATTGCTTAATGCAGGGTGAAAGTCATGCAGAAAGCTCCTATAGGAGCTTTCTGCATGACTTCCACCCTGCATTAAGCTGTCACCTGTCCCTAAGACCGATATTTATACTAGATTTAACTTCCGGTTAAGAGAGGTTTTACTGTACAGAATAGCCCCACTAAACCGGACTTTCAGTAGAGAAGATTTTAGATATTTTTTCAAGAAGATGGCCGATTAATGCATGGTGAAAGTCATGCAGGAAGCTCCTTTGGGAGCTTTCTTCATGACACTCATCCTTCATTAAGTTGCCACCTGTCTTATATACCGATATTGATACTAATTTGAATGTCCCATTTAGAGAGGTTTAACTGTACAGTAAAGCCTCTCCATAACGGCCACTAAATTGTGTTTATTAATTGGTGTTTAGGCCAGGTCGCTGCTTAAAGCAAGGTGAAATAGGAGCGTTCTGTTTTACTTTCACCTTGCTTTAAGCAGCCACCTGCCTTTAACACAAGCTACTTGATGTAATTTAGTGGCCGTTATAGAAAGGTTTTAATGTATATTAATTCTACCAGCTACATTTAGGTCCCATCACATTTGATTTAAGATCTATTTTGCAACTGTCAGGTTCAATCATTTGATTTAAGATCTATTTTGCTACCTCAGATCGCATTAGGTGATATAAGGTTTATTAGGTGATATAAGGTCTATTAGGTGATATAAGGTCTATTTTGTGATATCAGGTCTATTTTGCTCTTTTCAGGTCCATGTTGGTATAAACAGTCATTCCAGTACGTGTGTGGTCTAATCACCGGTGACACAATACTCCATACGCTAGTCAGAGGTAAGATATCTTATTATATAACCCAGTCCCTCCTTCTTTAACCCAACTCACTCACTCACTCACTCCTGGTCTATTTTTAGACCCAACGTCTTTGAATAAATCTACCAAAAAAGGAGCATTCACTAGAAAAAAGGGAAATTTTAGAAGTGTGCAGTTTTGAAACCATTGTGGTAAATAGAGCATTTGCTCCATAGGAGCAAATGCTCTATTTATCACATTGGTTTCACCATAACATTTTACAGATGCGTCATAAGGCGTTAGTAGGAGGAAATGAGTTAATCCTGTTTCCCATGACAACTATTCAAGAAATAATGACATCATCAATATCAATTAACTAAAATTTAATAATAACACTACGAACAAGGGAATTATTCATCATGACAGGAATTATCGAATCGGGTCTATATTATTTCACTAACAAACAGAGCAGACACTGGTCAGACAGCTCCTATAGGAGCCGTTTGTTCTGGGTCTACTCTGTTTGCAAAAGCGTATGTATGGATTAAAGAGTTAACTCCATAAGCATGTTTTATACGCCTTTGCAAACAGAGTAGAACCACGTCAGAGAACTTAGTATAGGAGCTTTGCTCTGTTTGCTAATGGAATAGTATATGCCTGATTCTACTGTTTGTTTTTGCCAAATCATCTTTTACATATATTTCGTACATATATTTTACATATTCATAGTTTACATATACATATTATCTGTTTACATATGTACATGAACATTGAATAAAGATTGAGCTAATAAGTATTCATACATTTGTTTATTTGGCGTTATTCTTAAAATTAAAATTCATGAGACAGATGTTTGATCGGAGATTTTCAGTAGCCGCTTGATCTGGATCTATCCCGTTTGCAAAGACATCAAATGACGTATGTAATTATGTTGTAAATGATTAAGGAATGATATAACTAATGATTTGGTACAAACTATTGCGGATGTCGACTATGAATGTCGTGTCATACCTCTCATATACTGGCACGTGCCACTATAGCTTCAGACTTTGCTTATCCATTTACCCCGTGAATACGCATTGTGACGCCTGTGCAAACAGAGTAAACCAAGATCAGATAGGAGCCGTCTGACCAAAGTCTGCTCTGTTTGCTTGTGAATTAATATAGACCAGATTCTACAGTTTCTGTCGTGGCCAAAGTATCCTCATTTCATATGCTTCTATAAACTTTCAACAAACTGATATTCATAAATTAATTATTTCGTACATGAATATTCATGGAGTAAAGGGTAAAAGAATGGGATGACTAATGATTTGGAACAAAATATTCCAGACGTCGACAATGAATGTCGTGTCAGGCCTCTCAAATACTGGCACGTGCCACTATAGTTTCATACTTTGCATATACATCCAATCAGATATATCTCTCTACATTAGTTCTGATATGTTTTGCAGTTAGTGATGCACAATAGTTACTGACCGCTGTTTGTCAGGCATGCTCCTTTAGGATGGGGGTACTATTGGCTGGTTTGTCTTTCCTATTACTTCTATGGATTTTGTGACAATAGAACCCCTTTAAAGCTGCCAAAATAATGAGTTTATCTTTAAAATGGTCTGTATGACATATTGGAGCTTAATGCAGAAACGAAAGCAATACAGAAAGCCCCGGTGTTACGTTCCCTTACATTTAGCTATAAGTCATCTTAGGACCGACGATTAAATTAATTGATAGTTCGCTGAAGAGCGGTAGTGTACCTTTAATTGAAGAACAATTGAATACGAAACGACATTTGCTCCTGCTCAGACAACGGCAAATATTCAGCTTTAGCAAATACACCTACACTAGAAACTCTCTAAAAGAATAACTTAATGAATAGATGATTCTGTGTTTGTTTATGGAATAATATACTGAGTCTACGGTTTCTACTTTGGGAAACGTTTCATGTGTTAATATGCCATTTCAAATGTCAATCTAAATGATATTCATGATGCCATCATTTCTTACATGAATATTCATGGAGTGAGGGGTTCAGTTGCTACATGTCTTGTAAACTTATACTTAGACATGATTATAGAAGCTTTACCGTACATGACCCTATAGGCTACTAGGAACATAAAAATATTTGTATAATTCCCCAACCATTGGATGTCCGTGAAGTTGGCTACTTGTTCCTTGTTCCCAGTTCGACATTCAATGGATTGTGAATGTTCAATAGCAAACAAGTAGCTAACTTCACAGCCCGTTACTTATTCGACTGTTTTCGTTTTTGTGAATAACGAACCGGGAATAAGTAGCCAACTTCACATCCCGTTACTTATTCAATTATTTTTCGTTATTTTGAATAAGGAACCGGGAATAAGTAGCTAACTTCACATCCCGTTACTTATTCGATTATTTTCGTTGTTCCGAATAACGAACCGGGAATAAGTAGCTAACTTCACATCCCGTTACTTATTCGATATTTTCGTTTTTGTGAATAACGAACCGGGAATAAGTAGCCAACTTCACACCCAGTTACTTATTCAATTATATTCGATATTCTGAATAACGAACCGGGAATAAGTAGCTAACTTCACATCCCGTTACTTATTCAATTATTTTCGTTATTTTGAATAACGAACCGGGAATAAGTAGCTAACTTCACATCCAGTTACTTATTCGATTATTTTCGTTTTTGTGAATAACGAACCGGGAATAAGTAGCTAACTTCACATCCCGTTACTTATTCGATATTTTCGTTTTTGTGAATAACGAACCGGGAATAAGTAGCTAACTTCACATCCAGTTACTTATTCAATTATTTTCGTTTTTGTGAATAACGAACCGGGAATAAGTAGCCAACTTCACATCCCGTTACTTATTCAATTCTTTTTCGTTATTTTGAATAAGGAACCGGGAATAAGTAGCTAACTTCACATCCCGTTACTTATTCGATTATTTTCGTTGTTCCGAATAACGAACCGGGAATAAGTAGCTAACTTCACATCTCGTTACTTATTCGATATTTTCGTTGTTCTGAATAACGAACCGGGAATAAGTAGCTACCATCACATCCCGTTACTTATTCGATTATTTTCGTTTTTGTGAATAAGGAACCGGGAATAAGTAGCTAACTTCACACCCCGTTACTTATTCAATTATTTTTCGTTATTTTGAATAAGGAACCGGGAATAAGTAGCTAACTTCACATCCCGTTACTTATTCGACTGTTTTCGTTTTTGTGAATAAGGAACCGGGAATAAGTAGCTAACTTCACACCCAGTTACTTATTCAATTATATTCGTTATTCTGAATAACGAACCGGGAATAAGTAGCTAACTTCACATCCCGTTACTTATTCAATTATTTTCGTTAATTTGAATAACGAACCGGGAATAAGTAGCTAACTTCACATCCCGTTACTTATTCGATTATTTTCGTTTTTGTGAATAACGAACCGGGAATAAGTAGCTAACTTCACATCCCGTTACTTATTCGATATTTTCGTTTTTGTGAATAACGAACCGGGAATAAGTAGCTAACTTCACATCCCGTTACTTATTCGATTATTTTCGTTTTTGTGAATAACGAACCGGGAATAAGTAGCTAACTTCTCATCCCGTTACTTATTCGATTATTTTCGTTTTCTGAATAACGAACCGGGAATAAGTAGCTAACTTCACATCCCGTTACTTATTCAATTAGTTTCGTTAATTTGAATAACGAACCGGGAATAAGTAGCTAACTTCACATCCCGTTACTTATTCGATAATTTTCGTTGTTCCGAATAACGAACCGGGAATAAGTAGCTAACTTCACATCCCGTTACTTATTCGATTATTTTCGTTGCTCTGAATAACGAACTGGGAATAAGTAGCTAACTTCACATCCCGTTACTTATTCAATTATTTTCGTTATTTTGAATAACGAACCGGGAATAAGTAGCCAACTTCACGTCCAGTTACTTATTCGATTATTGTCGTTTTTGTGAATAACGAACCGGGAATAAGTAGCTAACTTCACATCCCGTTACTTATTCGATTATTTTCGTTATTCTGAATAACGAACCGGGAATAAGTAGCTAACTTCACACCCCGTTACTTATTCGATTATTTTCGTTTTTGTGAATAGCGAACCGGGAATAAGTAGCTAACTTCACATCCCGTTACTTATTCGATAATTTTCGTTGTTCCGAATAACGAACCGGGAATAAGTAGCTCACTTCACATCCCGTTACTTATTCGATTATTTTCGTTTTTGTGAATAAGGAACCGGGAATAAGTAGCTAACTTCACATCCCGTTACTTTTTCAATTATTTTCGTAATTCTGAATAACGAACCGGGAATAAGTAGCTAACTTCACATCCCGTTACTTATTCAATTATGTTCGTTATTTTGAATAAGTAACAGAGAATAAGTAACTAACTTCACATCCAAATACTGATTCAATTATATTAGTCATTTTGAATAACGAACCGGGAATAAGAAACTATATACATGTATACAATGGACTCTCATTACCACGGCATTCCTTCCAACGTTAATCTTTTGTAGCGACAGTATACTTTTAAACCGAGTTACTGCATCGTAACTCTGCAACTCCATCGTAGATCTTTATGTGTTTGCTGCGTTAAGTAATTACAGTGGAGAAACTGTTATTCTTTCCAACTTATTGCGTTTCAAACGCGTTTTAAAGCCGTTTAAGTCAATGACTTGGGTCTACAATTATAAAAAAGGATATGCTACATTCTATTATGAATGTGACTTTAGATGTTAGCACTGTAGGTTAATGGGTCTTTTCGTATTGGAAAATTATTCTATTCAAACTTTTTGTTAACAGCGTAAACCTAAATCACGTAGAAACTGTCTGATCAGGATCTGCGCTGATTGCTTAGTCCGTAGACTTATTTCTTTAGATTCGATCATGGTTGTCTAGCGTCTCTGTAATCCCTGTAAATGAATATGCAAGAGGTCATGAAATCTTTAATAAATATTCTTAAGAGAAAAAAGAATTAATAAACACCAGTTAGCTCTGTTGACAGCAGACACCAAATTTGCTTTAAAATCAATTTCCCGATCCTTCTCGTATTATGTAAACGGCTTTACGCTCGTTTGCAAATAGAGTAGATCCAGATCGGACAGTTCCTGTAGGAGCTGTCTGACCAGGTTCTGCTCTGTTGCTTATGTTGATCTAATCCTATAGTTTCTGTCAGAGCCAAAGATCCCTTTGAAAAATTAGCATTGTGAAAAAAAGGCGTGTAAGAAAAAAATGAGTTCATGGAGATCGAGTTTTTGTAATGATACATGAGTACATGAAAGTTTGGCTTTGACAGTAATTGTACAACCAGACCTACCGGTATATTATTTCATAAGCAAACCGATAAGAGTTAGACCCTGATCAGTGATCAAGGAGCTACAGCAGAAGCTGTCTGATCTGGATGTACTCTGTTTGTAAATTTATTTCATTACGTTTGATCTGGGTCTACTGTGTTTGCATTGACATAAACAGGCACGTTGAGTGAAGGGTTTATAGTCGTGAAGAGATTTACTCACACATAATTTTTCATCGATTTCAATACCTAAAGATATTGGCAAAGAACACATCTTGCATTTTTCTTTCGGTGATCGAAATTTTTTTATCAGTGTTTAAAATTTTACTCCTTCTTTTATTTTGATAAGATCTAGATCTTTTACTCCTCCTTTTAATTTGGTAAGATCTAGATAAGATATATTATAACATGTATTTATACAGTCTCATGGCGTTCATTCATGTTGTGTAAAATGTCTTTCCGGCTACTGTACAGTAGGGTCCGTAGCAAATCTGGTAAAATAATTGTTGAATAGATCTAGATCAAATCAAGCTAAACTATCTAGAATTCACTTTATCTAAATTTAAAAGATCTAAATCGTCGGGATTCAATTGTGATAAGGTATAGATCTAATTAGTCAAAATATAGATTTCTTCTATTTTTTCGTGAACTAGTGATTCAATCCAGATAAGATCCAACTCATATCCAGATCACATTAGATCAGATTAGATCATACCATATCAGGTCAGAAGTGATTCAGATCCAGATCCAAATCAGATCAAGATCAGACGAGATCTAGATCCAGATCAGATAAGATCAGATCGGGTTTGTTCATGTAGTGAGAGTAGTTGAGTAACTTAGCGTGCGCAATTGACAAATTCATGATTAACAGATGTTTGACTCAACTCTATGTCATGTTATCAAGTCACACATACGTTGTAGCAGGTTGTACACATTGTTAGTAAATAAACATTACCAGCCTAGATTAAACAAGACGTATCTCATCGTCTGATTTGAATCCAAACTGTTAAAATATGTAACCAGATAAAGATCAACAAAGTCTTGAAATAATGAAAATCTACAAAATAATAAATGTATGCTCTAAAAATGTGATGTCGGAAATCTTACGTAATTAGTGTGATATAAAACAGCATAGATCGAGGTTCTCTATCTATTAAACTCTATCACCGATTATCCTTTCACTCGTTCTCCTGAATAAAGCTGTTATTTATCTAAGTGTTTTGTGACCTTTATTATGCTAAGCACGATATAACTTGCATTTGTAAACACCTTGGATCCAGATGAGGCACCGAGATGAGGATCCAAGCTGTTTGACACTTGTTCAATAGTTTCTCATACAGTTTCTCAAAGCAGAAGTAAGTAAACAATGTAACAAAGCAAGTAAAAATGAAACACATCAGAATAATTTTCAGCACAAAATGAGTTAATTTAGATGCTGTGCAGTAACTGCAAACTCCGCCCAATTAACCGGATCAACACATCTATATAGATCTTGACTTAGACTGGATAAACATATGATCTGATCCGATCTGATCTGGATCAAGATCTGGATCTGGATCTCATCTGGTCATATCTAGTCTGACTTTATGTAATCTGGGATGCTATGATCTAATCGATCTGATCTGCTTTGATCAAAACAAGTACACTATTAGATTTAGATCAGAACTAGATCAGATCCAGTTCAGATTTTGATCTAATATAATCGTATCTGGATCTGAGCTGATCTTGATTTGAGTTGATCTGATCGGATACAAACCAGATACAGATCAGATTCCGATCAGCTTTATATCTGATCTATTCTTATCTCATTTCATCTCATCAATTCACATGAATCTCGTCAATTCACATGAATATGTATCTAGGGATTATAGAAGTCGAATATGAAGCTGGCTGCCAGTTGCCAGCTGACTAGTCGTGATCAACTCTGTTTTGATATGTTAAGAGCGAATTTGAAGCTGGCTGCCAGTTGCCAGTTGACGGTTCGCTATTAAACAATTTCTGAAGTTACATTTGATTTGGCAGCTGGCTGCCAATTGCCGGTTGACTATTCAAATGAGTATTTATTACCAGTCAGAGTAAATCCTTGGAATTTGATTGGCAAGTTTGCTAAAAACTGCCGGGGTGTACAGAACCGTATTCGGGGGCTTCCACGGAGAATACAGAATTCAAATTTGACGTCGATTCGAAATTTCATATCGTCCTTAGTCCATTAATTCTTGACGGATTACGACCAAAAATCGATAATAAACGTAAAAGATTGTTCCTCATATGTTCCTCAATTTGACACTATCAACTTCTAGGTACAACGTGTAACCGTTTAAACTCAAATGTTTACAAGTGAATATTGAATTCCTCTTTCGAAATTGCTCTGAGACGACGTCATATTTGCTCTGTGATGACGTCTCATGTCAGCAAAAATAAAAGTTGTTCCTTTCTTAATTAGGTAAGTCGGATCTCTGACTGGTAATAGATTAATTACACGGTAATTTGGCAGGGTGTGAAGTTAACTACTTATTCCTGGTTCCTTATTCAGAATAACGAAAATAATTGAATAAGTAACTGGGTGTGAAGTTAGCTACTTATTCCCGGTTCGTTATTCAAAATAAAGAAACTAATTGAATAAGTAACTGGATGTGAAGTTAGCTACTTATTCCCGGTTCGTTATTCAAACTAACGAAAATAATTGAATAAGTAACGGGATGTGAAGTTAGCTACTTATTCCCGGTTCGTTATTCAAACTAACGAAAATAATTGAATAAGTGACTGGATGTGAAGTTAGCTACTTATTCCCGGTTCGTTATTCAAAATAACGAAAATAATTGAATAAGTAACGGGATGTGAAGTTAGTTACTTATTCCCGGTTCGTCATTCAGAACAACGAAAATAATCGAATAAGTAACGGGATGTGAAGTTAGCTACTTATTCCCGGTTCCTTATTCAAAATAACGAAAAATAATTGAATAAGTAACGGGATGTGAAGTTAGCTACTTATTCCCGGTTCGTTATTCACAAAAACGAAAATAATCGAATAAGTAACGGGATGTGAAGTTAGCTACTTATTCCCGGTTCCTTATTCACAAAAACGAAAATATCGAATAAGTAACTGGATGTGAAGTTAGCTACTTATTCCCGGTTCGTTATTCGGAACAACGAAAATAATCGAATAAGTAACTGGATGTGAAGTTAGCTACTTATTCCCGGTTCCTTATTCAAATTAACGAAACTAATTGAATAAGTAACGGGATGTGAAGTTAGTTACTTATTCCCGGTTCGTTATTCAGAAAACGAAAATAATCGAATAAGTAACGGGATGAGAAGTTAGCTACTTATTCCCGGTTCGTTATTCACAAAAACGAAAATAATCGAATAAGTAACGGGATGTGAAGTTAGCTACTTATTCCCGGTTCGTTATTCACAAAAACGAAAATATCGAATAAGTAACGGGATGTGAAGTTAGCTACTTATTCCCGGTTCGTTATTCACAAAAACGAAAATAATCGAATAAGTAACTGGATGTGAAGTTAGCTACTTATTCCCGGTTCGTTATTCAAATTAACGAAAATAATTGAATAAGTAACGGGATGTGAAGTTAGCTACTTATTCCCGGTTCGTTATTCAGAATAACGAATATAATTGAATAAGTAACTGGGTGTGAAGTTAGCTATTTATTCCCGGTTCCTTATTCACAAAAACGAAAACAGTCGAATAAGTAACGGGATGTGAAGTTAGCTAATTATTCCCGGTTCCTTATTCAAAATAACGAAAAATAATTGAATAAGTAACGGGATGTGAAGTTAGCTACTTATTCCCGGTTCCTTATTCACAAAAACGAAAATAATCGAATAAGTAACGGGATGTGATGGTAGCTACTTATTCCCGGTTCGTTATTCACAAAAACGAAAATATCGAATAAGTAACGGGATGTGAAGTTAGCTACTTATTCCCGGTTCGTTATTCACAAAAACGAAAATAATCGAATAAGTAACTGGATGTGAAGTTAGCTACTTATTCCCGGTTCCTTATTCAAAATAATGAAAATAATTGAATAAGTAACGGGATGTGAAGTTAGCTTCTTATTCCCGGTTCGTTATTCAGAATAACGAAAATAATCGAATAAGTAACGGGATGTGAAGTTAGCTACTTATTCCCGGTTCGTTATTCACAAAAACGAACATAATCGAATAAGAAACTGGACGTGAAGTTAGCTACTTATTCCCGGTTCCTTATTCAAAATAACGAAAATAATTGAATAAGTAACGGGATGTGAAGTTAGCTACTTATTCCCGGTTCGTTATTCGGAACAACGAAAATAATCGAATAAGTAACGGGATGTGAAGTTAGCTACTTATTCCCGGTTCCTTATTCAAAATAACGAAAAATAATTGAATAAGTAACGGGATGTGAAGTTAGCTACTTATTCCCGGTTCGTTATTCACAAAAACGAAAATAATCGAATAAGTAACTGGATGTGAAGTTAGCTACTTATTCCCGGTTCGTTATTCAGAATAACGAATATAATTGAATAAGTAACTGGGTGTGAAGTTAGCTACTTATTCCCGGTTCCTTATTCACAAAAACGAAAACAGTCGAATAAGTAACGGGATGTGAAGTTAGCTACTTATTCCCGGTTCCTTATTCAAAATAACGAAAAATAATCGAATAAGTAACGGGATGTGAAGTTAGCTACCTATTCCCGGTTCCTTATTCACAAAAACGAAAATAATCGAATAAGTAACGGGATGTGATGGTAGCTACTTATTCCCGGTTCGTTATTCACAAAAACGAAAATATCGAATAAGTAACGGGATGTGAAGTTAGCTACTTATTCCCGGTTCGTTATTCACAAAAACGAAAATAATCGAATAAGTAACTGGATGTGAAGTTAGCTACTTATTCCCGGTTCCTTATTCAAAATAATGAAAATAATTGAATAAGTAACGGGATGTGAAGTTAGCTTCTTATTCCCGGTTCGTTATTCAGAATAACGAAAATAATCGAATAAGTAACGGGATGTGAAGTTAGCTACTTATTCCCGGTTCGTTATTCACAAAAACGAACATAATCGAATAAGAAACTGGACGTGAAGTTAGCTACTTATTCCCGGTTCCTTATTCAAAATAACGAAAATAATTGAATAAGTAACGGGATGTGAAGTTAGCTACTTATTCCCGGTTCGTTATTCGGAACAACGAAAATAATCGAATAAGTAACGGGATGTGAAGTTAGCTACTTATTCCCGGTTCCTTATTCAAAATAACGAAAAATAATTGAATAAGTAACGGGATGTGAAGTTAGCTACTTATTCCAGGTTCGTTATTCACAAAAACGAAAATAATCGAATAAGTAACTGGATGTGAAGTTAGCTACTTATTCCCGGTTCGTTATTCAGAATAACGAATATAATTGAATAAGTAACTGGGTGTGAAGTTAGCTACTTATTCCCGGTTCCTTATTCACAAAAACGAAAACAGTCGAATAAGTAACGGGATGTGAAGTTAGCTACTTATTCCCGGTTCCTTATTCAAAATAACGAAAAATAATCGAATAAGTAACGGGATGTGAAGTTAGCTACCTATTCCCGGTTCCTTATTCACAAAAACGAAAATAATCGAATAAGTAACGGGATGTGAAGTTGGCTACTTATTCCCGGTTCGTTATTCAGAACAACGAAAATATCGAATAAGTAACGGGATGTGAAGGTAGCTACTTATTCCCGGTTCGTTATTCACAAAAACGAAAATATCGAATAAGTAACGGGATGTGAAGTTAGCTACTTATTCCCGGTTCGTTATTCACAAAAACGAAAATAATCGAATAAGTAACTGGATGTGAAGTTAGCTACTTATTCCCGGTTCGTTATTCACAAAAACGAAAATATCGAATAAGTAACGGGATGTGAAGTTAGCTACTTATTCCCGGTTCGTTATTCACAAAAACGAAAATAATCGAATAAGTAACTGGATGTGAAGTTAGCTACTTATTCCCGGTTCGTTATTCAAAATAACGAAAATAATTGAATAAGTAACGGGATGTGAAGTTAGCTACTTATTCCCGGTTCGTTATTCAGAATATCGAATATAATTGAATAAGTAACTGGGTGTGAAGTTGGCTACTTATTCCCGGTTCGTTATTCACAAAAACGAAAATATCGAATAAGTAACGGGATGTGAAGTTAGCTACTTATTCCAGGTTCGTTATTCGGAACAACGAAAATAATCGAATAAGTAACGGGATGTGAAGTTAGCTACTTATTCCCGGTTCCTTATTCAAAATAACGAAAAATAATTGAATAAGTAACGGGATGTGAAGTTGGCTACTTATTCCCGGTTCGTTATTCACAAAAACGAAAACAGTCGAATAAGTAACGGGCTGTGAAGTTAGCTACTTGTTTGCTATTGAACATTCACAATCCATTGAATGTCGAACTGGGAACAAGGAACAAGTAGCCAACTTCACGGACATAACCATTGGCCACTATCGCGTTTATCTCAAAACAGACTCTCATGGAATCTATCGACATGCATTGGTCAATAAAACGTGACAGCTGCAATGTGTTTTAATTCCCCAATGTCCAACATGGACCGCATAAACGCGTGGCCAGAGCCTCTTTCTATCAAAACAATTATCCTTCCTCTATGATGCAGGTAATATTTGACATGTCAGACTCTCTCCAATGGCCTTAAGGTCGTGTCAGTAGTGATGGCTTGCACTTCCTTTCTCCAACGCTCAAAACCATTTGCCATGCGCATGTCATTGCTGAATTCGCTAATCGTGTTTTTGTTCAAACCAAATCATCATTATCAACAACATCTCTGTATTGGTGAGCAGAGACATTAATCAGATTCAAAGAAAACCCAACTATGATCAGGAAACAACCTCTTGTGAATACAAAACAGTTTCCAACAGGTCTATTTAACCCTTTCGCTGCCAATGCCGGATCTGTGATTACCTATGCAAACAGTTTGGATCCAGATGAGACGCCGAGTAACTCGGCGTCTCATCAGGATCCTAACTGATTGTTACTGTTACTATGTTTTTGAAACAAAAATGAAGAAAATCAAAAGAATGAAAATTTGTAGCAGACGACAAAGTTAGCAGACGACATAGTTTGGCAGCGAAAAGGTTAAAGGATATCACGGTGCAGCATGGCGACTGCATCACGTTCGTTTCATGTATTTATTTTGTCAGTAAGGGGCTGTCTTCATTTGCACCATAAACATGCTTGTTTATATTCATAACAGAGTGTAGTGTGCTTTCTGCCAAGGACTATGTTGTCAGTAGTCATTTTGCACATTTTCATCTGACGAACGAAATCTAAGACCAGAGATATAAACTTGGTGTAACATGGTGAATGCACCGTCTTTAACCCTTTACTTCATGAATAATCATGTTAGAAATAATGACATTATACGTGTAAATATTAATTATATTATTTGTTATAATAGCACATGGACAAAGGAAGTTTTGGCCATGGCAGAAATATAATCTATAATATAATATGCAAATAGAGCAGACCCTGATCAAACGGCTCCTATAGGAGAAGTCTGATCTGGGTCTACTCTGCAAAAGCGTAGAAAGGCGTATTTATGGAGTAAATGGTTAAACCCTTTGTCTGATAGGCATTTTGCCAACAGATTTTATCTAGCTGAGACGTCAGGTATAGTCGGCGTCTCAGCTTCGAGATGAACCCTTTGTCCTATGAATATTCATGTAAGAAATAATATTTGTAGGTATGAATATTAATATAATTTAATAAATACCATGACATATGAACAAGTAAAAACTGTATAATCATATAGCTATATCGCGATAAGCAAATAGAGCAAACTTTTTTTTAAAAAACAAAAAAGAAAAAAAAGACAATTACGTTTACAGAGTTCCAGATAAGAGTGTAAATTAAAATATTTTCAAGAACAGCATATTTATTTCTACACCAAACCTTATGCTGTGACCACTCTTTAGAATCCTCTCTTCGAGACGATTCTAAAGAGAGGCCACAACATAGGGTTTGGTGGAGAAATGACCATTTTAGTATTTTAGTATCTGTTGCTCTGGTGTAGAATGGGAAGAATGGTATTGTAAGGAATGTCAAATATATCGACTCGTTCAAATTCAATGTCCTTTTAAAACACATTCCCTCATATTGACTACTTTTGACGACTCTGTAAGAGTCTATTTGTGAAACCATTGTGATAAATAGAGCATTTGCTCCTATAGGAGCAAATGCTCTATTTATCACAATGGTTTCAAACTACAAAATTCTAAAATTTTCCGTTCCTCTAGTTAATGTTCCTTTTTCGTTAGATTTATTCAAAGAGGTTGGATCTAAAAATAGCTTATGAGGTATGGGTTAAAAGCGAAACAGGGATCTACAATGTATATCCTGATTAAAGGGCTCCTGGTGATCAGGGTATATGCTGTTTGCTTATTCTTCAAAGCTCACATCGACAAAAAGCTCTTGCAGAAACATCCACTAGAATAAAAGCAAGATTCGTGCAATATAGTAAAACCTCTCTATAACAACCACTAAATTACATCAAGTATTTTGTGTTAAAGGCGGGTGGATGCTAAAAGCAAAGTGAAAGTAAAACAGAACGCTCCTATAGGAACGTTCTGTTTTACTTTCACCTTGCTTTAAGCAGTCACCTGCCCTAAATACCAACTAATTAACACAATTTAGTGGCCGTTATAAAGAGATTTTACTTATACATTTCGGACGAGTTCCCTAAGAAATGCAGGTTAAAAGTATGTTATGACTGGTTTGCTTTAAGTCTTCGATGTTGCATTTGATAACCTACGATCCTATAAAATAGTGTATGCTTATTATGACTAGTGTTCTAATATAAGACATTAACAGCATAGTCTGATGCGGCATAATCTCTCTATTGCCATATTTGTTTTAATAAACATGGTTGATTTTTTAAAAAAAGCAAGTGGGAGCTTAATGCATGTGAAAGAATGGGAGCATAACTTTAATCTTGCATTAAGCTACCACACGCCTTTAGGACTCAGCTTTATACATATTGTTGGTGATTGCAATAGAGAGGGTTTACTGTGATAACAACAAAATACGTATCAAAAACATTATCTCGGCTATTAACTCCAGCGAGCAAAGTTTTCTGTCCGCTATCGCCACTGGCACTCTGGCAGTGTGTGAGGTAACTCATTCACAAAGTCGTATTGGTCATAGAAAAGGAAATATTTTAATGCTACCCGCTATTAGTGTGACCATGCCCCAGTTTCTTAATTTGAATAAAAAAGCCTTTATATTTTCCACTGTCGTTTACTTGTTTGGAGATTGTAGAATTTGATCTTAGAACACGCTATCGGATGGCTTGTGTAGGCTGAAACATACGTCTCTGGTGTGAGTATGTAAAACTCCGTGCAAATATCACACATCTCTGGGAGGATTTTCAGACATACGCTGCGCTTTTTCATCCCAAGTGATTATGGAAATGATCTCCCCGTAAATATCTTCCTCACGCTCCTTAGACATAACAATTGAAATTTAAACCTGAAACAGATCGGCAATCACAATTTCAAATCAGACAAGATGAGATTGTCAGAGATTCAGCATTGACTTGTATTAAATCCAAATGAACCATTTCTGTATGTTGTTTCCAACCTCGCTGCCACATAATACCAGGCTGCTACATATCAAATTAGCACTAAAAGGCATCGTAGCTAACGAGTTGCATACTAAAGTGGTACGTTTGATATACAGTAAAACCCCGCTAATGCGACCACCTAAAATAGGTATAATTCTGGGTGCTAGATGCAGGTCGTAGCTTAATGCAGGACAAACGTAATGCAGAAAGGTCACAGAGGAGCTTTCTGCATTACATTTGCCCTGCATTAAGCAACCATCTGCGTATAAAGACATCCATGTTTATTCATTAGGTGATCGCATTAGAGGGGTTCTACTGTACGCGATTACACTCCTTTGTGAGTATTTGAAGCCAAACTCAGAGGACCAGATAAGATGCGCAAATTGGAACATTTTCAAAAATAACTCCTTTATTTCTCCATCAAACCTCTCGAAGACACTATTCAAAAGTGTGATCACAATAATTGTAGGGTCTGGTGGAGAAATAATGATTTTAGTATTTGAGTACGTAACTTTATCTGTTGATCTGCAAACTGATAGAGCCAAGTTTGCAAAGGCTTCAAATACACAATAGCGCTAATAAGATCACTCAAAAGAAGCATAATTCTGGATTTTTGAAACAGCAAGCAGCTTCACACAGGGCAAAGGTAATGTAGAAAGCTCCTATCGGAGCTTTCTGCATTACTTTTGCCCTGCATTTAGCAGCCGCCTGCTTTTACAGACTCCTGTGTTAGTGAAGTATGTGGTCGCAATAGCGAGACCTTACTATACAGTGAAACCTCTCTACATCGCTCGCTCAATAGAAAGCAGTGTGTTCTTGAAGCTCCTGAACATTTTATCAGTATGCCAACTTTAACATTTTCCTTTCTATAAACGCCTTTTTACACATTTGCAAACAGAGTATACCCAGATCAGACATGGGAGCCGTCTGATCAGGGTCTGTCCTGTTTGCTAATGGAATTTGATAGATCAGTTCTTTAGTTTCTAAAATGGCTACACTGTTCCACCTTCCATATTTCATTCTAACCATTTTGTCCATGAATATTCAGTAGGTATTGAAAATTTGGAATAAACATAGAACAGGGAAAGAGTTAAGGAGAAAATGTCTGTATAACTTTGTAGTAAAACTGTTGAGTAAAAATCCATTCAATGGCTCTGAGAATATTTTGTTTCATACGAGTACATTGTTTGTAGTATGTTTTATTCCTGAATGGTGGGTTATTGATTTTATCAGATTAACCTGTTCCCTTATGTAAGCGCATTTTGACGCATCTGCAAACAGAGTAGACCCAGATCAGACGGCTACTATAGGAGCCGTCTGATCAGGGTCTGCTCTGTTTGCTTATGGTGTAATATAGATCTGATTCTACAGCTTCTGTATGAGCCAAAATGTCATGTGTTCATATGCCATTATAAAAATAATCGTATGACGTCATTATTTACTACATACATATTCATCAGGGAAAGGATTAATTCTTTCAACGCTGGATTTTCAAATGGACTATTCCAAAATTCGCACAGGTCAAGCTTACCGTGCATATTCAGGGATGTTTAAAAAGAAAAGTGTAATATGACAATCAGTATAGACCCTAGTGAGAGGACTCATTTGAAATGGTAAAGAAATATTCAAGGAACTAAGGGTTTTAACAAATATCTCCTTTGGAGATTTTATGAATACGGGACCCAGTCTTGTAAGGCACACAATAGCGTCATGTAGAGCGAAAGTTATGCAGGAAACTCCCATAGGAGCTTTCTGCATTTCTTTACTTCAATATTAATTAGCTTCTTTCATTTAATCCTTAATTGATAGTGATGCATTTAATGCCTTTACAAACAGAATAGACTCATTGTCTGCACAGTTTGCTACACTGCACTGTTTGCTCATAATACATGTATAAATCTAATCATACAGTTTCTGTCATGACTATAAATTAATGTGTTCATATGAAAATACAGTTTATGCAATGACTATACATTAATGTGTTCATATAAAAAAACCCAGTTTCTGCCATTACTTTACAGTGATTAAACTTCGTCTAATTGATATCCAATTAATATCCACGATGACATCATAATATTGCACGAATATACATATGGTAAATAGCTAATGCGCTCATATTTATTTATTAACTGGTCGCTGTTAGTTTAGTTAACACATATTTTATTTCCATTCTATACATACATGTACATTGGATACATACATGGTTGGTCGCTGTTACGATGTTCTGCTAAACTAATCACATTGCAGGATAAATGGTATTCAGACAGTGGAGACCCAGATTAGCCACTGAGTTGGAATGCATTTGAAACAGCCTTGATATTGATCACAGCAATATGAATATGATAATTACAGCAAAATGCAATGAAGCATATTTAAATCAAACTCAAGTCTTAAATTATATTATATTCTGCCTTTATATATTTTATATCTATTACTGTATGTAAATGTTTTTATGTATATCGTATGGTGTCATGTAAGTCGCGATGCGGCTGGATGTTAATGTTAAAGGTGTATAACACTGTTAATCATTGTATATATTAACATATGACACGTTAATAAACTATTTATCTGTCTGTCTGTCTGTGAACAAGATAGAAACGGTGATCCCCAGTACATCTTAGCCATATGAACAAGATAAACAAACAATAAAGCAACGATGACCCCATACAACCTAAACATGTGAGCAAGATAGAAAACAACGCAACATTAACACCAATATAGTTTAGACATATGAGCAGAGCAACAGTAACCCCTAAATGACCATGGTCGCTCTATTTTTAAATTGACGAGATACATGTACAAAAACAGGGAACATAGAGAAATCTCTTTATTGGTGATGACAAATCAAATTACGATACCAAAGCCAGACTAGCGATGTCGGACTGATGACTAACATGCAATGAAGATACTTTTCTCCAGTAACATGATCACTGCATCTGTCTGTCAAAATCTGTAGAACCCATTTTAAGACACTTCTCACTGATTTAATAATTGTCTTAACCAGCCGTCTGATCAGGGTCTGCTCTGTTTGATTATGGTATAATATATATCTAATTCTACAGTATTTGTCTGAGCCAAAATGTTATGTGTTAATGTACCATTATAAAAAAATAATTAAATTCTTACTTATGATGTTCTTATTTCCAATATGAATATTCAACGAGTAACGGGTTAATGAGCAATCAAGGGTATCGTTAAAAGCAGGCTGTTTTGCTAAATGCAGTACTAAAGTAATGCAAAAAGCTCCTGTGGGTGCTTTTTATGTGCTGCTTTTTGTACTACTTTCGTTCTGCATTAAGTGTCGTCTGCAATAATAATTTCATATTAATTACAATTCTAAACTAAATAATAAAGGTATATTAGTAAAACATTTATATTTAAAAACCTGTATGCTTGGGCTTGAAAAGGCGGCATCTGACCTGGGACTGCACTGTTTTCAATGGTGCCAACAGGCGACATTGGCGCCGAAAGAGTTAAAGACACAAACTCATTCCTTCATATTGACGCCTTTGGATGCCTTTGTAAAAGTCACTTTTTTAAAACCATTGCGATAAATAGAGCATTTGCTCCATAGGAGCAAATGCTCTATTTATCACAATGGTTTAAAAACTACACAATTCTTAAACTTGTAAACCTCTTTGCTAGTAAGTGCTCCTTTTCGGTAGAATTTTTCACAAAGAGGTTGGATCTCAATATAGCCTATGGGGGAATGGGTTAAAAAGTGCAGTTTCAACTGTGTTTATACAGCTTCTTATTCTTTACTAACTTGTTGAAAATTAATGATGACAGACCGCCTCCGCATAACAAGACACTTCGGTCACTATTCAATGACGAATGACTCACTCCGTTTCCCATCGGATCCAATTCTTGCCAATAACTCCAAGGGTATACGAAATGTATCCGAAGGAATATTAGCAGTCAATTTGAAAGCAATTTATCTGCTTTAGACCCCAAGTCTAATTAAAGCAGGCCCTTTGATTGATACTGGTCTCGACACGAGTCGTAACTCTATCTACACACGAGTCCAAATAGAAATCAGATTTATTAACCAGAATCGATACTTTGCAGATTCCCCCACGAAAGGCATGTCTGGTGCTTAACTTTGATATTGTTATAGGTTAGTTTTTGTTTTCCCTAATGGCAGAGGAGAGCAAACAGGTGCTTGTTTGGAAAAGCATGCGGTTCCTATGTTTACTATGTTTGTGGAGGAGGGAGGGGAATGGAATGACAGACAGACAGACAGACATATATGCATACACATATGCATAGAGGGATAGACAGTCAGAAAGATAGAGAGATGAATGAGAAAGAGGGATAGAGAGAGAGAGAGTGGGGTGTATTATCCACTTTGCTTAGAAATTCAAAGATATTAACCTCTAGCACGGTGATCAATTTCATCAAAATAACTTATTCAGATGTCAAATCGGCGTCTCATCTGGGTCCAAACTGTTTACAAAGGGGGAAATTACAGATTTACTAGGAACATGTTGAAAGTTAACATAACATACAACAATTAGATAAAATCGTGTTCTTGGAATCTATGTGTATCCATATAGAAAGAGAAAATAATGATGCAGAAAGGCAAAATCGTGATTATTTAATATCTTACCTGATGGATATTCTTGAGAGACAACACCTGTCTGAATATCAATTAGTTGGATTTCATAATGGCATTATGAACAAGAGGACGTTTGACCATAGCAGAATCCGTAGAAACAGATACACTAAAATCTCGATTATTCGAACACTAAAATATCGATTATTCGAACACTAAAATACGCATCATTATCGATCTTTAAGACAGGTGGCAGCTTAATGCATGGTGAAAGTCACGCAGAAAGCTCCTCTAGGAGCTTTCTGCATGACTTTCACCATGCAATAAGCTGCTACCTGCCTAAAAGGCTCTAAATTCTTCGATACAAAAAAATCGAATAATCGAGATTTTACTTGATATATATTTTTCTATTAACAAAAAGAACATACCCTGATCAAACGGCTCCTACACGAACCGTCAGGGCTTACTTAGTTGGCAAAGGCGTCAAAATACGGATGTACGTATCAATCAGGTAAAGGGCTGAATAAAAAAAACTCTAGTGCTTTTGAATGAAATCTATAGCACAGACTCTATACAATAGCTACTCAAAACACAGTATATATTATATAAATGCACTATTTAGTCGGATTCAAAAGACTTCATCTTATGTGGTATCAGTGAAATGGCAAATAGTATTTTGTAACCCTCATCCCGATGTTAAAAAAATAATGTCTGCTCAAATTTTAATCTCGTGCAATTTTGACTACTTCCGATTCGATGAAGTTTTAGAGAAACTTTTGACCGAGTGTCAGACAGCCTGGATCCTGATGAGACGCCGAGTCACTCGGTGTCTGATCTGGATCCAAGCTGTTTGCAAATGCAAGTCAGGTCACGGATATCGGTATAAGGATAAATGACTACCATAATGTATCGTTTGGAACAGCTGCTTCTGCTTGAGGCTGTTTTTACTTAGTCTTTCAATAGATAAAGTTAAATCTTTTGAGAACATTTGCAGAACGATGTTATCATTTTTTTCATATTTTTTTTAAGTAGAGGCCCATGTGCATTTTATTTTCCAATCATTATTCGCAGTTCTATAACTTGTCGTAGCAACCAAGAGATCCTGGGAACTGGTAACGAGGCTAAACATCATATCTATAGAGGCGAGATATAAACCAGCTTAATTTGTACTGACTGCTATAGATACATAATTCAATATAGCAGTTTTACGGTTTCATTGAATCATCAAATTCAGTTACTGGAGCATTAGAAAGATACGAGTCTTCTGTTTCGTATTATGTATACATGCAAATTGGCGCTACGATGGCGGAGATGTTCGAGTGTATCCGTGATTAGTCGGCTGAACTCGGTACACTACGGACGAATTTGTAAAAGCCCATTGCAAACTGTTAAATACGAAATATGTCAAGTATTGATTGGACGAAAATGTACTCAACACATCCCAAAAAATACTCTACAGGGAAATAATGTATATATCTCCAAGAATCGTAAACTCCATAAATATGCATTTTAATGCCTTAACAAACAGGGTAGACCCAGATCGAACGGCTCCTACAGGAGTCGACTTATCTACGTCAACTCTGTTCGTAGATCTAATCCTACATCTTCTACCACGTTAAGTTATGTTCTTGTTCATATGCAATTATTAAAATTAAACTCATTTACATTGATACATACATTATTAATTTTATTTCATGAAGATTCGTGGAGCCAAAGGCTAATAGGCGCTGTAAGATTCCAGTCTATGTTCTTGTTCATATGTCATTATTAAAATTAAACTCATTTACAATGATACATTAATTGTTCCATGAAGATTCATGAAGTCAACGGCTAATAGGCGCTATAAGGTTCCAGTCTATGGATGATTACAATGTAGGGTGCGTAATTGTCTATCCAGTTTTCGAATACACTATCAGGTTTTAAAGTCTGCAAACCGTTAACCCATTCCCTCATACTGACAAACCATTCTGACAATTAGAGAATTTTCTCCATTGGTACAACTGCTCAACTTATCACAATAGTTTAAAAAATACACAAATCTATTTTTTCCAGTAAATGCTCCTTTTCGGTAGATTTTTTTTCAAAGGGGTTGGATCTAAACATAGCCTATGAAGCAATGGGTTAATCTTTAACCTACTGAACAAACGCTCGTTAATGCTTTAACCCTCTCTTCCATATGCTATTTTGAGACCCAACCTCTTTGAATAAATCTAACGAAAAGGAGCATTAACTAGAGAAAAGGAACATTGTAGAATTGTGTAGTTTTTAAACCATTGTGATAAATAGAACATTTGCTCCTATAGGAGCAAATGCTCTATTTATCACAATGGTTTCAATAGTTGATTTTTACAGATGCGTAGAAAGGTGTATTTATGGAGGAAAGGATTATATCTCCATGGTTACGCCCTTTGATGCATTTGCAAACAGAGTAGACACATATTAGACATCCCCTGCGAAAAATAGTATTTGATTTAATTATTGTATTTAACCCTTTCCCTGTTCTATGTTTCATATTTCGATACCTACTGAATATTCATAGGCAAAATAGTTATAAGGAAATATTGAAGGTGGAACATTGTAGCCATTTTAGAAAGTAAAGAAACAGATCTATCTAATTCCATTAGCAAACAGAGCAGACCCTGATCAGACGGCTCCTATAGGAGCTGTCTGATCTGGGTCTACTCTGTTTGTAAATGCGTGAAAACACATTAATATTAGGGAAGGGTTAAGAGATATAATAAGGAAGTACATCGCCATAGCAATAGATAAACCGATCTGTGACATACGATCAAACAGAAAAGACACTGATAGGGTGGTATTTATATGAGTTGTCTGATCTGGGTCTTCTCTATTTGCAAAGATGTCAACATGTGGGATTATAGTGGAGTAGATGGTGAATACATGTATAAACTGCTTTAATAATCTTTTGCAGATATGTCTGAATCAGATCGCATTTGGGAAAGACTGGATATTTTCTTAAAACTATTATTAATACCCGCATTGAATCTAAAAACATGATTCTAATGTCTTTTTCAGTCTGCGTCCTTGAATTACGGTTGTTTCGTGTAAAAAATTCGCAATTCTAAAGGGACAAGTCTCTTTTTTCCGGTAATATTCTTTTTGTGGTTTCAAAACACGCAGTCGAACAAAAACCCTATTGATTTAATGAGTTTCATCCATTGCTTGTATAGGGGCAAGATCAAGTTCGTGATATAATTATCATTGTTAGACATTCATTGATGATAAGGAGGCGAGTTCGACTTATGATAGACGTATCTACAGGCATTATTGACGGGAGCAGTAATTTTCTCCAGAATCGATATTACCAGAACAAAGACTTCTGCTTCAGAGGCAGCCGCAGCTTGTATTACAGCTAATGACACTTCCTCAATTTTGTGCACATTGTTATGAAAAAAACAACAACAAAAAATATGATTCATAAATTGGTCGCAACGATTGCCATACAGGTAATAAATCACAAATTAACGACCGCTCCCTAACATACCTTGTAGTAAATACTTGTAAAGTTACCCCCCTTATTTAGTTACTCGGGTTTATTAAGCCCTCTACATTAATCTGTTTTTTATTGACAGTAACCATAATGGGTTTCACCATTAACAAGCAAAGCAATTGTCTGCAAAAATAAGATCTCACAATTGCTCTCCCCTTTCAGTTTCTGTTCAGGTACATGTAGTTTGGAGGCTGATGAGTAACTCTGTGTCGTACTTGGCGCTAATCTGTTTGCGTAGATTATCACAATTATTAACCCTTTATACCATGAATATTCATGTAAGAAATTATGACGTCATGAATATTAATTAAAATATTTTTTATAATGGCACATGAACAAAGCCCATTTTGCTCAACCAGAAACTGTAGAATTAGATCTATAGTATACCATAAGCAAATAGAGCAGACCCTGATCAGATGACTCCTATATGAGCCGTCTGGTCTGGGTTTACTCTGTTTGCAAATGCGTAGAAAGGCATATTTATGGAGTAAAGGGTTAAAACAAAAGACAACTTTAACCTTTTACTCCGTTAATATTCATGGCAGTTTATGTTACATTTTAGTAGAACCCCACAAATGCGACCACTTTATGAATACGCATGGTTGTAAGCAGATGGTTGCCTAATGCAGGACAAAAGTAATGCAAAAAGTTCCTCTAGGAGCTTTTTACTCTACTCTTGTCCTGCGATAAACTACCACCTGCCTCTACCACCCAGAATTATACCTCTTTTAGGTGGTCGCATTAGAGGGGTTTACTTGTATATCGTTATATAAAAGATTGGAATAAATGGCTTAACCGAACAGTATAGCACCAAATCTACATTATTGCATATAAACAAACAGAGCAGACTCCTACAGGCGTTGTCTGATCTTGGTCTACTCTGTTTGTCCAAGTGTCAAAATGCGTTTCTATGGAGTAAAGGGTGAAGTACTATTGACATTGAATATAATGAATAGAACACAATAATCATTAGGAGAAATATAGTGAATAGAACACAATAATCATTAGAAGAAATATAGAGAATAGAACACAATAATCATTAGAAGAAATATAGTGAATAGAAAATGTGTGACCGTTTGGGCTGTGATATCATCAGATACGACTTAACCCTTTCCCTGTTCTGTGTTTATTTCAACTTTCAATACCTACTGATTATTCATGGACAAAAAAAGTATAATGAATTATGGAAGGTGGAACATTGTAGCCATTTTAGAAAGTAAAGAATCAGATCTTTCAAATTCCAATAGCAAACAGAGCAGTCCCTGATCAGACGGCTCCTCTAGGAGCCGTCTGATCACGAACTACTCTGTTTGCAAATGCATGAAAACACGTTTATATGAGAGAAAGGATTAACCATTACCCCGCTGTCAACGCCCAGGCTCGCCTTTGCAAACATCATGGATGCAATTGAGACGTCGAGAAACTCGGCGTCTCATCAGGAACCAAGCTGTTTGACACTTGGTCAATAGTTTGTCGAATCGGAAGTAGTCAAAATTGCACTAAATCTTAAATTTGGGCAGAATTTTTAATTCACATGATAAAGGTTAAGGACTACAGTAAAATCTCGATTATTCGAACACTAACATCTCGATTATTCGAACACTAACATACGTATCATTATCGATATTTAAGACAGGTGGCAGCTTCAAGCATGGTGAAAGTCATGCAGAAAGTCAAGCATTCTGTATGACTTTCGTCATGCATTAAGGAGCCACCTACCTAAAAGGGTCTAAATTCCTCCGTACAAAACTTTCGAATAATCGAGAAATTTCTGTACATTTCATTATCCTATCCTTTACCCATTCCCTCATATTTACGCACTTTGACGTCTCAGTAAAAGTCACTTCTTGAAACCACTGTGATAGATAGAGCGTTTGCTATATGTTTATCACAGTGGCTTCAAAACTGCACAAATCTAAGGATTGCTTTTTTAATAGATGCTGCTTTTTAGTAGATTTATTCAAAAAGGTTGGGTATAAAAATAACCTACGAGGTTAACCCTACTGAGCAAATTTGCATCAATTGAAAATGTCTACTGCATTTTTCAGTTGTAGGTTTTTGTGCATTTCCTTTTTTAAACGCGGTCATAGTAGTGCGAGTCTGTTTTCCACTCTTCAGAGTGCATAAATGTGTCGATAAAGGCAATACCTTGCAAATGTCTAAGGGAATCGAGTCTTTAGCCCGGGGGTTAGATCTAGGTCATTGACTTTTCACCTGGGAGACCCGAGTGCGGTTCCGAGTGCGGCTCCCACTAGGGACAGAACTATCTGCAGCCATGCTTTAATGCGAGCAAGTATCGGTAAGAATAGTATCAAACAGTTTGGATCCTGGTGAGACGCCGAGTTATTCGGCGTCTCATCTGGATCCAAACGGTTTGCAAATGTAATTACGGATGTACGTGCAACAGGCTAAACCTGATAGGATCCGTTCAACACAAAGTCTTCACTTACATGCCAGCATGTACGCCGTGTCATTATAATACAATATCACGAAGACAGCTCGAGACTTTCCTAAGTTAACGCTTATTCCGTTGCCCAAAACACGGTCTGCTTAAATTTGAATCTGGATCAATTTTGACTAGTCCTGGTGCGATCAAGCGTTTGACAAACTACTGATCGGGTGTCAAACAGCTTGAATCCGGGTTTTGACACCGAATTACTCGGCGTCTCATCTGGATTCAAGCTGTTTGCAAATGTAATTGCGGTCGTTCGCGACTAGCGGAATAAAGGTTAATTAAGATCTGCTTTAAATGCATCTTAATTAGAGATTTTGATAAAATATCACCAAGTAACGAGTCATTTGTAAGAAGAAAGTTAATGCGTGGTATTAGTAACATGATAGTTACAATGGCGTATGCATTAGCCCCTGCATTAGCTCTTCTCCCGCGCTGAGAAAAATAATGTCCGCTCAAATTTGGATCCGGTGCATGTTTGACTACTTCCGATTCGAACAAGCTTTTGAGATACTATTGACCAAGTGTCAAACAGTTTGGAACCGGATGAGACGCCGAGTGGCGTCTCATCTGGATCCAAGCTGTTTGAAAATGCGAATGAGATCGTGGATGATAGCCGGATAAGGGTTAATGGTCTTATGACTTTGGGGATGGGGTGGGTGGGGCATTTGTCGTCTTCGTCACAAATGTCCTCTGTCGTCTGCATCTTCAAATACGGCATATTCTTAGAAATGATAATTCGGGATGGTTATTGAGTTTAACTAATAAGACGAAGAGTAAACAACATGCCGTTTATCTTGTTTGAGAAGTGTCCTTGTCTGGGTCGAGCTTAGTCTGGAAAACGTCTACACCATTTGAGCACTATTTTCTAGGCTTCTGAAATTGCACGAGAAGTCGTGACCCACAGATGCACATGCCCGTGCGATCAGTCTGGGACCTAGTCATAGGCTAGGAGTAAGTGTCAGTCTTACGCGAGCTAAAACTGAGTCCATTTCTTTATTAACCATTTACTTTACGAATATTCATATTGGATAATTTCTATCTTTAACCCCCTCCCTCCCCATCTCTCACCCACTTTATCTCTGTGTGTCGAATCTCTATCATTCTCCCCTTCTCCCCTCTCCCTCTTTTCTGGCTACATCATCATCATCATCATCATCTCTCTCTCTCTCTCTCTCTCTCTCTCTCTCTCTCTCTCCCTCCCTCCCTTTTTCTCTCTCTCTCACACACACTTTCTCTCTTTGTGTTGCACCGCTATCACTTTTTCCCTCTTTCTCTTTCACTTTATTTCGTTCTGTTCACGCTGCATTTGTATTTGGGTTTGATTCATTCAATTTAACTCATGTTACATGGTATCATGTTCTTTCACGCTATACTTCTGGTCACTTTAGGTCTCCCAATGCTGTTTTATCGTCATCTAGTGCTGTTCGAATTTCATGAAATTTCACGCTTTATGATGAGGAATTTTAATTTAATTGTTTAAGTGATCTTGACTGCCAGATCAGTCACTATGGAACTGGCTAATATTACCTCTATTCGATAATATTCTCTTAAAGTCTAAAACTGTCCTCTGCTACAGAAATGTCATCTGCTACAGATGAAATGCACACTTTCTTTTACCCATTACCTGATAGAACCACATGTGCATGCCTTTGCAAACAGACTAGACCAAGAATAGACATCTGTTCTGTTTGTGTTTGGAATTATATTGATTCTGCCAAGGCCAAACTATGTACTCATATACCATTATAAATTAAGCAAATGAAAACGCACGATGTCGTTATTCATGAACTAAAGGCATAACTCATTCCATCATAGACTATTTTAAGACCCAATCTCTTTGAATAATCTCTTTGAATAAATCTGCCAAAAAGGAGCATTTACTAGAAAATTGGAAATGTTTTAGAATTGTGTAGTTTGAAGCCATTGTGATATGGAGCAAATTGTGATATGGAGCAAATGTTCTATTTATCACAATGGTTTAAAAAAAGTGGCTTTTACATAGGCGCCAAAAGACGTCAATATGAGTGATCAGTGCTATCAAAATCTGCCCTTTATGTAGTTTGCATCCTGATAAAAACCAGGTTTCTCGGATTATAACCTCGATTAATATTGTTTTCAAACACCAGTCAATATACCCTCAGATACTTAAATGATGTCACCAATTTATCACGGTCGAGGCATATCATTTATAAGCAATAATGTCCTAGGAGCTTTAATTGTCAGAAACTTTCAACCATCACACATTATCAGGTTTTCCAGTCATAAAACCAAGCTCGCACTTCCATTGTTTGGCGGCAGGCAATTTCTTTCTCCATGCATGCTTGTTCTCTGTATAGTAATGCAGCCGTATTTCATCTCTTTTCAGAGGCGAATTTCATCAATTTTCTATTCATTACAAAAGCATTTATAAGGATCGTTAAATCCTTTCTGTGCTCAATAACCATTCGCCATAAATTGCTGGAAATATCAAACCGGCCATAAAGCGGAAATAAAAGAGGTTGTGTTTCCAAAATATTAATTTTACATAAAGTTTCCGTCAATATGATGCAATTTATTATTTAGCCTACTGCACAAAAGGACGGTGAATTCTGGGAATGGGAAAAACAGCAATGAATCATGGGTAATTGGGACCGATTGCCGACACGTGACTGATGTGATTTGATAAGCTATAAATTAAAAAAATCAATGAAATTAAGAAGCTACCTTTTTGTTTTATGGATTTATTGTACTCATATAACCCCTCACCTGGTGAATATTCATGACATTTTCCATTCATTTTAACTCATTCTCTCCTAGACTAATTTTAGACCCAACCTTTTTTTGAATATATCTACTGAAAATGAACATTTGCTAGAGAATAGGGCAATTTTAGAATTATATAGTTTTGAAACCAATGTGATAAATAGAGCATTTGCTCCATAGGAGCAAATGCTCTATTTATCACAATGGTTTCAAAAAGTGACTTTTACAGAGGCGTTAATAGGAGGGAAGGTGTTAAATACTTAACTGTTATATTATTACATGTATATAAATCAAGTGAATACATTGCTATGACAAATGGTATATAACCAGACCTAAGCTATTCTATAAGCAAACAAAGAAACTCCTGATTAGACGACTCCGATCTGGATCTACTCTGTTTGTAAATGCGTCAAAATGTGTCTATATCAAGTAATGAGTTAAACCAGACGTCAGGGCATGTTCATCTTAGAATGCTGACCTTCAGGCTAATAGCCTTGGTACATGTATCATAATAGCGCCTACAATGAAGTTCGCCTATTTCGAACTATTTATTTCGAATTATTGATATCCATTCCCTGTATAAATGTATTTGGATACAATGAACTTTTTGAATATAGCATCTTTAGTAAATACAGTGAAACCCCACTAATGCGACCACTTAATTAACAGCCACTGGCGCCGTTTAAAGCAGGTGGTTGCTTAATGCAGGACGAAAGTTATGCAGAAAGCTCCTATAGGAGCTTTCTGCATAACTTTCGTCCTGCATTAAGCTACCACCTGCCTCTGTCACCCAGAAGTATGCCCCTTTTTGGTGGTCGCATTAGCGGGGTTTTACTGTATATGTTCTAAATAATAAAGTCCTTGGGAAATCGTTGTATACATTGTTGACTTTTCATTTCTCTACAGCTTTGTATGGTTTCTACCACATTTTCGTAAGCCAGTAATGGTGAGTTTAGTCTATTTACGTGTTTTCCTGTCATTGCAGCTCCCAGCACGCCTCAGCCATGTCCATTCCAAGGCTCGTACACATTCTCCTACGTAAACAGCACGATGAATAACCTCCTCTGCGACTCACCGGTATCAGAGCTACGTGCATGCGCAGACGAGTCCAAATTTAAATTCATCTTCAAGCGATGCCCGGGTGTGCCGGGAACATACGACACTGGTAAGTCCATTCCACATGTACAATCACACCTCTCTCAAGCGACCATAAACAGAAAGATCAGTATCACTACTTATCATAGCCTTACCCTTTACTCCATGACTATTTATGTAAGAAACAATGAGGTCATTTCATTTTTAGCTCACCAGAGCACAAAGTGCTCAAGGTGAGCTATTGTGATACCCCTGTGTCCGGCGTCCGTCGTCCGTCTGTCCGTCTGTCCGTCTGTCCGTCTGTCTGTCCGTCAACAATTTCAAACGACTTCTTCTCTGAAACAGACTGCCCAATTGTAACCAAACTTGGTCAGATACATACTGTGGGTGTGTGCTTCAAAAGATAGTGGGCGGGGCCATCGGTCTTGTTGCCATGGCAACTGTACGCAATATCTAGAAAAATCTTCTTCTCCAGAATGACTTGTCCGATTTGAATATAGTTTGCACCAAAATGTTTCTTAGTTGATAGACTTTAAAAGTTGTTAAAAGAATTTTGATCCGGCAAAAAACATGGCCGCCAGAGGGCGTGGTCATTTTTTCCATATATGGTAATATATGACAATCTTTAAAAATCTTCTTCTCTGAAACCATATGTCCTAGACCATTGATATTTGGTATGTAGCATGATCTTATGGTCCTCTACAAAGATTGTTCAAATTATGACCCCCGGGCCAAAAATGGCCCCGCCCAAGGGCTTATCAGTTTTTCATTGGAAAATCTTTAAAAATCTTCTTCTCTGAAACTGTAAGGCCTAGACCTTTGATATTTGGTATGTAGCATGATCTTATGGTCCTCTACAAAGATTGTTCAAATTATGACCCCCGGGCCAAAAATGGCCCCGCCCAAGGGCTTATCAGTTTTTCATAGGAAAATCTTTAAAAATCTTCTTCTCTGAAACTGTAAGGCCTAGACCTTTGATATTAGGTATGTAGCATGATCTTATGGTCCTCTACTAAAGTTGTTCAAATTATGACCCCCGGGCCAAAAATGGCCCCGCCCAAGGGCTTATCAGTTTTTCATAGGAAAATCTTTAAAAATCTTCTTCTCTGAGGCTGTAAGGCCTAGACCTTTGATATTTGTTATGTAGCATGATCTTATGGTCCTCTACAAAGATTGTTCAAGTTATGACCCCCGGGCCAAAAATGGCCCCGCCCAAGTGCTTATCAGTTTTTCATAGGAAAATCTTTAAAAATCTTCTTCTCTGAAACTGTAAGGCCTAGACCTTTGATATTTGGTAAGTAGCATGATCTTATGGTCCTCTACAAAGATTTTCAAATTATGACCCCCGGGCCAAAAATGGCCCCGCCCAAGGGCTTATCAGTTTTTCATAGGAAAATCTTCAAGAATCTTCTTCTCTGAAACTGTAAGGCCTAGACCTTTTATATTTGGTATGTAGCATGATCTTATGGTCCTCTACAAAGATTGTTCAAATTATGACCCCCAAACCAAAAATAGCCCCGCCCAATGGCTTATCAGTTTTTCATAGGAAAATCTTTAAAAATCTACTGAAACTGTAAGGCCTAGGCCTTTTATGTTTGGTATGTTACATGATCTAATGGTCGTCTACAATTATGTATCTTTGGCTTGTGGTCCTCTGCCAATAATATTCAACTTACGACCCTGACCACTGGGCAAAACTTGGCCCTGCCTCAGGGCTTATCAGTTTTTCATGGGAAAAATATAAAATATTATTTTTCTCTGAAACCATAAGGCTTAGACCTTTAGTTAATGGCATACTGCTTTGCCTTGTGGTTCTAACAAGGTTGTACAAATGATTTCTTGTGGTCAAAAATGGCCCCGCCCCTTGGGTTATCTCAGGTGAGCGCTTCAGGGCCTCATGGCCCTCTTGTTATAATTACATATGAACACATGATAGTTTGACCATGGCAGAACTGTAGAATCAGATTTATATTATATTTTAAGCAAACAGAGCAGACCCTGATCAGACGGAGCCTTCTGATCTGGGTCTACTCTGTTTGCAAATGCATAGGAAGGCGTATTTATGGAGTAAAAGGTTAAGCATTACAGCCTTACATTGGTGTAAATATTCCTGTTCCAATCTGATCTGCCGATTCGTTCTATCTTTTGTGGAATTAATGACTGGGGTGAAACAAAATTAAACCTAAAATTGCGTTGTATCGAGTTTTTAATGTAGTATACGAGTTTTGTTATGTCCCTCTGCTTTCTATTTATAAAAGCCAAATGTAATGTTGTAATTTGTTTGTAATCATTATACCACCAGACTATCCCTTAACTTCATGCATATTAATGTAAGAAATAATGACACCCTTATATTAATTAGACTAATTTTTACAATGTCCTTTGAACACATTGGTCAAGGCAGACACTCTAGGAAGAAACTGTAGAAAGAGTTTCATATCATACCATATGCAAACATAGCAGATCCTGATCAGACAGCTCCTGCAAGGAGCTGTCTGATCTGGATCTACTCTGTTTGTAATGTCGTTAAAAAGTCATATCTCTGAAATAAAGGGTTATAGGAAATACTAAGCGTAATTCTTGTGCTAAAACACTATGACTATAATCATGTTTTCACCAGTACGCTCACTGCTATAAAGCCGATATTCTCATCAAAGTATTAATTTCTATATAGAGCGCGTGTGATGATTTTCCCAAGAATCGAATTCCAGGAATAATCAAAAAATTATTCACTGGCCTGAAAAGTATCCAGACTTTAGAGTTTAACATTATGCAAATTAGTTTGTACGGCTCAATTAGGTTCCCTTCTGTAGTTAGTACGTCACGATATGCGCTTTCAATTAGCATGGATCCTGATCAAACGCCGGGTAACTCGCTGTTACTGTTATAGTAATTCTTTGTTACCCAATCAAAACTCGTGTATTTTCTATGCCAACTGCGTTCTGTGCCAAGATGAGATATATATAAACATAGAGCTGGCGGATTTTTTCATACCAAGAGAAGGGCTAATGGCCAGGACTTGGTTATCAATATCATTGGCTTTGATAACTCGATATGTTTAAGCATGTCACGCCATATTGTAAGGTAATTGATGGGGACATGATCTTGTCGTGTAAATGGCGAGTTTCGTGAATGCCATCTATTAAATGTTAGAAGTACAGTAAAACCTGTCTATAACGACCACCAAAACTATGTATTATCGCGGGTTAGTTTATGCATGAATAACGTTATGCATGGAGCTTGTCTTGGAGCTTTCTGCATAAACTTCGTCCTGCCTTTACCCATTACCTCATAGGCTATTTTTAGATAAATCTCTTTGAATTAATCTACCGAAAAGGAGCATTAATTAGAGAAAAAGGAAACTTTTAGAAGTTTGTAGTTTGAAACAATTGTGATAAATAGAGCATTTGCTCCTATAGGAGCAAATGCTCTATTTACCACAATGGTTTCACAAAGTGACTTTTACAGAGTCGTCAAAAGTCGTCAATATGAGGGAATGGGTTAACTCTTCCGCCACCATAGGCGAAGCCGTGATAACATTTGCAAACAGTTTTGAGTCCAGTGAAGACGATGAGTAATTCGGTGTCTTTTCCAGGATCCAGATTGTTTCCATCGATTATTACATATACTCAGTTATGGCTACAGTAGTAAGCGGTCATAAAAAAGATGTCTAATAAAGGGTCTCTTAGGCAGGTTGAAGCTTAATGCATGTTAAAAGTAATGCAGAAAACTCTTATAGGAGCTTTCTGCATTACTTTTGCCCTGCATTAAGCAACCACTTGCTTTTGAAGAATCCAATGTTCAGTGAATATTTGGTCGCTTAACCCTTTACACCATGCACGTTCATGGAAAGATTAATATTTTAAAATGGCATATTAACAGAGAAACGTTCTGCCATGGCCGAAACTGTAGATTCATATTTATATCATATCATAAGCAAACAGAGCAGACCCTAATCAGACGGCTCCTGTAGGAGCCGTCTGATCTGGGTCTACTCTGTTTGCAAAGGCATAGAAAGGCTTATTTATGGAGGAAAGGGTTAAGACATGTTCTACTGTATTATCAGTTTCAGTCACATACAGTAGAATCTCTCTATAGCGACTACTTAATGAATAAAACGTGAGTGTCGGTAAAAACAGGTGGCAGCTTAGTACAGCGCGAAAGGAACGTAGAAATTTATTATTGGAGTTTTCTGCATTACACAGAATTAAACCTCTTTTGGTGGTCGCATTAGAGGGGGCTTACAGTATTTTCATATATCAGTCACTTGCAGCCAGATGTCTGTCATATCTCTGGCATTCTTTACAGAAATGTCATATTAGGCAAACCGTCTTGTCGATTTCTTTTCATCCAAGGAGAACAATAAATCTACCTTAACCCTTTACCTGATAGAGACAACTTTCACGCATTTACAAACAGTGTAGACCCAAATTAGACGGCTTCAGTAGGAGCCATCTGACATCAGGGTCTTCTCTGTTTGCCTATGTAATTGTATATACCTGATTCTACACTTCTATAGTTCTTCCATGGCCAGAAATTCCTGTGTTTATATACTAATATAAATATTCAGCAAATACATATATATATATATATGTATTCACGGTGTCATTGTTCCTTGTTATGATATTCAACAGGTGAAAGGTTAATGGTGTTTGATGATACAGTGTCCCATACAGTAAAATATCGATTATACGAACACTCAAATACGTATCATTATCGATCTTTAAGACAGGTGGCAGCTTAAAATTCGTCATTTCTAAAATTTCGTAGTATCGAGATATTACTGTACTAACTTTGACTGTTGCTTAACAATACAAAACAACAAAAATTAACACCCATCTATTGGTGTATTTGTATGCACCATGCCGTTGCAGTTTGTTGGTTCGTCACTACTAATCGAACATATCTGCCACGGCCACACAAAAGAAGTATGATTCTGGATTTTTAAAACATGTGGTAGCTTAAAGCAGGGCAAAAGTTACATTTACCCTGCATTAAGAAATCACCTGCTTTTACAAACCTGCTTTTATTTTCACCCTTTACTCCATAAATACGCATTTCGACGCATCTGCAAAGAGAGAAGACCCCACTCAGACGGCTCCTATATATAGGAGCTTATACTATAATATAGATATGATACTACAGTTTCTGCCATTGCCAAAAACATATGTCCATGTGCTGTTATAACAAATAAATCTAATTAATAGTCATGCTGTCATTATTTCTTACATGAATATTCATGGAGGAAAGGGTTAATAAATCACGTAGGCGTATTAGCGAGACTAAATCTGAAAATTGCCTCAGACCAAAACAAATTGCCATGGGAACTTTTCAGATGAAAGAAACGTTTCGATTGAGAGTTTAATAGAAAACGTTTGTTTTTACGTCTGTTGCATTTGTAAAACAATTGGAAAAATGTTGTTTGGTTTTTTTCTTTTACCTTTATAAATAACTATTAATTTACTTCTTTTATCGTTATATACAATTGCAAAACTCTTGTTACTCTGTCTTTTACATTTATAAACAACCCTTGCTTCTACCTCTTTGAACAATCCTTGTTCTTCCTCTTGTACCTTTATAAACTATCCCAAAACTGTTGTTACTCCGTCTTTTACGTTAATAAACAACTCTTCAGAGGTCCAGATAAGATGTGTAGTTTAAACAGTTTCAGGAATAGCTCCTTCATTTCTCCACCAAACCCTATGATGTGACCACTCTTTAGAATCGTCTCGAAGAGACTATTGTAAATAGTGGTCTCAGTATAGGGTTTGGTGGAGAAATGGAGATTTTAGTATTTGTGTACGGACCTTCATCTGTAGCTCTGACTTATCCCTTGTTTCTGCTTCTTTTACCTGTATAAACTTTTGCAAAACACTTGTATCTACTTCTGTTGCCTTTATACACAGTTACAAAGTTTCCATTGCCTATGTTCTCATAGTAAGTTTATTCCTGCTATTTCATTTAACCCTTTCCTTTATATAATTGCCTCTTCACGCATTTGCAAACGGAGGACACAGATCAGGAGTCTCCTATAGGAGCCGTCTTAGCGGGGTCTGCTCTGTTTGCTTATGGTACAATACAGATTTGATTCTACAGGTTTCTGCCTAAGCCAAAACACAGTTTGCATTACGCTGTTATAAAACTTCATTTTGTGACATTTAAAAAAATCAACAATAAAAATTGAAGCAGACAACACATTTTTCAGACGGAAATGTGCGAATGGAAGACAAATCCATCCTTCGTCTTCACGACTTCAGTCAATATTTGAATATTTTAGGACAGTTTTGAATCAGACCGGACTGTGATTGTTAAGGTCTCTCTGGACGTAGTCTTAACCGTTGTACTTAAGAAATTGCATTCAGTTCATTGTGGCTTATTTAAACTTATTAGCAAACATGTTGCAGACAAAATATTAGCAACAGACGACAATTTCCTCATTTTCCTGGAACAGACGATAATTTAAAGACAAGATAATGGTTTAAATACATTTGGCTTATCCGGGCACTTTCGTTTTATATCCGGGCACTTTCCTTTGATATATAAAGGAAGTCCCAGAGGCGGCGATCAAATCCAGATATGTCAATCATAGGAAATAGCGCTCTCAATTTTAACTAAGCACGCTAAGCAAGATTGTCGTCTGCAAAATTTTGTCGTCTTCTCTGACTTTCAAAGTTAAATTGTCTTCCGTTTTTTCAACAACAATGCGAGTATCAGTCAGTGTTGATTCTGGTGAAATGCAAAAATACCCGATGTGGTTGAAAACTATTGACATATCCACAAGCCTGTCGCAAAGAACTTGCAAAGAGTGAAGTATTTTCTAATTTTATGCCGGTTAGACTTTATTTTTGTCTCACCAATAACATTAAGTAAATTTCTGTCTATTGAAATTCTCGTCTTTGCTATGTATTGAAATTTCTCGTCATTGCTGTCTATTGAAATTCTCGTGAATGATGTCTATTGAAATTTGGGTGATTGCTGTCTTTTGACATTCTCGTCAATGCTGTCTATGTAATTCTCGTCAATGCTGTCTATTAGAATTCTCGTCAAATGCTGTCTGTTAGAATTCTCGTCAATGCTGTCTATTGTAATTCTCGTCATTAATGTCAATTGAAGTTGGCGTCATTGCTGTTTACTAAAATTACAAACAACATACTGAAATGCAAACATCGGATTACAATAAAATCTCCGTAATCGGATTTTTGTTACAGAAGAATCGAGAACATTTGAGGCAGGTGACTGTTAAATGCAATGTGAAGGTCATGTAGAAAGGTCATATGTCACCCTGCATCACGCTTCCATCTGTCGTACAGACCGATAATGGTGCTTATATATGTGTTCAGATTTGCGAGGATTTACTTATTTTGAGAAGTAATACATCTTATTGTAAACACACAAGAGGTCCAGATTAAGACATTTTCAAGAATAACTCATGTTGCGACCACTCTTTAGAATCGTCTCGAAGAGGCGATTCTAAAGAGTGGTCGCAACATAGGGTTTGGTGGAGAAATGACGATTTTAGTATTTGAGAACGCACCTTTATTTGTTGCTCTGCACACAATATAACTGGTACATCAACATAGTTATTTTAAAATTAAGAGATACTTCTAAAACATTGTTACAGTGATGTAGACAAGACACATACTGATTTGTTAAACTCCCTTATTTCTCAGCCAAACCATATCATGTCGCCACTCATTACTCGTAGAATCGCCTGCAATGAGTAGCAGCCATATAGGAATTGGCAGAGAAATATAATGCTTTTTTACTTAGACTCTTTCTTTTTACTGTTCCGTTGTTATACACTTTAATCGATTTTTACATTTATAGTAATTTCCCTCGCTTTTTTTAATTATATCTATTGTCCGTTGTAACCCTCATTACATTTATAAGCATTTTGATAGTGTAATTTGTTTTCTAAAATTGTCAATTCTGATATTTCTTTCATTTTTTTATTGAAAAAAAATCACGACCATAGTATAGAACAGTTTGGATACTGATGCGATACCGTATTACTAAGCGTCTCATCTGGATCTAAACTGTTTGCAAAGATGATCATGACTTCTTCGCCCCATTGATTGTAGTTACGAGAATTTTACGCCCATTTCTCGGTCTAATACAGGTTAACTTTTTCCTTCATATAGACGTGTTTTCACGCATTTGCAAACATAGTAGACCGAGATCAGACGGCTCCTGATCAGGGTCTGCTCTGATTGCTAATGGAATTTGAAAGCTCTGTTTCTTTACTTTCAAAAATGGCTACAACCAGCCACCTTCCATATTTCATTAGAACTATTTTCTCCATGAATATTCAGTAATTATTGAAATTTGGAATAAACATAGAACAGGGAACGGGTTAAGCTGGGTTAATGGTAAACATTCCATCTATGTATACTAAATAAGCTTATTTTACAATTCATGAGAAATGATTAAAGCCAGAGATTATTGTTCTTCATCCTATTTACTTTCAGTCAAAGATTTCCAATGCCTGGCAACATGGGAAAGTGGGGACAAATATCTATATGGAAGTTTCTCTCTACCTTGGATGACGTCATTAGATGAATACGACTACAGATGTTTTGTAAGTTAATTTATATATTCTAGTATAAAGATGTTATGTAAGTAAATTGACGCATTCTAGTATAAAGATGTTTTGTAAGTTAATTGATATATTGTAGTATAAAGATGTTTTGTAAGTTAATTGACACATTCTAGTATACAGATGTTTTGTAAGTTAATTGATACCTTGTAGTATACCGATGTTTTGTAATTTAATTGATACCTTGTAGTATATTGATGTTTTGTAAGTTAATAGATGTTTTGTAAGTTAATTGATACCTTGTAGTATAAAAATGTTTTGTAAATTAATTGATACCTTGTAGTATACAGATGTTTTGTAAGTTAATTGATATATTGTAGGATACAGATGTTTTGTAAGTTAATTGATACCTTGTAGTATAAAGATGTTTTGTAAATTAATTGATACCTTGTAGTATAAAAATATTTTGTAAGTTATTTGATAAATTCAAGTATACAGATGTTTTGTAAGTTAATTGATACATTGTAGTATACAAATGTTTTGTAAGTTAATTGATACCTTGTAGTATAAAGATGTTTTGCAAGTTAATTGATACCGTGTAGTATGCAGATGGTTTGTAAGTTAATTGCTATATTGTAGTATACAGATGTTTTGTAGTTGATAACGTCTGGTATACAGATGTTTTGTAAGTTAATTGATATATTCAGGTATGGGTCGAGGGGTTTTACTGCAATACTGTTGTTACTTTTCTATTTATGTTGCGGATTCGTCGTAACCTTTTGCAAACTGTTTGGATACAGATGAGCCCCACTTTAACTCGATATCAAATTAAGATCCAAACTGTTTGACACCCGTATCGTAGTTTTGAAAGGTGTGTGGTCTATACGGGTTGAAGATTATACTAATTAGCATTGTCTTTCGCTACCAAATATTGTCGTCTGCAAATAATGTCGGCTGCTACAATTTTTGTTTGTTTAGTTTTTCTCCTTGTTTCTTTTTAAAACATTACAACATTAACAAACAGTTTGGGTCCTGATGAGATGCCGAGTAACTCGGCGTCTCATCAGGATTAAAAGTGTTTGCATAAGTAATCACAGATACTGCATTGGCAGAGAAAGAGTTTACCTACAAAGATTTATAAAAAAATCTAATGATAATAGTTCTGCACAAGTCCCACGCCTTACATTTGTTACTTTTATATCGAGCTTCCAAACAATTATGGTATAAAAGCCATGTCCCTAGTGACCTCTTTCCTGGCATTTCAACAAGAAAAGGTAACAAAAACACGTTCACTGACACAAAATAAATTACGTTTTATTTTGCAATTTAGTTTTATTCTTGAAAATTTGGTAATAAGTACATGTGCTTGAACTACGTATTACGAATTGCACAGTTTTTGTCAGAAATGTTTTACAGTAAAGCCTGCACTTAATTTTCAACTGGAATACAACCCAAGCGAGCTGTATAAAATCAAATTTTGCTTGTAAATAATTGAACCATGTCGTGAGAAAATGTGCGTTAGGGTGAAGTCAACAATGTAAGATATTTTATAAAAAAGATTGTTGAATCTGAAACAAAGCTTCAAAGAAATACATATTACTTTTATGTACATGTATATATTACAAAGCAGCAGATAAGACGTGCGTATTCAAATACTAAAATCGTCTTTTTTCCACCAAACCCTATTCTGTGACCATTCTTTCGAATCGTCTCGAAGAGTTATATACATGTAGTTGGAAAAGAAAGCTTATTTCAAGGTTGAATCTGATCATTTAGTGAAAGACAATTTCAAGGTTAAATGATAGCTAGTTTAAGTTATTTCCACATGAAAACTAATTTTGTATCATAAGAGATAGTTATTTCAAGGGTATTCGCATGAAAACAGTGACACACTTCTATAAATTATATTTGTTTCTTGGTCTACAGCTTTGGGATTCAGCCTAGGATAACTTATAAGTCTAATTCGAAAGGGGAATTCTAATTGAAATTGGAAATGTAAGCGAATATCTCATTATGGTTGAATACGTAAGTAATTTGAATCCTGTAAAGCCCCTCTGTAACCGTAATTTTTGAAAAGAGATTTTAGGTCATTTTAGGCAGGTGGCTGCTTAATGCATGATGAAAGTCATGCAGAAAGCTCATTTGGAGCTTTCTGCATGACTTTCACCATGCATTAAGCTGTCATCTGTCTTAAAGAACGGCATTGATACTAATTTGAATATCTGGTGTACTTTACTTATACAATACTTCCCTGTATAAAGCCACCGTTAAATAGAAGTCTAATTATTGGTCTTCTAAAGCAGATGATAGCACAATGCAGGCCAAAAGTAATGCAAAAAACTTCCAAATAAGCTTTTGTCCAGCATTAAACAACAGCCTACTTTTAGAGACTCTCATGATTTAGCAGTAAAAGATCGCTTAACCCTTTACTTCATACAGACGCATATAAACACCTTAACAAACAGAGTAGATCCGGATCAGACGGCTCCTATAGGAGGCATCTGATCAGGGTCTGCTCTGTTTGCTTATGGAATCATATAGATCATATTCCACAGTTTTTTCCATGGCCAAAGTTTCCTGTGTTTGTGTGCCTTCACAAAATCTATTCTGATAGAGATGTTGTCATAGTTTCTTCAATGAATATTCATGGAGGAAAGGGTTAATTAAATATTCATGATGGATGGAGTCTTCCATTAATTCGTCGAGTAAATGTCAACTTCCAGTTGCCATTGTCGTATGTTAAAACACACGGTATTGTTTTTCGTACCAAGCTATCCTTAACTCATCCTCTCCTAGTGACACCTTTTGACGCCTCTGTAAATTACATGTTTTTGAAACCATTGTGATAAATAGAGCATTTGCTCCATAGGAGCAAATGCTCTATTTATCACAATGGTTTCAAAACAGCACACTTCTAAGAAATTCCCTTTCTCTAGTAAATGCTGCTTTTCGGTAGATTTA
Source organism: Azorinus chamasolen (assembly GCA_963576725.1). NCBI lineage: Eukaryota > Metazoa > Mollusca > Bivalvia > Cardiida > Solecurtidae > Azorinus > Azorinus chamasolen. The sequence goes on along the minus strand of OY755243.1, from coordinate 52,963,021 downwards.
TACAAAGAGGTTGGGTCTAAAAATAGTCTAGGAGGGAATGAGTTAATTGCTGCACACTAGAGCGTGCTATAATTTCGGTTATCCGAACACAAGCAAATGTCGTCGTAAATTAGTAGTTATGATAATATTGGTCGCACGCTCTTTAGTAAGACGGATCACTGTTCTTGTAAGATGGCAACATAAATGTTAGTTTAATCAAAACATGAATTTGAAAAATGTGACAAACAGACATTTAATGTTTGTTTCAATATCTCTGACACTAAATCGTTTCCAGAGTCAAGCCATTCGTGGAGGTTTCCAATGAATTTTATCGCATTAACAGCTCATATCATTTCACAGGAACATTTTCCAGACAATTCGCGTTACATAAAAGAGTCAAAATTTAACACCGTTCTTCGTCAAGCATTCACTTTACCCACTAAACAATGTCGTAAAAATTGCGATAAAAAGATTTTGAAAATTAAGACGTTAGAATTTTAAAACTTTGCCAAATCTACGAAAATCTACCACTTCTCTGCATTACAGCATTACGGATGACGCATAAATTAAGTACGAAATTTACGAGCTGGTTTTCGGCATCCCCACACAAAGCCATTATGTTCGTTAGGAAATGGTTTACGACTGTCGTAAAAAATGCAACATTTATGTGGAAAACAGTAAAATGCTTATCGTGAATTTTGATAAGTTCCTCGACGCCTATTTCTCGCATAAACACACTGTTGGCCTTTGTAAGCGTAGGTACTAACGTCGTAAAGTTTATGCTGGAAGCTCGAATGTCGTAAAATCTCAATAAAACGTTAGAAAGAATGTAGTTTGGTTATTATAGTTAATATGTTGATTTCGTAGTTATTGCTTCGGCAGATTTATTGACTTAAAGTGGTAGGTCTGAACAGATGTCAGATATATTAATAGATAAAAGATAAAACGGACTAAAGTGAAGAATGAATCCTTATTTTACTTTAACTCTTTACCGCATGGATATTTATGTATGAAATATAATATATATATTTATTAGCTGGATTGTTACAATGATATATATACCTCTTTAGCCATGACGCAAAACTGTAGAGTCAGATCTAAATAATCCCATTTATAAGCAAACAGGGTATAGTCTGATCAGACGGTTTCTACAGGAGCCGTCTGATCTGGGTATAACCTGTTGGCAAAGACGTAAAAATATATCTCTATCAGGTAAAGGGTTAAGAATTTTCGTACAAGTTATTCATACAATCAAATTTGTTTCCTCAACAAACGTTTATAAAATAATAACAATAATTAATCTGTTATAGGTAAGTCATTTGGATATACATACAAGTTCTACAAAGTTTAAATGCAAATTCAGAACAATGAATGGCTGTGTAAACACTTCTTAAAGTTTAATACACCCTACTTTATCAGAATCACCATCAACTTGTATCTCCTTTATATCAGCAGATTAAACATTATTATCCCTTTCCCTGTTCTGTGTTTATTCAAATTTTCAACACCTACTGAAATTTCATGGACAAGATAGTTATAACGAAATATAGAAGGTGGAACATTGTAGCCGTTTTAGAAAATAAACATATCTTTCAATTTCTATTAGCAAACAGGGCAGACCCTGATCAGACGGCTCCTATAGGAGCCGTCTGATCTGGGTCTAGTCTGTTTGCAAATGCGTGAAATAAGGTTTGTATGAGGGAACAACTTATACAAATATACGTACTAGATAAAGACATTCACGACAAGAAATACAGTTATGGTGTATGCAAAGAAATTAGCCACTTACCTTATAGACAGGCCGCTTAACATCTTTGCAAACATATTAGACACTGAGCTAAAAGTTCCTATTGGAAACAATACTGGTCTTATTCTACAGAGTTTGTCAGGGCTAAAAGATCCCTTGTTAATATACCACTATAAAGAGTCATTTAATCAATATTTATACAGTCATTAGTTCTTTTATAATATTCACATGGTGAAAAGTATAACATAGTAAAGTTATACATGCATATCTGTTTTTAATATGGTTTTTTTGTGTGTGTTTAAGGGAAGGGGTGCATTTCATTTTTTCAAATACTATTAATTCATTCTGGTCCATCTGGATAAATAAGTTGACTGGTGCTGACTAACTAGTGTTAAGAAAGATTTCATATCTGCATGTGAGGTGGAATCTTGAGTAATATGGGTAATATTGTACATGTATATACATGAAACTGTTCAGATATATAATTTTCCATTACGTGCTGTATACAGTAAAACCTTTCACGACTCAATGAATAAACAAAGTTATATCTTTAAATACAAGCGGCTTCTAAATACAGAACGAAAGTAATACAGAAGGTTCATTTGGAGCTTTCTGCATTACTTTCGTCCTGCATTAAGCTACCACTAAACATGAAGACCCAGACGTAGACTGTATTTGAGTAGCCGCTGTAGCCATATGTATCTGTACTAAGAAACGAGTACTCCCTTTGAAACATTCGATAGTAAACAAGCGCAGCTGTTCGTTCTTTAACCCTTTGCACGAAAGAGGCGCATTTTAACGCCTTTACAAACAGAGTAGACCCAGTTCAGATGGATCCTTCTGCAAACAGAGTAGACCCAGGTTAGACGGCTCCTGTAGGAGCCGTCTGATCAGGGCCAACTCTGTTTGCTTATGAAATAATATAGATCTGATTCTACACTGCCTGCTGTGTCGAAAATGCAGATATTCATTTGCGATGATAAACATTATTCTTATTAATATTCATGATGTCATTAGATCTCACAATAATAGTCATGAAGTGAATGGTTAAGCTGTTAGTAGAATGCATGTGATGGGATAATTAAACTGTTCTGATAACAAGATTATTATCAGAAAATAATTGTAAGGGGTAAATTATACAGATAGATCTGCCTGATATGTAGATGTTCCAGTAATTAAAATCAAAATTTAGCTTTCTGTCAAATTTAATTTTCATGTCGATTTCGAGATTGGCGATATCGGATAAACTACAGAAGAGTATCTCTAAAGCGACCACATGCAGAAAATCCTGTCTACAACGATCGTTAAAATTATTTCGAAATCTGAGGTTTCTAGACAGGTGGTAGATTACTGCAGCACGACAAAATGCAGAAAGTTCCCCAAGGAGCTTGCTGCATTACTTATGTCCTACATTACGCAGCCTCCTGCTCTTATCGACTTACTAAACCCATTACCCCATAGACTGTTTTTAGATCAAACCTTTTTGAATAAATATACCGAAAAGGAGCATTTACTAAAGAAAATGATTTTTTTTAGAACGTTTAAGTGTTGAAACCATTTATCAAAATGCACATGTGATACAAAATAAACCGTTGTCATCGATACTTGTAACTTTTTGTTGTACAAGAAAATATTATGTCGAGCAGTTACGAAACTAAAACACCACCCGAATAAATACTAATACATTGACGAATTACATCAGATCTTCGATATCAAACACATGAAAGTTTTCTCTTGTTCAGCGTTTATTCGATTAGATTTCTTGCGATATACTCCTTTCCAGAACATTAACAAATGATTTCTGTAATTTTAGGCAATTTTAAAAATGCGTTGCCAGTAGAGACTATCACTAAAATATCTACAAATAATTATCTGTGGGATTTTTTGTCCATTTTTCAATCAGCCTTCTCACACCTTATTATGAAATTATTTTTGTTTCAAAGTGTCCTAATGGCTTTTTATTACGATTTTCTCTTACTGAGCACAAAAAATGGTTGAAGCATTACGATGATGCTTTTCTCAGCAATCTAGTTTAGATACTCGTGCGTCTGGGGGAGCCTTTTGGGCTGAAGTCTAGCGGTGGACATATACCCATTAGTGTTGTCTTTATTTTCATATTTTTGCATTGGTTTATTTGAATTGAGACCAAACCTTCATATAATTGTCTTTTGAGATTCCATGTTTTGAGATATTTCGATCACTTACATAATAACAAATGTGAATAATATGTTCCTGAAGCAGGCGACAAATTGGCGGGGCAACTAGGGGCGTGTACTTCCCTGCTGCGGATAGAGGGCGCTATATAAGAATCTCAAGAGCATTTATCTCTTTATGTTTCCTGCTGAGGTTTTACCACACAATTTTTATCGCAAATTTATGTCGGAACAGACCTGTCAGAAATCTAGCGAGTTATGCTGGCACAGTCGCTACCAATGAATAACACATGGAATTGATGGAAATGGGTGTTACGTGGTCCTGTGTGCTAACAGAGGGGGTTTATCAGCTCATTTATTCATAGGATAAAACTTATTTATTTTTTACGTAAATACAGTTCCATTTCTGTCAACTATCATCTACTCATTTTGAAAAATGAAACAATGACAACCGACACAATGTCTTATCTAGCGGTCCATTCACAACCTTTCTGTGCAAAAATTATGAACATTCCGTATGCTTAACTCTTGCCTTCATTTAAACGCATTTTAACGTCTTTGCAAACAGGATAGACTCTGATCAGATGGCCCCTGTAGGGATTCTAAGCAGGGCCTGATCTGTTTACTTATGGAATACTATAAATCTGATTCTACAGTTTCCACCAAGGTCAAACATTGCTGTGTTCCATTATAAACACTCAGTCAATAAATAGTCATGATGTAATTATTGCTTACATTAATATTGAGAAGGTAAATGGTTAATATTAATAGTTTAGTTTTTGGGGGTTTTCGCTGAAATTTATTTAACTAATTATGTACAGTAGAACCCTTCTAATGCGACCACTTAATGAACAAGTGGTGCCAGCTTAATGCAGGACGAAATTTATGCAGAAAGCTTCTACAGGAACTTTCTGCATAACTTTCGTCCTGCATTAAGCTAACTGTAACACCTGCCTCTGTCACCCATAATTATGCCCCTTTTTGCTGGTCGCATTAAAGGGGGGTTTACTGTATTATATTCGTACACAAATCGCTGTATTGTCTCTGTTATCAATAGGAACGCGTGAAATAAACCAGTTTACCACTTACTTGTTCAATATTCATGTAAGCAATAATGACATCGTGAATATGAATTAGAGTATTGCTAAAACATCATATGAACACGTAAAAAGTTGGATTAGACAAAAAACTGTAGAAATAGATCTATATTATATCATTGGTAGAAAATATACACGTATCTCTATCTGATTCCAATGGCAAACAGACCAGACTCTGGTCAGACAGCTCCTACAGGAGCCGTCTGGTCTGGGTCTACTCCGTTTTGAAATGCATTTATATGAAGGAAAGGGTTAACCCTTTGCTCGATAAATATGCATGTTGTACGCAGTTGCAAACAGAGTAGACCCAGATGAGACAGCTCCTGTAGGAATTGTCTGATCAGGGTATGTTGTCATGGCAATTGACTTCTATATTTATTTTGAATACAAGAGTTGAATGATTTAACATACAGGCAGAGTCTTTCATGAATGTTCATCAATGCATTATATACCCCTGTACAAGTCGAACTGGTATGCAAGAAATGTCTATATACCTGAAAATCGAAGTTTACATCGGTGATTTTATCAGTTATTTTATATTTTACAACAGTGCAGTATATCAAACGTAGAGATAGAAATATTAGCAAAAAACTGAAATCATTTAGTATGAGACAACAAAATATTCTAATGTAATTGGTAATTGTTATCGGCTGTTTGCTGCCAAATAACTGAAATAACATCACTCTGAATATGTCAGAAGAGTTTTACAAGTTCTCAGTATGTCGGATGTTTTCACATAGCAGATACGCATATTAGTCCTCGGAGGCACTCTGAAAATGTTTGAACACCGCCCAGGTACTTTCAGATGTATTGCACGGACCGGAGTGAAACTCAAAAAGCGTTATTGTGATGAAACGGTTTTATTTCTTCTGCTCAGCGTGTTCTTATCTGCATTTGCAAAATAGGCGTCTCATCAGGATCCAATCTTTTGACAATACTGTGCAGGACAAAAAAGTCACTAATGTCATTTGCAAACAGTGTAAACCAAGATGAGATGGCTCCTAGAGGAGCCCTCTCATCATGGTCTGCACTATTTGTCATGCTACACTTTTCTCTAGAAAAAAACCCTAACTATTCACCATAAGCTTGCCCTGTTTGAATTTTGGAATAGTCCATTTCAAAACTCGGTGTTGTAAGGGTTAAACGAATCGGAAATAAGTAAGAGATGCTCCAGATTAGACTTTGAGGAGACGTAATTCTTACAGCTTGATATAAGGATTGTTATTCAGCTGAGCCACGCATCATGTTGCGTACCCAAACACACCCTCAATCACGCAATCGTAAAAACGTCCCTGTTTAACGAACAACAAACGCTGAAATAAGACTATAAAAGTCTGCGAGAATGAATGTCAAACTTACCCGATACCCACTTGTATATGCAATACTTTCCTTTATTTAACAGCTTTTTGACCGCTTTGATCACATTTCTGTAAAAATCACTTAAATCTAAAGACAATCAGAATGTAAATCATAACAGTGTATGGAAATAGGCGACCGATCCAGTTGTTTGGTCCCCGATCTGGATTCAAATAGTCTACAAACGCTATACCATATTAAAGGACAGAGGTGGAACGAATATAACTCAATCAACAATCCTGGATACAATGCTCCATTGTGAGAAATATACAGTAAGACTTCTCTACGAATACCACTCAAAATAAGACTAACTCTAGGTTTCAAAGACAGGTGGTAGCTTAATGCAGAACGAAAGTTATGCAGAAAGCTCCTGTAGGAGCTTTCTGCATACTTTCTTTCTTGGTTAAGCAATCACCTGTTTTAAAGTACACATATGTTTATTCATGAAATGGTTGCTATAGAGATATTCTGTTGTATATTTCATGAGTCAGAATAGTGCTGATATTTTTTCATAGAAATATTGTTTCTCCGAGTTACATGGTATCTGAAAGTGACTAATGCACTTTTGAATGGTATATAAAAGACATTTTATGAGTGGTTGGTGTATATTAAAATTATTGAACACGTTATCTAATATGTCTGTGTAATAAAATATAATACCCCACTGGGCGTTAAAGTTAGCCCAGGCATCGAAAATTATACTTTTATCGCTCAAGGGCAACTGACTCTGAACGTATAAAACTTCTGAGTTTAGTCTGAGTCTGAATTCTGTCTCAAATACATGTAACTGACCTATGAGATGATTGAGAATGGGCCCAGACTCTGTTAAAAAGTTTTGTAACCTCGGAACCAGGCTATTTTTTTTTTAATTTTCCCTTTTATTTGTGATTATTCCAGTTTTTATTAATGATTAAAATGAGGTATTCACAGAAAGTACAGTAAAAACTAATTCGAACTTTTGTGAAAAAAGTAACTCTTTAAGCAGGAGGCCACATAATGCAGGATGAATGTCATACAGAAAACTCCCAGTGGAACTTTCTGCATTACTTTCATCCTGCATTAAGCTGCCACCTGGCTTAAATGCCGAATATGATAGTTATTTGAGTGTTCGGATTTGCGATATTTTCCTGTACTGTGAAGTTGTTTCTAAAACAGCACGTGCCTTCTGCTTCAGTGCTCGCATTTAATTGTTTATCATTTTCTTTTCAAACTACAACCAGGACGTCAAAGAATTTGGACCAGATTAGATGCCCCGATCACCCTACTTGTTGTTTTGATCCATATATTATTTAGAATATCGTCCGTCTCTTTTGCACCTCAGTTCTTTGGTTTATGACTGGCAATATAATCACACCAGTATTGTCGTTCTTGAAAGACACAGTGTAACGACGTAGTTAAAAATTATAACAGAAATTTGACGTATGAAATCCATCGTTTTCCGTATGAATCATTCAAATCAGCCACATTCTAATCCGAAAAGTTTGAAATGTTTTAAAAAATACACACAACATTCAAATAGGGATTTCTGGAATCTTTCATGCAGAAGTTTGATCTTATTAAGTATTCCCAAAGAAATGAAGATACAGTAAAACCTCGATTATCCGAACACTAAAATACGTATTATTATCGATCTTTAAGACAGGTGGCAGCTTAATGCATGGTGAAAGTCATGCAGAAAGCTCCTCTAGGAGCTTTCTGCATGACTTTCATCATGCATTAAGCAGCCACCTGCCTAAAAGGGTCTAAATTCGTTTATAACGAAAATTCGAATAATCGAGGTTTTACTGTATTTGAAAACATGAAACTTAGATTCCCTTAACGTTTACTATGATATTACAGTAGAGTATCTCTAAAGGGGACACACAACGAGTAGACGTTTACTATAATATTACAGTAGAGTATCTCTAAAGGGGACACGCAACGAGTAGACATGGATGGCTTTGAGTTCAGGTGGTCGATTCATGCATAGCAAAGGTAATGCAGAAAGCTCCTTGCAAAGGTTTTCTGCATAGCTTTTATTCTGCATTAGGCTTCTACGTGTCGTCATGGCTTACAGTTATGTCTGGTTTATTGTGATCGTTTTAGAGAGAGGCTTTACTGCACTCGACGTCTTCAAATCTTACCGTGTTAAGTTTATACAAAGACACTTCGTTAGTATAAACAAAGAAACTGCGTTGGTGTAAGCAAAGAACATGCGTTGGTATAAACAAAGAAACTGCGTTGGTATAAACAAAGAAACTGCGTTAGTAAAAACAAAGAAACTGCGTTGGTATAAACAAAGAAACTTCGTTAGTATAAACAAAGAAACAGCGTTGGAATAACCAAAGAAACTGCGTTAATATAAACAAAGAAACTGCGTTGGTATAAACAAAGAAACTGTGTTAGTATAAACTTAGAAACTGCGTTGGTATAAACAAAGAAACTGCGTTGATATAGACAAAGAAACTGCGTTAGTATAAGCAAAGAAACTGCGTGGGTATAAACAAAGAAACTTCGATAGTATAAACAAAGAAACTGCGTTAGTATAAACAAAGAAACTACGTACGTTGGTATAAACAAGGAAACTGCGTTTGTATAAGCAAAGAAACTGCGTTAGTTTTGAAAACATGTTAAACAATGTATTTACTGACGTCATTGGTTTAAATCTAAAGTAATGGATTTGTAACGGTCTGTGAATCGAAAATAACAACATATATGATTTCAGATCATGAATACATGTGGTAGCTTAATGCAGGACAGAAGTAATGCAGAAAGCTCGTGTGGGAGCTTTCTGTATTACTTCTGTCGTGCATTTAAGCAGCCATGTGATTTTAAAATCAGCTATGCATTTTCATTGAAAGGTCGCCTTCGAGAGGTTCTACTGTAGCTTGTGCATATATTGGTTTAAAAACACTCGACATGAAAATCCCTTACATGATAATACGTGATTACCACAGGTAAACCCTTCTCATGCTAAGCGTGGCCTGACTCGCATAGCTAGCAGTTCGGATCCAGATTAGACGCCGAGTAACTCGGCATCTCATCAGAACCCAAGCTGTTTGACAATTGGTTTAAATAGTTTCTGGACATATATATTAAACGACTCAGGTGTAAGTGAAAAGTGTAATGGATCAGGGGTTTAGAATACTTTTCTTCAGCATTAGAGGGATTAACCCTTTATTCCATATTATATACGCATTTTCACGCATTTGCAAAAACGAGTAGACCCAGATCAGACGGCTCCAATAGGAGCCGTCTGATCAGGGTCTGCTCTTTTTGCTTTTGACATAATATAGATCTGATTCTACAGTTCTTGTCAAAGCACATAAAATTCCCTTGAAATGTTTACATGATAAAAAATCAGCTAATAAATATTCATGAGGTATTATTTCTTTCATGAATACGGAACAGGTAAAAGGATTAAAAGCACGCTGGTTAGCAGCGAAACAAATGTAATTGCATGTGAAGTCAGTATCCTGTTTGACATTAAGGCTTAACATTTCAAAACTTATATAACTACTTAACTGGCACTGGCTTCCAGCTGCTTGCTCGACCGTTAATAGCCTGTTTAAATACGGAGTCTATTTTAATTAGCGTTTTTTTTCTAAACGTTTCCATACTTTACCAGCATGCTAAACAGAAATTTTAAAATAGATTTATGATTTAAACTGGTTGAAAAATAATTAATATACAAAAGGCATGAAGTCATCAATATATCAAGGGCATTTATTTAGTTATTATATCATGTCCGGTATTTTTATATTTTAATTTATGGTTTATATTTAACCCTTTCCTCCATAAATACGCCTTTCTACGCCTCTGCACCTGTTGAAATCAGGGTGATAAATGGAGCATTTGCTCATATAGGAGCAAAGGTTGTATTTATCACAATGGTTTCAAACTACAAAATTCTATTTTTTCCTTTTCTCTAGTTAATGCTCCTTTTCGGTAGATTTATTCAAAGTGGGTGGATCTAAAAATAGCCTATGAGGGAAAGATTTAAATGAATGTAAATGGTGTACCCAGAGTAAGATCCAGTAACTGCAGAATGACAGAAACCGTCCCTTATCACAGTCGCCTTTATTCAAAATTAATGAATATCTGATAGAGATTATAAAATGTCGTATGTAGGATACACAGTTTAAGAACAAACTCAAAACCATTAAAACAACTGTTAAGTGCAGGCGGCTGCTTAATGCAAGTGATGCAAAAGTTCCTTCGGGAGCTTTCTGCATGACGCTCACTCTGCAATAAGCTGCCATCTGTCGTGAAGACCGACATTGGAAAAATGAAAAATTAGAACTGAAGTCAGATAGGAAATTATAAAATGACACACATTAAGTCCACAGCGAATTCAGAAGAACAATTGAATCGTGCCTCTCACGCATATATACACGACTTTTACAAAAGCTGTTCCTTGCGTGTTCCATAACGACAGCATTTAAACATTGCCACAAAACGAAAACTCAGCCAAACTCATCGAAAACAAAAGAAAGATGTAACACCATATCTAATGCAAAGTATGATAAGACATAAGGTCACAAAACGCCTTTCTGAAAAGTATATACAGTAAAACCTATCTAAACCGGGATTCTAGTAAAGAAGAATTTAGATACTTTTTGGCAGGTGGCTGCTTAATGCAGGATGAAAGTCATGCAGAAAGCTCCTAGAGGAGCTTTCTGCATTACTTTTACCCTGCATTAAGCTGCCATCTGTCTCCAAGACCGATATTTATACTGAGTTTAAAGTCCGTTTTAGAGAGGTGTTACTGTGTTGGTGTGGCTGGGTGTATGGGTTTATGGCACTGCCACACTGAACAGATCACGTAGTACCGAAAGATGAAGGAACTCTACAAACACAGAGTCACAGCAAATGAAATGAACACCCATACACACATATACCACACACATACACATAGAACTGTTCCTTGCCTGCTGAAGTCCAGTTTAGAGGGGTTTTGCTGTTCATGTGTACCAAAACACATATAGACAATGGAAGCTACCGTTAGAGAACATGCTATCTGTTTCAGCTTCAGGAGTTCAAGTAAATTCCAAATGAAGAATAAATGATTTTGTTTTGTTTTCAGATGCATAGTTTTTACGGCACCAATGGTGAAATGTCAATGTCAGCCGATTCGACGTGCATAGGGCTACAAAGCCCCACCCTCGGGGCAATATCCATGAAATTTGTGAAAGGTAAGGACTTGGTAATCTTTTTGTTTGTGTCTTTGTTCCTATTGCAAAAATAATCATTCTGTCCGATAATGATACTTACTTTTTGTATTTTAACCCATTCCCCATGGACTATTTTAGATTCAACCTCTTGAATAAATTTACCGAAAAGAAGCATTAACTAGAGAAAAGGAACATTTTAGAATTTTGTAGTTTGAAACCATTGTGATAAATAGAACATTTGCTCCTATAGAAGCAAATGCTCTATTTATCAAAATGGTTTCAAGAAGTGACTATTGCAGAGGCGTAGAAAGGCGTATTTATGGAGGAAAATGTTAAATGTTCCGATTAGCGAGGTTTTACAGTTTTGCAAATATATGTGTGGCGTTATCCACCAGTACTAGAATGTATACTTTACTTATAGTTGGATGGATATTTCCTATTCTCTAATTTCGAGACCGACAATTTGAAGGCTAGAAAATGAATGCTTCTCACTGAATAATACAAAGGATGACAGAAACATGTACCAATGCTGCATTAGATTATACCAATGTTGTATAAGGTAATAATTTGAAAGCTGATGGTACGGTCCATTAAAAAACCAGTGTAATCTTTCCTGAAAACAAATTTGAATGACAAGTAGTGCAGACCCTGATCAGAGGGCTCCTATAGGAGCCCTCCGATTTCAGTCTGCATTGTTTGCCAATGCCAATTTCCAGCAGTCAAGGGGTTAATGCTTTCGTTATCGCCAATGTTACAGAAGTTACATTTTTGCCCAGAGCCAGACAATGCACACTGACAGCCTGTCAAGCACTGTTAGCCTTTGCAATGCCAAACATAGCCATGTCAACTCGTTTTAACCTGTTCCAAGGGAGTATTTTAGGCTCAGATTTAACATTTTGATGCCGATTATGATGGATCCAATTCAGGTTCTGAGCTACTCGGTATTTAGTCAGTGATACTGAAGTTTGTGAGCCGCAATGAAATTGACGCCAAACACGTGAAGAATTGATAGTGTAATATGCAATGCGTCTGCCGACAGTCTGTGATCAGATGATAACAGCCAGTGCAGCGAGCATGGTGACCTGAATCACGAGGGGTATTTTGTCGTTTGGTCCAATTTTTGTCTGCTTTTGTTCTCAAAGAATAACGTTCTTTCTTTGTTATCAATACAATTCAAATGGCCAATGTATATTGGATTCTGATGAGATGTCCCAATTACTGAAGAAACTCCTCTAGATACCGGATGTTTGTAAATGACATCGCCACTTCGTCTTTTAGCTCTTTTGACGCCAAATAAATTTCGTCTGCAAACAATGTCGTCTGCTTTCAGTCTCAGAGTGTAAACGCCGTCACTTTCATCTCTAAAACGTGATGTGTCAAACAGGTTGGATCCTGATGAGACGCCGAGTTACTCGGCGTCTCATCTGGACCCAAACTGTTTGCAAAGGTAATCACAGGTTCGCCCATTGTAACAAGCCCTGTCAGCCTCGGTGTTGAATGAGTCAAAGGACGAAAACAACACACTCTCTCGATGCTGAGCTATAACTCATAGTTGTGTTTAAGATTGATGACGTTATTGCTCCCCTTGTATGCGTACCAAGCATTCCCCGGCATTATCACATTGGCAAATCCCTCAGGCATATAATAGACTTGTAGATCTAAAGGCGGGCTCACTCTGCCAGCTTCAATCACACACTGCAGCGGTAGCAACACAGCGAAATGTTTATTGCTAATGTTGATATATGTTTGCCTTACGTCAACAGAAACGATCTTATACATCAATATTGCAAACTAAAAGTATTGAAGTATCTGTAGTATATAATTGTCTGATTGTGTATATATATCATAGCATGAGTGCAAAACAGTATGGATTCTGATCTGTCATTCCTTTACTTGCCGTCTAGTGCTTAGATCTGTTCGAATTTCGAAAGTCGTTCGATTACGTCAATTTGTGTAGCAATATTTCAACAAAATTCCCTTAGTGTCTTCAAAGATCAAGTACAGGGTTGGATGGAATTCACTGAGTTCCGTGATTTATATGTCTCTATGTTTGTTGATGGAGATGCAGCTACACCAAACGAAGGCTTGCCACACAAAGAATATTCAAAACAAAGCACGCCTACTGGTTTTGATGTTCTATCCTTTACTTCATAGATACGCATTTTAACGTGTTTACCATCTGTTGAATATGTTATACACATAACTCTTTACCTGATACGAGACGCCTTTTCATACCTTTGCAAATAGAGAAGACCCAGGTCATACGGCTCCTGTAGGAGCCGTCTGATTTGGGTCTGCTCTATTTGCTTATGGAATGACATAGATCTGAGTATACAGTTTCTGTCTCGGCTAAAATGAGCCTTCTCCATATATTACTGTTAATATTCAGTTAAGTACTATTCATGACGTCATTATTACTTGCATACATATTAATGAAGTGAATAGTATTTGCTTACTTATTGCGACATGGCATACATTCATTTATTTGCCAAAAGGTTTTGAACCAGGTCAGACGTCAAGTACCTCGGCGTCTGATCAGGATCTAAAATGTTTGGCAATTGTTTCTTAGTTTTGTTTTTCAATATCAGTAGATAGAGGTCCAGATAAGATGCATAAATTTAAAGATTTTCAAGAATAGCTTTTGTTTTGCTCCACCAAACCCAATACTATGACCACTCTTTAGAATCGTTTCTTCGAGACGATTCTAAAGAGTGGTCACAGTATAGGGTTTAGTGGAGAAATGACGATTTTTATTACTGGGGTACACACCTTTATCTGTAGCTCTAACTGTAGAATTGAGTTTTAACAGAGACATCTTTCACAGCAGGATATAGTGTATGTAGTACCTGTTTTATGGATCTGTAATTTGTTAAGCAGTATGAATTCGAAAAAACGAGCTATGCAAGCGAAATAGTTATTTGGAATTAGATTGTCAATAAAATAATGCCAGAACTTGACTGTTTTTGCACAGCATTTACCATCAGCTTAAAGTGACAAATCCCTATAATAAACGTGTATGTTGAATAACATCTAATATTTGTAATGTGCAATCATTCTTATGAAGATTCTCAATTTTGCATTAAACGTTTGGTATACGAGCAACTGAATTGCAAATAATTGTTTTCATTCACCAAGATTAAAGGGAAACGGATTTACTCTTTACTTTATAAAGACACCATTTAGCATACATGTATTTGCAGTCAGAGTAGACCTTGATCACTATGGCATTATAAAACATCAGCTAAGTAATGCCCATGTTGTCAATATGTCTTACACGAATTTTCATACTGTAAAAGGTAAATGCGCCACCTTCTGTTTTAAACACAGGGTAAACGGGCAACTGAATTTAACCAAACCGTTTCATTCACAATTATTTTCTGAAAAGGATTAATGGGAACCATCACGAGTGTAACAGCTGGATATCTGCCGGGAATAGAAAACCCTGTTAGTCGATTATCAGCTATAGGTCGATTATCAATTTCATGAATTCCACGGGGTGCCTTTTAACCCAGCTTTATGACGCAAGAGGCAAATGAGTAGATATGAAAGGAACCCAATCTCAAAGTCATGATTATAAAGCATTTCACAAAGCTTTTCTCGAAAATTGACTGGATTATAGTATGCTTTGATCTCCTTTGATAGGAAACCATGGATACACTTTGCTGGATCTTTCCTTGGTGTTCTTTAATTTTAATTGCAGTGAAACAGAGCAACGGATTAAAGTGCCTACTCAAATACTAAACTCGTCATTTCTGCAGCAAACTCTATGTTGTGATCACTCTCTAGAATCTTCTCAAAGAGAATATTCTTAGGACTGGTAACAACATAGGGTTTGGTGAGGAAATAAATGGATTATTCTTGAAAATATTTTGATGCACACATTTTATCTGGACCTTTGCAGTAAAACTCCTGTAATGCGACCACCAAAGACTGATATACATATGAGTATTAACTCTTTACTCCATGTATACGTATTTTAACGCCATTGAACACACAGTAAGCCCAAGTCGGACGGCTCAGGTAGGAGCCATCTGATCAGGATCTGCTCTGTTTATGGACTTGGAGTGATATACATTGTAGATCTAATTCTAAAGTGTCTGCCAAATTGTCATTGATTGATATACTATTACAGACGTTCAGCTAATTATTATTCATGATGTCATTATTTCTTACATTAATATTTATGGAATAAAAGATCAGAGGCAGGTAGTAGCTTAATACAGGGCGATTTCCCCCCCCCCCCAGAAAGCTGCCATATGAGCTTTCTGTATTAATAATGTCCAGCATCAAGCAATCGCCTACTTTTAAAATCGCCTACTTGTATTTATAAAGTTGAAGTATGATCTTCAACTGTACTTATAAACAAGAGGTGCAGAAGAATAACTCCTTTATTTCTCCACCAAACCCTATGTTGTGACCACTCTTTAGAATCGTCTCGAAGAGCCGATTCTAAAGAGTGGTCACAGCATAGGGTTTGGTGGAGAAATGACGATTTTAGTACTTGAGTACGCACGTTTATCTGTTGCTTTTATAAATTACAGTAAAACCTCTGTATAACGGCCACGCAATTGTGTTAATTTGGGCAGGTGGCTGCTTAAAGCAAGGTGAAAGTAAAACAGAACGCTCCTATAGGAGCGTTCTGTTTTACTTTCACCTTGCTTTAAGCAGTCACCTGCCTTTAACACAAGATAATTGATGTAATTTAGTGGCCGTTATAGAGAGGTTTTTCTGTAGTATATGTGGGTGTTCCTCCTTCGCTGCTTCTCTGTGTATTTCTTGAAACGGCTTGATCGCATTTTGGTAGATCTTATTCATGAATCTCTGGGAGCATCGTAAATATTAATTGCCCGTTAATCTTGTACTTAGGCTAGTAATAAACACTCAAGTGTAATTGAAATCGTAAATAAAAGCAAATGGGGGTTTGTGGTTGTGGTATATTTTTTGTATATTTCATTGCACAGCCGTAAAATATAGACTAATCATATGGAGGGAACTTCGAGTATCATGAGAAAAAAGGAGAAAGATGACATTTAAAAAAAATGGTGCAATTCTGCAAATGAATATTACCGCACCATGAGAAAAATGCATGTTCGGGGATATGCAAACAGTGTTGATCCAGATCGACTACCGTCTGATGGACATAATGTGTTATTAGGGTTTAGACTGTCTTCAACTCATTAGTATATGAAATGTGTCTTGATCAGCTTTGACAAACACTGAATACCACGTCTCAGATATATCAGGGGTGGTCTAATTGAAGCTATCAAGTAATAATTGCCACTTTACTAACATTTTCAGATGCAGTCAAACCTCACTAAATTGAACACTCAAATGCGTCTCATTATCACTTTAAAAAAAGTATTCTGCAGCTTAATGCAGGGTGAAAGTCATGCAGAAAGCTCCTCAAGGAGCTTTCTGCATGCCTTCCACACTGCATTAAGCCACCAACTGCCTGAAAAGTTGTCAAATTCGTCTTCACTAACATTTGGAATTAGTGATGTGTTACTGTTTAAATCAAGGCAAGATGCAAAATGACAAAAGCAGATAAAAATCATTCCATATTTTATTAGCTTTTCCTTAAGTTAAAAGGCAAATACTTTTGCTTTCAAAGAGGCTAATATAACAACATATTATGGTTAAGACGAAATGGATATGCTTTCGCTGCATGTTATTGACGCCATAAAGTATGCAAGAATTATATTAAATAGCAGTAAATCTTGGTGCTTGGCAGTGGAAAGGGATTCATAAATGAAGGACTTAAGGGTACTTAATGAGAGATAATAAGAGATAATAAACACAAAACAATCTGTTGGTTAACGTTTACTTTGATACTGGAGTTCCACAATTAAATGTTATTTATTCTGACGTTTAAACCATTTGCCTGATGAATATTCATGTAACAAATATAATGACATCGTGAATGTTAATTAGATTGCCTTTTTTATAATAGCATATAGACTTAGGAATTTTGGCCATGGCAGAAACTTTAGAATCAGATCTATAAATTCAATAAACAAACAGACCAGTGTCCATGCTTATAAAACGTTTTAGTTGTGTCTGAGTTCGTTCTCAAATTTTTGATTGGTCAGATTTGAGCATTTGGCTCAAATCTGACCAATCAAAAGCTTGAGAGCAAACCCAGACTCAACTAAAACGCTTTATAAGCATGGGCCCAAAGTCCTAATGAGACGGCTCCTATTGGAGATGCCTGACCGGGATCTTTTCTGCTTACAAAAGCGTCCAACGGCGTCTCTATCGGGAAAACTACAGTAAAACCTCTCCATAATGCCACTTAATTACATCAATTAGTTTGTGTTAAAGGCAGGTGGCTGCTTAAAGCAAGGTGAAAGTAAAACAGAACGCTCCTATATGAGCGTTCTGAATTCCTTTCACCTTGCTTTAAGCCGCCACCTGCCCTAAATACCAACTAATTAACACAATTTAGCGGCCGTCATAAAGAGGTTATAATGTTTTAGATTGAGTGATTCAGATGCAAATGCATGTCATATTCATTCTTCAGTTTCCAATAAATATGAGGTGTGACTATATTCTCATAAATGTAAAGAAAATAAATCCGTGTTAAACACTTTACCTGATAGAGCCTTTGGAACAGTACAGATACACAGTCTGCTTGTTTGTTGTATAATTACTATACATAGATCTTTACAGTTTTTGACTTGATCAAAATTTTCTATGTTCATAATATGCTATTATTTAATATCGATAGTGTCATTATTACTTATATGACATTCACCAGGTAAAGGACGTCAGAATGCAATAGCAAAGTAGTAAAATAGTTTTATTTTGTTAATATACTGTAAATATACAATACTGTAAAGTTGATAAAAATACACACAAAGGCGAGTTTTTAATACTCGAATCCTCCCTTTACCATTTTCTTTACTAAGTATTACATAGCAACACTCTGCTCGAAGTGTATAGAAATATATAGAACCTCTAATGCGATGTGACATTTTGATGTACAGTGTGCAAGTATGCTATTAGAACTTGACAAAAACCGACTCATATAAAGCTTTTGAGATAGTATTGTATAATCTGATCAATACCTATCATCAAAATAAGCTGATGTTATATGCTATAGTTGATTTATGTATAGAAAATCACATACAATATTGATAAATGGTTCTGAATGTCTTGCCAACATTACATATTCTACATTTCTTAAATACAAAGCAACACCTTAGCTCACTGTGAACACCTTTAATTATACACTTATACCCCTCTCGGGTGGACGTTTAGTAAAGAATAATTTTAGGCAGGTGAGTATTTAATTCCGGTATTTAATTCCTTTGTGATTGTTTGCATGATTTTTACTCTGCACTAAACTTCCACCTATTATAAAGATCAGCAATGGTAGCCGTGTGTTTGAACAATTGTTGTCATAGACAAAACATCACTTATTTAGAGTCATATATTTCTAACACCATGTAATAATTACATATTTGTGTTGCTAATCTAGTTTTAAGAATGGATCCTATGAATGGAGGAGTCACAAATGATTGGAGTTAACTGCCCACGCATTTAAAAGAGACACCGGCAAACAATATACACCCAGATCAAAGTGTTCCTCAAGGATGTCTCTCATCTGGGTATACACTGTTTTCTTCACAAACTATTTCCAAAGGCGAACTAATTGTTGCTGAAACCCCCTTAAACTGAAAACTAGATTCATACAAAATACAAATTTGGATCACAATAAAACCTCTCTATAACGGCCATTAAATTACATCAAGCATTTTGTGTCAAAGGCATGTGGTTGCTTAAAGTAAGGTGAAAGTAAAACAGAACGCTCCTATAGGAGCGTTCTGTTTTACTTTCACCTTACTTTAATCAGCCACCTGCCCTAATACACCAATTAATTAACACAATTTAGTGACCGGTATATAGAGGTTTTACTGCAGTTCACGAAGAGAATGAGGCTTAATTGACTTATTTAAATTGGACAACCTTAGCGTATCATCCTTGTCCAGATGCCATCCTTGTATGAGTTTATAAGCCACATCGTGTCAATAACATTTCCCCTTGTCAATGCTGACCTTTCAAAATGGAATGGTTCATTCTTGTTTAATACTAGAGTCAATTTAATATGAAAATATACAGCATAAATGCTAAACAAAGATGAATGACAAACGGTGCAGATCCCTCAGATATGGGGTTTATCCTGTTTGCCGATACCAGGTAACTTGATTCCTGTTTTCAAAGGGTTAAGCTTTAAGATGTTACAGTCACGTTTGTCGTTTAACCCTTTCCTTAACCCATTCCCTCATAAGTTATTTTTAGATCCAACCTCTTTGAATAAATCTACCGAAAAGGAGCATTAACTAGAGAAAAGGAAACTTTTGGAATTTTGTAAACTCATTGTGATAGAGCATTTGCTTCTAAGGAACAAATGCTCTATTTATCACAATGTTTTCAAGAAGTGACTATTACAGATGCGTAGAAATGCGTATTTATGGAGGAAAGGGTTAATAGAGTTGAAAGAGGCACCTGTTGTTGGCGCCTTTGCAAACATAGTAGACCCAGATCAGATGGCTCTTGAAGGAGATCAGAGTCTGCATCATATGCTTATATTGTTATTCTACAGCGTGTGTCATGGCAAAAGTGTCATGTATACCTACACCATTAGGAAAGTTGGATTTATAAATGTTAAGGATGTCATAATTTCTGAATAGAATATTCATGAGATAAAAGTTTACCTCAATATAATATTGGCTGTATTTTAAATTAAGCCGACTACAAGTTACGCTCACGATAATTCGCTCAGCATGCCAAGAGTTAAAGTACAAATACTTTCTTCCTAACTATCCGTACATTGTACGTGGTTGTGCCAGAGGAATCTTCTACAAGAATTGTGATCAAATTGAGTAGCCCCAGGCCGTTGTCACGTTTGATTCTAGCTTTACGTGCTTAGATGATGTACGCACGTCTTTCCTTGAAGTCCACAGGAGACCAATATATATGTCCTCTTCATAGCTGAAAAGTCCAACTACTTTAGAATATTGTCATTTTTGCCTATAGTTTTGTTTTAAGTGCATTGTTAATGTTATAAGACTATAGACGTTGTATACCAGTTAGTTACATGGTTGAATATCTAGATATACGACTCTTGGATCTGTATCTATATTGCTTTAAAGTGTCTGTCCGTTTATCCATGATTGAGTTAAAGGTTTTGCGCCGTGGAAAAGCTTCCAGTTAACGGTCTACCGCAGTTAATACCGCTGAGATTTTGTGATGGAATCTCAAGATGGAAAAGAGGGAGGGAGGGCGTGCGTGAGTTTTAAGCAGTAAAGGGGCTTGACCTTTGTCCTTAAGTTCAGGGTCCTTGTGTTATTTGCAAACTACCGTGTCACCGAATTTCCAAAAGAGCTAAGGATGTGTGTCAATCAGTTTATTAAAACTTTGAAAAGTATATATTTTGATTCTATGCATAAACCTTTACCTGATAGAGACGCCTTCTGGTGCCATTGTAAAGAGAATAGACCAAGATCAGACTGCGCCTACGGGAGCCGTCTTATCAGGGTCTGCTCTGTTTGCTCATGGAATACTATATTTTGTCTACAGTGTCTTCCATGGGGAAAAGCTTACCTCTGTTCAATCGCCATTAAAAACTTATCTAATTATAATTAATGATGGACTTATTTCTTGCATGAATATTCATAAGGGCAAATGGTGCTATACTGTCAAACAAAACAGATTGTTTTTCTAGAGGAGCTATGGTCAGAAACGTCAGTGTTTGCTGGACAGTAAACCCCATCTAACAGAGCAAAGCAGAATTTAGATATTTTAGACATGTGGCTGCTTAATGCAAGGTTAAAGTCATACAGAAAACTTTTCAGCCACTTGAAACCAATTATAAAAATGGTAAAAAAGTTAAAACCTTTTTCATTTGTTTTCTTCAGATTTGAAGGAACCACGCGGTCGATGTCGGTTCCCAGATGTTCTCGTGAATCGGAACAAATGGCGAGACTTGAGCGGGCGTTGGGAGCTCGAGGTTGAATCCGGTCTACAGGTGGTCAAGCTGAAGGACCGAAAGCCCCAGGACAGAGTCCACTATAGCGAGGGCCGGGACACTGCGTCCACTAGACTGGTCATCCGCTGTGTTGACAAAATCTACGAGGCCGAGTCGGTGAGGTCGGACGTCCTACAGACCGACTATATCACGTATTATACCGATGACAGTTGGTTAGTGTGTTTTAAGCGTCCGTCACCCCTTTTGTCTTCCGTTCAAAGTTTCCACTGTATTTGCTCATTTACCTGATAGTATTGTGGTGTTTTTATTACTCTGGGTATATGGGCCAAAACCGCCCTGATGGATTGTCAAGTCACCTTACGCCTAATCTGGATCCAATCTATTTGTAAAACAAACCCGGCCAGGTGGCGCTTTTTATTCATTTTAATTACTTTTCTGCAAAGATCTATCTGTAATATCTAGTCCGTTTTTAATTTAGATAAAAACATTTTCCAATGTATGGCAGACATATAAACAGTATTAGTTTCAAAGATGTAGACGCTGGGATAATAATTAAGCCTGTGGTATACAGTAAAACCCCTCTAAGCCGGACGTTAAACTTAGTATTAACATCGGTCTTGGAGACATGTGACAGCCTAATGCAGTGTGAAAATCATGCAGGAGCTTTCTGCATGAATTTCACCCTGCATTAAGCAACCACCTGCCTATAAGTATCTAAAGTCTTCTCTACTAGAATATCGGTTTAGAGGGGTTTTACTGTACGTGATAACGATATACAGTAGAACCCCGCTAATGCGACCACTTAATTAATAAACATGTGTGTCTTTATAAGCAGGTGGTTGCTTAATGCAGGGCAAAAGTAATGCAGAAAGCTCCCCTAGGAACTTTCTGCATTACTTTTTCCCTGCATTAAGCTACCACCTGCATTTAGCACCCAGAATTAGACCTCTTTTAGGTGGTCGCATTAGCGGGGTTTTACTGTACAGTAACACTCTACTGATGCGACCACTTTACGACTATATATAGAACTGCTCTTAACAACAGCTTGTTGCTAAATAACGGTTGAAAGTAATACAGAAAGCTCTTGCATGAGCTTTCTGCATGACATTTCGGCCTGCTTTAAGCTACCGACTGCATTTAACACCCAGAATTTGACCACCTTTGGTGGTTGCTTAAGAGGGGTGTTGGCCCAAACTGTTTCACATTCTGATAGTGTTTTTCAATGAAAATGAAAGAAAATTCGACTTAGCTTTGAATAAGTTTAATGTTTTTACGTGTTAAATAATACACTTACTACAGCCTTGCACTCAGTTCTCGATATGGCAGCATGGTACGTCTTTCGGCACTGATCTTCATAACAATTAATTAATCAACTAATAACTAATAAATGTTCTTTGGGCAGAACAACAGATACACGTGCGTACCCATGCTTTAAAATCGTCATTTTCCCACCAAACCTTATGTTGTGACTACTCTTTAGAATCGTCTCAAAGAGCCGATTCTAAAGAGTGGCCACAACATAAGGTTTGGTGGAGAAATGAATAAAACATGTTTTTAATTTACGCATCTTATCTGAACCTCTGTTCTTTGTGTCTGTTACAGTGAGTCGGGATACCAGTGTGTTCGTCTGATTAGAAGAGATACCAATATTTTGGAAATGTATCTAGGTATGTGTCTTCATTTTGACTGTTTGTATTTAACCCTTTCCTCCATAAATACGCCTTTCTACGCCTCTATAAAAGTCACTTTATGAAACCATTGTGATAAATAGAGCATTTGCTCCTATAGGAGCAAATGCTCTATTTATCACAATGGTTTCAAACTACAAAATTCTAAAAAAAAATTCCTTTTCTCTAGTTAATGCTCCTTTTCGGTATATTAATTCAAAGAGGATGGACCTAAAAATAGCCTATGCGGTAATGGGTTAAAAGAAGGTGTGCGCCAAGTTAACCCATGACTCCATGAATATGCATGTAAGAAATAATGACAGTATGGATATTAATTAGATTTTTTATAATGGCGCTATGGACAAGGGCACTTTTTACCATGACAGAAACTGTATAATAAGATTTACATGTATATCATTTCTTAAAATTTATCTTCATATAAACGCGTTTTGACGCATTTGCAAACAGAGTAGATCCAAATCAGACGGCTCCTATAGGAGCCGTCTGATCAGGGTCTGCTCTGTTTGTTCATGGAATTTGAAATTTCATATTTCATTATAACTAGTTTGTCCATGAATATCCAGTAGGTATTAAAATTTGGAATAAACATAGAAAAGGGAACGAGTTTAGCATACAGAGTAAATCCATATCAGATGGTCCTTAAAGGATCCGTCTGACATGGCTCTACTCTGTTTGAAAATATGCCAAAAGGCACTTCTATGAGGGTAAGGGTTAGCAAACTTCTCCAGAGTTTAGCCATAAACTATAATAATTGTTACTATACAAGCTAACCTCAAGGAACGATTATGAGTGTTTGTCTCTTTCAGTACTCTGCGCACTCAGTACACTACGCACTCTATATAGTACGCTGTCTCTCTATGTATAATAACTAGACGTGGAAAAGTAATTTATCGCTGATAAAAAGATTGTAGCGATAACTGTATCTAGTGTATTAACTAATTGTATCAAAGCAAATAATCATTTCGAGTTGAGGTTTTTGATCTGGTAATTACTTCGTTAGTAACAAACTGATATATACGTTAAGGTCCCGTGCTAATTTATTTCCAGGAATTGTTTAAAGCTTTACTCATACGCATTTTAACGCATTTGCAAACAAAGTAGACCCAGATCAGACGGCTCGTACAGGAGCCGTCTGTTCAGGGTCTGCCCTATTTGCTTATAAAATGATATAGATTTGGTTTTACAGTTTATGTCATGGTTAAACATTTCGTGTTAATATGTTTTATAAATCTTCAGCTAACTAGTGTCTATGATGTCATTATTTCTTACATAAATATGCGTGTTTTAACGTATATAAACATTTGTGAATTTGTTAACTTCTTGCATTTCAAAAGTAGTTTTGTTTATTTGTGTCTGTACAAAAGCATAATCAGAGTGAAAATCGATTTTGAGCCTGATTAGTCATCGAGTTACTCCCAGTCTCATCAGGGTCCACACTATTTTGTACCATTCATCACATACACATGATTATCGTGTAAATATTTAAATATTTCTGTTTTAGTGTTTGGCTTGTGTTATATTTTGCATGCATATATTATCCTCATTCATCAAATAACAGGAATCTTTCAATCGTCTTTTTCAGGTGATCGGTTTAATTCATCAGACGTATCTTGTAGTGAATTCCACTTTTCACGTGCAACGAAACATTTACTGATACGTAAGTGAACTTTTTCTATCGTCTTATCCGCCAGTAATTTCTCGCTACTAATTAATATTCGCCAGTATCTTCTGTAAAGGTCGGGTATATTTTTTGTTATTTCTATTATCCTTGGCCCAGCCAAGCGTAGTACAGTAAAACCCTGCTAATGCGACCACCTACAAGAGGTAAAATTCTGGGTGCTACATGCAGGTGGTAGCTTAATGCAGGATAAAAGTAATACAGAAAGCTCCTATAGGGAGCTTTCTGCATTACGTTTGTCCTGCATTAAGCAACCACCTGCTTATAAAGACACCCATGTTAATTCATCAAGTGGTCGCATTAGAGGGGTTCTATTGCATATATATACGGTTCACTCACTGAGTCAGTCGTGTTTGCGACTTGGAACACCACGGGTTTGTACGGAATATTTACGAGTACCAGGGAAATATTGACGGATAATACATAAAGCATTTACAAAATGTATAAATCAGCATTCCAATAAGGCAGAAACACAGTATATCATACAGAGGAATAGAAAAAATACGTAAATTAAAACATATAAAAGAGCAGCTGCTTTATTTCTCCACCTAACACCATGCTGTGACCATTCTTTAGAATCGTCTGTTCAGGACGATTCTAAAGAGTGGTCACATTACAGGTTTTGGTGAAGAAATGACGATTTTAGTATTTGAATACACATATCTGATTTATAATTTATAGTTCCCATCCTTTCATATCTCATAATTCTACGCTTTCGTATTTTGACACACTAAAATATCTACTATTATTATACCATTCCAATAATTATATTTTTTCTATTTTAATTATTTCCTTTTTTAAAAGTTTTGTATAAAGCTTCTCGAATCCGAAGGGCGATGACAACCGCGGTACATACAAGGGATTCTGTACAAATGCTGTTTTGGATTTAACTCTCTTTGCGCCAAATTTAAAATGTCGTCTGCAATAATAATTATATATTAAATATAATTCTAAACTAAATAATAAAGGTATATTAGTAAAACATTTGTTTTTAAAAACCTGTATGCTTGGGCTAAAATAATACAGAAAAGGCGGCATCTGACCTGGGACTGCACTGTTTTCAATGGTGCCAAAAGGCGACATTGGCGCCGAAAGAGTTAATGACTTTATTTCGACTAGTTCCGATTCGAACTAGCTTTACATAATAAATTGACTGAGTGCCAAACGACCTTGGCTTTCGATTAGAGACACCGATTTACTTATGGAATAATATAGATCTGGTTCTGAAGTTTCCGTCACAGCAATATGTTTCCTTCATAATGTGTTAAAATAATTTGTCCATGAACATTCAAGAGCTACGAGTCATGTAAATACGCTTATATTAGGGTGACGTAGTTTTAATGACGTATTGCCAGCGTCATTCTGTATACGTCTATTGTTTACATAAATCCTGAAATGGGGATAATAAAAGCCATTTAACAACAGCGAGAAACTTGAGGATGGCCTTGTTAATATATGGTTTATCGAAACTAAACAGTGCGTTTTATGTTAACTATTAAACGAAGCTTTTCGAAAAGCTTCAGATCTGTATCAAAATCAAAATTAACACCAACATAATGCATAGTTTCGATAAGTTAAAAGTAAAGCATCTGTTTAATAGGACATTATATAGCGTTTCTTGGGAGTTTTCATATGAATAAGTTAGTTTAATAGCACTTTGGAGTCTTGATAACCATTCCATACACTTGAAGCTAGCCTACAGCAGTCCACACATGATAATATCTCGTAAGTGCCAATTTTTATTTAAATTAGCAATTTATGAAAACAAATGTGCATTTACGGACATTTAACTGTCAAACTACTTACTACGATGTCATAAAACCGTCACATGTTGTTTACATAGTATTTAAACGATTTTCCTATGACCATATGATCATGCTTTTATAATACTTTTTTCACGGGGTAATTAACCATTTCCTTTATATAAACGTATTTTCACGTATTTGTAAACAGAGAAGACCCAGATCAGGAGCCGTCTGATCAGGGTCTACTCTGTTTGCAAAAGGGATTTGAAAGACATTCATCTTTACTTTCTAAAATGGTTACAATGTCCCACCTTCAATATTTCAACTTTTTTCTCCATGAATATTCAGTACGTATTGAAATTCGGAATAAACATAGAACATGGAAAGGGTTTACCCGTTACTCGATAGAAACGCTTTGTAACGCTTTTTCAAACAGAGCAGACCCAGATCCTGTAGGAGTCATCTGATGAGTTTCCGCTCTATTTGCTTATACAATGATTTACGTCAGATCTCCTCAGTTCCTGTCACGGTTAACGATTCCTATGTTCATATACTAGTTTAAATATTCTGCTAATTAATATTCATACAGTCATTATTTCTTACATGAATATTCATGGAGTAAAGAATTAATGGTATAGTGTGACTACTTGATTAGGGATTATCAAATACCTATCTCTTGGGACAACGCGTTTTGAATAGGGTGTACTAAATAGGCCATTTAACCCTTTACTTCATTAATATCCTTGCAAGAAGCAACGTCATCATGAATATCAATCAGATGATTAATCTGATCTGGGTCTTCTGTTTGCAAAGGCGTGAAAATGCGTATATAATAGGCAAATGTTTAAAAGTGTCTCATTACTATTTCTGCTAGACAGTTGGCTGCTTAATGCAGAACAAAAGTAATGCAGAAATGTCCTGTGGTATCTTTTTGCATTATTGTCGTTTTGTACTGAGTTGCCACCTGCCTTTTTTAACCCAGGTGTTGAGTTGCCACTTAGAAATGGTTGTACAGTATCTGTACGTTTTACACTTCGTTTACAACATACTTTTGTACTTCTTTTCTTACTATGATAATTTGTCCTATTCCTTTCACCCTTTACTCTATAGATATACCTTTTAACGTGTTTGCAAACATTATAGACCCATATCAGACGGCTCCTATAAGAGCCGTCTGATCTTCGTCTGCTCTGTTTTTGCGTATGTGCATATGCTTTCATAAAAAATCCTCTAATTAATAATCGCAATGTCATTATTTTTACATGAATATTCATGGGATTCAGGGTCACAGAAGACGCCATCTGTTTTCTTAATTTCTATCGAGCATAATTCTGATAACACTATTCCCGCGTCGCTTCATTGCTTGCATGCACTCGTCGATTCTTATATTAACACATGGATAAATAGCTTATAGGTTTTGATCTGCATAGCATGCATCCCTCAAGCAACTTCTTACTTATTTATTCTAATAGTTACCTAGCAACACTTTTTACCTAGTTCTGGGTTTAATTATTTGATGATTAAATGTTTTTAACGTTCTAGTTTTAATTCTAGAAAGCAAATAATAATGTTACGCTTTTCGAACATTGCCGTCGTGACACAATGTAGAAATCTAAAGGATGAAGGACAATACAATACGGTTCTCATTAGTGAATGGTTGTCATTCTTGTGTGTGGAATAGAGGGTAATAGACCAAACATATGTCATAACTGACGATAGTTATTTTAACACACCGCAGTTGATAACATTCATACAGTAGATCAGAAAGACTTTGACAGAACGCCCAGTCACTCTCGGCTTCACACGCGATATCTCGTGAATTCTGGTCCATTTTAACCCTTCGCTTGCTATTCACGTCAATATACCTACCTGTAAATAGTGAAGACCAAGATGAGACAGCTCCTGCAGGAGCTGTCTCATCAGGGTCTGCACTATTTATAAGTTGATTGTGCAACCAGTGCACTCTACAGCAGTGATTACACAGCGATATACTTGTACACAGTGAAGATATATGTAATTATACAACAGGGCATGGGTAAAGAAGGAGAAATGTATTTTAAAATTCAGCAAGCGAAGGGTTAATGTTGGTGCTGTGTTTGCCCATTACCTCGTGGATACATGTATTCATGTAAGAAATAATGACATCATACATATTAATTAGCTGAATTCAATAATAGCGTAATGAAAAAGTGCTTTTTTGATTATGGCAAAACTTGTAGAATGCAACTTCCATAGTTTGGTTCGTTAGTTGGACCTTTCTCACCAATAATATATATTTAAAAATATATAGCTTGTAGAACTGGTACTCGATCGAATGTTTTTGTCATATTTATTTTTCATTAAACTTGATCTCCTTGTCATCAATAATTTGACGATGAAATCGAGGTTAACCATTTCCCTCATATAAACGTGTTTTCACGCATTTGCAAACAGGATAGACCCAGATCAGACGGCTCCTAGAGGAGCCGTCTGATCAGGGTCTGCTCTGTTTGCTAATGTAATTTGATAGATCTGTTTCTTTAATTTCTAAAGTGGTTATAGTGGTCCACCCTCCATACGTTATTTTAACTATTTTGTCCATGAATATTCAGTAGGTATTGAAATTTGAAATAAACATAGAACAGGGAAAGGGTTAAGCCTGATCCCTTTATTCGCGACCTGGCTCAAACAACTTGGATCTAGAGGAGACGTCTGTGTCTAATCAGGATCCAAGCTGTTTGACACTTGGTCAGTAGTTTCTCAAATGCTTGATCGCATGGACAGTAGTCAATATTGCACCAAATCCGAATATTATGTTTCCATAGCAAGGTAAAAGTTAACGGAATGATAAATGTAGACACAAAATGTAAAAATTAGTCTTTAATCCTTTCCCTCATATAAACGTGTTTCACGCATCTACAAACAGAGTAGACCCAGCTCCTAGGAACCGTCTGATGAGGATCTGCTCTGTTTGCTAATGGAATTTGATACTGCTTTTATACTTTCTGAAATGAAAACAATGTTCCACAATGCATGTTTCATTATAACTATTTTGTCCATGAATATTCAGTAGCTATTAAAATTTGTAATAAACATAGAATAGGGACAGGGTTAATCCATAAGATCCTGTGATTCCAAACATGGACGCCAATGGGCACTTTTGCAAACCGAATAGACCCAGATAAGACGCATCCTACAGGATCTCCTGTCTGCTTATGAAATAATAAAGATATGATTTTACAGTTTTTGACATGGCCAAAACGTCCTATGTTCATAATTATTGTATTTATGTTCATGTCAAGGATTCTTTCTTAGATATGCATAAGATAAAGGGTTTAATAAACACTTTGATTGAAGAATATTTTGTTAACCCTTTACTCTGTATGTACACTTTGTACACCTTTGTCTTATACAGGAGCTGTCTGATCAGGATCTGCTCTGTTTGCCTATGGGATAATATGCACCTGAGTCTAAAACCCTTTGCCAGGGCAGAACATTATCTTGTTCATTTTCCACTGTAAAAATCAGTTAATAAATTTTCATTCAGTCATTAATTGTGCTATTACTGCCTTCACTTCAGAAAAAAACTTGTTTTGAAATGAGATATTTATTTACGTAATACTGTTATGTTCTTATTAGACTTAATTAAGGTTTGAACTAGAAATCGAAAATCCGTTTTGACAGCTTGTTCAAAATAAAAAAAGTAAAATCTCTGTACAGTGAACTTTCAACGGATTTTTTAATGTTCTTAATACAGGGTGAAAGTACAGCAAAGTAATGCTTAGTTTAATAAGCCTTTCCTTCATATAAACATGTTTTCACGCATTTGCAAACAAAGTAGACCCAGCTCAGACGGTTCCTGTAAAAGCCGTCTGATCAAGGTCTGTTCTGTTTGCTAGTGGAATTTGAAAGTTCTGTTTCTTTACTTTATAAAATGGCTACAATGTTCCACCTTCCATATTTTGTTGTATCTATTTTCCATGAATATTCAGTTGGTATAGAAATTTGGAATAAATCTAGAACATGGAAAGGGTTCAGCCTTATCCTGACTGATCTTGTAGGAGAACAGTTATAGGAAGTTTTCTGCATTACATTTGCTCTGCATTAAGCAAGCACGTGCTTTGACAGATTCGTGTATTGATAAATTTTCTGGTTGCGTTCTCCTGTAATGAAGCATGTTTGTTGTAAAGTTTTCTGTTTGATTTTGGTCCAGCATTAAGCCTTTTCCCTGTTGGGAGACTGACACTTGAACTTCTGCTGAGAAGCAGCAAGAGTACAAGAGGCCTAACTGTATTTCGCACTACTTTTTTGCAGCGGACGTGGATGACGCGGGTCAGTGCAGCATCACGCGTAAGGGTATATACACGTACCAGGACAAGGCATCGGAGTGTACAGGAACCGTCAACATTGGCTGCAAGACGCCAAACAAAATATTCATCGACACCAAGTGTCCGAGTCACGAAGTCAATGTGAAACACTCAGAGAAATGTAAGAAAAAACAACGAACTGCACATACCTGAAGGAAAACAATACTTCGGTGCTTTGCATGTAATGTACACCCAGACGAAGACGATACGGCTGGTATAGGGTTTCACTACTTGCTTAGCGCCAAGCGTACTTATTGTCGTTGCATGGCTTAAATGTTCATTTTTATTGTTTTTATTTTTGCTGGAATTTGTTAAAGCCATAAGGTACATGTATTTGATTAACTCTTTCGCCGCAATCATGATAACCTATGCAAACGGTTTGGATCCTGAGGAGACGCCGAGTAACTCGGCGTTTCCTCAGGACCCAAACAGACACCTGCTATAAACGTCCCCTGCCTTTATACATGCCATGACCGCTGTATAGAGTCTCTACTGTGGTTTCACCAGCCCGCGGCTAACTTAGCAGTTCTCAGGCAGACAGTTTGTAGCTAGATTAGACGTGCAGTCTATCTTTTGCGTGTACAATAGTTTCAAGTTTAGACTTCAATTCTCTTTCAAAATTAGAAATGGGCTACAGTTTCTGAACTGAAAGATTTGCAGAGACACGAGACACTTTAACCCTTTCGCACCCCAAATAAATATTACCCGCTAAGATTATCGTCTCCTTTAGGTTTCTAGGTGGGATTTTCTTAAATTTGCTTTCAAAAATACAGCCAAACTGTCAAACAGTTTGTGTCCTTATGAGACGCCGAGTTACTCGGCATCTCACCGGGGTTCAAACTGTTTGCAGTTGTTGTACTGTAACCAATGGCGACGAAAGTGTTAAAAAAGATTCATCATTCACGTTGTCAAGGCGGTGCCTACTTTTTTCCTCTCTGTCTTTTAACTATTTCGCTGCAACATATAGCTGGCTTAACCCTTTCTTTTATATAAACGTATTTTCACGCATTTGCAAACAGAGTAGACCCAGATCAGACGGTTCCTATAGGAGCCGTCTGATCAGGGTATGCTCTGTTTGCTAGTGGAAGTTGAACGATATGTTTCCTTTCTTTCTAAAATGGCTACAATATTCCATATTCATTATTTCATTTAAACCATTTTGTCCATAGATATGCAGTAGGTATTTGAAGTTGGAATAAATATAGAACAGGGAAAGGATTAAATATGTGTCGTCTGCTTAAATTCTCATTGATTCAAATTATCTTCTTCTTTTGCTTCGAAAACATTATTACCGTATCATGCAGTTTGCGTGTAGATGAGACGCGGATGGATCCAAACTGTTTACAAAAAAATGATAATAAATTAGTGTGTGGCAGTCCAAGAGTAAACATGATACACACACATGTATGAAATTCAGAGCTCCGGATAAGATGCGTTATTTTCAAGAATAACTCCTTTATTTCTCCGCCAAACCCTATGTTGTGACCACTCTTTAGAACCCTCTCTTCGAGACGATTCTAAAGAGTGATCACAGAATAGGGTTGGTGGAGAAATGACGAGTTTAGTATCTGAGTACGCACATTTATCTGTAGCTCTGTATCTTAGTATATTTGTATACAGTAGAAACTGACCTAAACAGCCATTCATTTCTTAAACATAGGGGTCTTAAAAAGCAGGTGGTTACTTTTGACATGCATTAAGCTACCACCTGTCTCAATTATGCATAATAAGACCTCTTTTTGGTTTTATGAAATATTAAAGATTACATTCTATAGTTTCTGCCAATACTCAAAAAATGCGTTCATGTGGCATCATACAAAGTCAGCTAATGAATATTCATGATGTCATGATTTCTTACATGAATATTAATTAGGTAAATGGTTAAAAGAAAGACATGTGGCATCTCTCATAGAATTATCGCCAACCCACATAACATCGGTGATAATTCACATTTCTGTATGCCAAAATAAAATGCCACAGAAGGAGTTTAAAGATGTATTTCGAAACGATTTTACGCCTGAAAAGGTTTGAAACTTATATGAATGTGATGCATTATATGAATTTAAATGGATTAGAGACAAATTAGCTTCCTAATAAAGTGTCACTCATTCCTCTGTGAGAATAATGCGCCATGATGTACGATTAATTTATGGAAACGACGGAATAATAAGTGTATATATTCTGCAAAGTTTGAAGGTTTTATAAGAGTTTAGTTTTATGAATTATTAAATTCAGTGTATATATATGGGATTATGCTAACTAAGCATAGTGCACTGGGTAGATTTATTTTGACTTTAAAACAATCTACGTAAGTTTTATTTATCTTTTGTTTTGCTTATTTACATAGGATGGCCTTGATCAGGAGCCATCTTATCTGGGTCTTGTTTTGTTTTCTAATGAAATAATACAATGATTCTACAGTTTCTGCCATGGCCAAATAATCCTTTGTTCATATAGCATTTGCAAAACTGACCTTATTGATATTCATAAATGCACGTTTTCTTACTTGAATATTCATGAAGCAATAGGTTAAAGAAGGTGTAATGAGAGTAGGATTTGTAAACAACAAGTTTGAAGACATATACTGTATATAAAACAGTCGTAGGAGGTTCGTGTAAAACTTACTTTAATGTTTAAGGTCATCACATATTTTGGTTTTCACTTATTTTGTTTTTCATTTTTCAGTGGAGATTCTTCATTGTTTGCACAGTTGGAGTACAGACTCAAAAACATACATCATCATACAGAATACAGGGGAGAGTGCCAAGTGTCTTGTAAGTTGAATATATCTTATGCTCTTATACAGTAGAACTCCTCTAATGCGACCACTTAATGACTAAATATGAGAGTCTTTATAAGAGGGTGGTTGCTTAATGCAGGACAAAAGTAATGCAGAAAGTTCCTCTAGGAGCTTTCTGCCTTACTTTTGTCCTGCATTAAGCTACCACCTGCCTCTACCACCCAGAATTATACCTCTTTTAGGTGGTCGCATTAGCGGGGTTTCACTGTTCATGTACATTTCTTTGTTTAACCATTTACTCCATAGATACGCCTTTTAACCGTCTTTGAAATTGAATAGACCCTGATCAGGCAGCACCTGTATGGATCGCCTTATTAGAGTCTGCTCTCTTTGCTAATGAAAGAACATAGATCTGATTCTACAGTTTCTACCATGACCAAAATTTCCTGTGTTCATATGTCATTACACAATTAGTATTGATGATATTCAATGAGTACACAGTTACGTGCTTTATATGTTTGAGTGAATCATCGCATTTACTCCCTTCTCCAAAAGTGGTGTCGACATCGCCAAAATGCTCTTAACATTATAGCCAGTAAACTTGGTTTCAAGCTGCCCTGAAGCCTTTAATGCATGCTCTATATAGAACATTCGATAGCAACATGCTACTTATGGCGAGGCGTATATAAGAGGGGCATATCAAAGATTAAAACCATTTCTCTAACAAAGGATGTTGTTCAAATACTTATGTCGCCATTTCTCCACCAAGGGACGTATTTCCATTCGAGGTGTATTTCAAATACTAAAATCATTTCACCACCAAGTTTCGTTGTTCAAATACTAAATCACCATTTCCCCAACAAGTTACGTTATTCAAATACTAAAATCACCATTTCTACAACAGGTTACCCTGTTCAAGTACTAAATTCATCATTTCTCCTCCAAATGTATTTTAAATACTAAACAAGTAGCATTTCCACCAAACCCTATGCGGTGGTCACTCCTGAGAATCATCTCGAAGAGACTGTTCTAAATATTGGTCACAGAAATGAATGAGATATTCTATAAATAATCTTTAATTGATAAGATTATAATCTTTAACCCAAATCTCTCATATTGACGACTTTTGACGACTCTGTAAAAGTCACTTTGGGAAACCATTGAGATAAATAGAGCATTTGCTCCTATAGGAGCAAATGCTTTATTTACCACAATGGTTTCAAGCTACAAAATTCTAAACATTTTCCTTTTCTCTAATTAATGCTCTTTTCGGTAGATTTATTCAGAGAGGTTGTATCTAAAATAGCCTATAGGGAATGGGTTAATTGAAGCATCTTATCTCTACATCTGTTATTATATGTTCTCATGTTTGGAAGCCTAACGTTTATTAATGCACATAAAACGCCATCCGTCGTATAATTATACTGAACTAATAAAGACAATATTCGGTTTCATAAGCTTAACATCACTAAAGAACAAAATGCAACCGAAAACAGACATGTACTTATTCCCGTCTTCGTGTCGTCGCCCTTCATGAAAGGAAACATCATACTAAGCGACCAAATAAGGAAAGTGCCTGACCTAACAGGAGAAGGAAACTCGGTCGAAATTCGTTCTAATAAAACTCATATTTTCCTTGTCTTCATCACGACGCCTTGTGATGATAAAGGGCATCAATGCCTAGTCCAAGCGTCTTCATTTGGCGTATCCTTCCGATGACTGCAAATACCGTACACTAGCATATCGTATTCTGTTTTGCTTTTTCAGCTTTCTCTGGTTTACTTTAGTTTGATACAAATCTGAAGGTCGATTAATTTACACTTTTGAAGATGTCCAGTATCTCGTAATTTTATCTCGATCCAAAATTGTCTGTCAGTTACGTTAACGCTGTGCCTACTGAGCCCAATCTAACGCGCATTTGCAAACATATTGGATCCAGATGAGACGCCGAGTAACTCGGCGTCTCATCTGGATCCAATCTGTTTGACACTTGATCAATAGATTCTCAGAAGTTTGAACGGATCGGAATTAAGTAAAACTTGTAACAGATCTGAGATGAAGCAGATGTCAGTTTTATAGCGTGCAAAGTATTAAACTTATGCTCTCTGGCTGTGCAATAAATCTGTTCATACCTTAAGGTATGTTAAATCTATTCATACCTTAAGGTAGGTTACCTTGCGTATTAATAGCTTAACTTCATTTCTTTTAAATATGCAATTCAAATGACTTAACAGTGTGGCCCCTTGCAAGACGTACTCAGTGTATCCAATAAATTCAAACTGTGTTTGCAAAGGGTAATCATGAAATCAACAAAAAGCATGTTAACCCTTACAATTTTTACATGGACTATTCCAAAATCCAAACAGATCAAGCTTATGGTGAATATTTAAGGATTTTTTAAAAGAAAAGTGTAACATGACAAACAGTGCAGGCCCAGATGAGAGGGCTCCTCTAGGAGCCCTCTCATCTGGGTCTACACTGTTTGCAAAGGACATTAGTGACTCGTGCCCTGCAGTGTAAAGGTTAAGGTTCTGAATTCGTATGATTTAGAGTTAATAAATGTGTACATTACAAATTAAGACAGGCAGTTTTATTTGCTTGGCGCCTAATGGTTTTGATTTCATATCACAAAAAAGTTACTTAATGCATCCGTCATTCGTTCAACGCTATCTAACATATTATTTTTATCAATGAATCCATTTAGTTATGATGATTTCAATGAAAATCTCATCTTATCTGAAGAAATGGAAAATGCATTTGAAAAGATATTTTTTTGCTCTAATAGCCTTTCAGCATTTGAAACTGTTATGTCCTTTTTTCTGTATCAGTTATATATTACATATTTATTAACCCTTAGCGTGTAAAAGCTTGTCTACTTAAACTGTGATCTGCTACATTTTTACATACATTCGATTCGTTAAGATAAACTTTTGACCGAGTGCAACACATCTTGAATCCAGATGAGACGCCGGGTATGCATATTGCAATCAGTTCACGCTTAGCAGATGACGCGTAAAGCAAAATTACAAATTTAAAAAAAAATCAAACAGATCCTCAGGAGCCGTCTGATCGGGGTCTACTCTGTTTGCAAATGCGTAAAAAGGTGTATTTATGGAGTGCAGGGTTAAGCATGTGAGACAGACTGGAAGTAAGGTGTACTTGCTCTCTTGCAGCGTCAAGCAATGCCGATTCCTTTTACAACTTTCAGCTTTCAGCTTAGTATTTGCTATTTTCAGGTTTTTGCTTCAGTTCAAAGTTTCCTTCTTAATTCTGCTGACTTTTCCTTTTTAATTGTGCCTATATTTTCAAAGATAGTTCTATAAAAAGTTTTGTCTAAACATCGATAACTGTTTGAAACTGTTTTGATTCTGATTTGACACCGGATTACTCAGCGTCTCATTTGTATACGAAAAGTAGTTCCAAATGCTATCACAAATGAGCGCATAGCGTGTTAACAGATCATTGATTTCTAAAGTAAACTCTTCTCGTCTCATGCTCATGTACACTTGCATGATTTGACCTCTTTAACCTTTTTCATGCCGTATCCCTGTATTGCTTAACAGTGGAGTCAGTTAATCTGTTATTCAGATGCCTTTTCACAGAGTAGACCCCAGATCAGATGGGTCCTGTAGGAGCCGTCTGATCTACAGGAGCCGTCTGACCAGGGTCTGCTCTGCTTGTTCTGACATAATATAGACTGATTCTTCAGTTTCCACCATTGTTTAAACTTCCCTTGTTTGTAATAATCTAAAATCTAACTGAATAGTATTATTATTGAAAAACGACATTGTCCTTTATTTAACCCTTACAACGCTGAATTTTCATATGGACTATTCCAAAATTCAAACAGGTCAAGCTTACGGTGAATATTTAGGAATTTTCCTAAAGAAAAGTTTAACATGACATACAGCCCTCTCATCAGGGTGTACACTGTTTGCAAAGGACATTAGTGACTTGTGCCCCGCTTTGTAAGGGTTAAAGGCTTCTCCGGGAGTCCTCTGATCCGTGTTTACAATGTTTTCAAATGACATTCAACTCGTTACCCACCTCCAAAGGATTAATGATTGATTACATTCAGAAGTCTCGCTAGCCTGATTCTAATATACCTTTAACAAGACGAAAGCATTGTATACGAATTTAACTAAAGTCAAAAGTGACCAAAAACCAGTGTAAGACTGACTTTAAATTTGCCGAAAGGTCGAGAATAAAGAGTAGTTTATTATTTGCAGCTGTCGTTTTTTACATGACAATAAATGTCAAATACCAATTAACGGCAACGTGTGACCAATGGATATGACTTTTCTAGGCATAAAATGTATTCAATTCCAATGAGTCACACAATTTTCACGACTGCATTGCCACGTATTGTGTTCGGTACACTGTCATAAACGCAAGGTGATAACCGTTTTCAATGCCATGGAAGAACATTTGCATTTTATTTGCGTCGGCGAAGATGGTTCTGATATCGTGCTCAAAGCACTATAAGCAATTGTGTTCCCACCTTCACTACTTCAAGCAGGATTGTCTGTTGTTGTAATTTAAGCATTTGATCAGAGTTCCAAACATATCGGAGCCCCTCGGGTTGATATAAATTGTCAGTTAAGGACATAAGGTTATGAAAAATTCTACTGTATACTGACGGTTTGTCGTTGGAAAGCAACATGTATCCAGTGTACACGTACTGTAAACATAACACAGTCTTAACTGTTAACCCTTTCCCTGTTGTATATTCATGTCAGAAATAATGACGTCATGAATATTAATTAGATTATTTTCTATAATGGCATATGAACACAGGACATTTTGCCTCAGGAAGAAGCCGTAAAATCAGATCTATATTAACCATAAGCAAACAGAGCAGGTGCGTCAAAATACGCTTACATAAGGGAAAGGGATAACCCGATGTGAAAAATCAGTGTCTGCTCAAATTCGGATCTGGTTCAATTTTGACGACTTCAGATTTGACCAAGCTTTGAGAAACTATTGCCAAGTGTCAAACGGCTTGGGTCCTCATGAGGCACCGAACTACTCGGTTACTACCACCTGTATTTTAGAAACATGTTTTGTTATTTAATGGTTATTGTACAGGGTTTTAGTTGTTTTATTCATCGTAAGCCACTCCTCTCGGGAAGTCGATAACAGGAAAGCAAATACATTTCTATGTAGCAAACGAGATTTAAAGCATATTATATCAAATACATATTTTCACGACATAATACCTCGGCAAAAAACATGTACTTTGTTTTCTGTGCTAGAATAAAATAGTCCAACGGGAGCAAGATACTGTTTAAACCAACCTTTGCTATGAATGACATACTTTTACAATTAAAATCTTTATATTAGTTTATTTGTTATCAGATTTATTGATTCATTTACTAGTGCAGTTCTAAAATGAGTTCAGTCCATCTCAAAACTAATCAAATTAGTAGTATACCTATACTTATTGGGGTCTCGACCCAATACGTCCTTTGACCAAACCAGGTCACGAGAGCTTCTATTACATATATTCATTCTGGTACTATTTATTTACTCGATGGATATCCATGTATGGGAATCAGTTGACTTTTTGTAATGACATCAATTATGTACGCAAAGATTTTGGCTATAGCCGAAATTGTAGAATCAGATCTATGTTGTTTGATAAGCAAGCATGACAGACCATGGTCAGACAGACCATGGTCAGACGGGTCTACTCTGTTTACAAATGCGTTAAAAGGCGTATCTACTACGTAATGGGTTAATCCTTTACTCAATAAATGTGCTTTTCTACACAAACAGAGTAGATCCAGATCAGACGACTCCTGTAGGAGCCGTCTGATCAGGGTCTACTCTGTTTGCGTATGTGCTTATGGAATAATATAGACCTGATTATATAGGTTTTTTTTGGCGACCATCCAATGTGTTAATATGCCATTTAAGGAAATTAATCTGATTAATATTCACGATATCCTCATTTCTTTTTGAATATTCATGGAGTAAAGGAACAAGTGCCACCCTAGATGAAAGAGCTCCTTCATACGTGCTCTTATGCGGAGTCTCATGTTTGCAAAGTATCATGTTCCATTTAATTTCTATACGTAAATGTAAAACAAAACACCAAATATATCGGCCGTTGTCTTTACATCTACTTTGGTCATATTGTCCTCAATATGTCAGAATTACTACGCTCCTGTTCCCTTCTGGGGTGGTAAAAAACAAAGCACGAATAACTCTTGATGACTTACTGTCGACATGCCACAGTGTGAACACATGATAACAGTGTACATGACATTGTCTCTGAGTTAGCCAGAAAGCGTGACTATTGATCGGCAATGGTGCCACTGTGTCTACTGCTTATGCCATTGATTTGTGTTTGGCTGACGTTTTGCTGTCTTATACCAATGTTACCGCATCCCTTTTTTGACAAATCTGAAGCTTTTGGAGATTTCTTTGTGTAAGAAAAAAGCATGTTGACCTCAGTCATATGTCAACATGAGTTTGAATCTACATGTATTACCGTGTTTCATACAACAATAGAAAAAGTAGGTCAAATGACTTCACTTCCAAAAAACATGTTGGTTTGAGTTTTAAGACTTGTCTTATGTTTTATTTTCCAGAAATATCTTAACCCTTTACCTTTACTCAATAGATTTAACTCATTTACAGAGTAGTTCCAGATCCGTAGCTCCTGTAGGAACCATCTGATCAGGCTTTGTCCTGTTTGCTTATGGAATAATATAGACCTGATTCTACAATGTCTGTGTTCATATAACATTATACATATTCATGTAATTGATATTCATTATGTCATTATTTCTACATGAATATTGGGGGTAAAGTATTTTATTACTTAACGGCGACACTCCTGTATTTGGCCGTATTACTTTTGACAGTTTTACAAAAAAAGTTATAATATTTCTGAAATGAACTTTTGCTCACCTTGCTACAGTTGGTGAGTTCTGGTTTATGGCGATGTAACACTAATAACCCATTCCCGCATATTAACGCCTTTTGACGCTTCTGTAAAAGTCACTTTGTGAAACCATTGTGATAAATAGAGCATTTGCTCCACAGGAGCAAATGCTCTATTTATCACAATGGTTTCAAAACTACAAAATTCTGAAAGATTCCTTTTCTCTTGTTAATGCTCCTTTTTGGTAGATTTAATCAAAGAGGCTATGTCTAAAAATAGCCTAAATGGGAATGGGATAAGATCATATTGCGCCTGTGATCGGTGAGATAGATGTAATGAGTAATATGTAGAATCCTTCTGTACGAAAACCATCTGTTGGACTTAGCAAATACATGTAGTGTATAACCAGATTAGTATTGGCAATAAATACGAGCTGTCTGAGCAAGGTCTACACTGTCTCACAATTCGGTTAACCCATTCCCTAATATTGACGACATTTGGCGACTCTGTAAAAGTCACTTTGTGAAAACATTGTGATAAATAGAGCATTTGCTCCTATAGGAGCAATTGCTATATTTATCACAATGGTTTCAACTACAAAATTCTAAAATGTTCCTTTTCTCTAGTATGCTCATTTTCGGTAGATTTATTCAAAGAGGTTAGATCTAAAATAGCCTATGAGGTAATGGGTTAGCCAGAATAAGCTGTGGTAGATGGCAAACAATGCAGGTAAGAAGCTGTGTTTTTAAAGCAGTGGCTAATCAGGTGCTACAGTGTTTGCAAATCCTGCAGGTTGGCTTTCGTATTAACTGGCTCATATGATGTATATAAGTATGATAATGATGATGATACTAGGACGATTATTTCTCTTAATCCCACTTACTAGCAATACAGCTCATTTGACTAAAACCAAATTCCTACGATATGCCATGATGGTTTATCATAGTTATTTCCAAAAAGTTTGCAATATCTTGAGTTTAAGATTCCTTCTGTTACAGACATTCACAAACACAGAGTTCGGGGTGGAACTGCAGTCAGATGACAGCTGCCAGAGTGACAGATGGACAGTCACAAACCAATACCTCAATTTCCTTTTATATAGTCCGCCTGGTAAGTTTCTTATTGCACGTATCCAATTAATGTGTTCTTTATTTGTTTGTTAATTCCCTTAAATGTATCTTTATTGACTTTAGTTCTCCGTTTCGACTGGTAAAGCATTTTCGAGGTGTACTTTATGTTATTTATTAGATAATAGACAATAACAACTGTTTGACACCCGGTTTCTCAAACAACTTGGATCCTGATGAGACGCCGAGTAACTCCTATTCAGGCGCGGATTTAGAGGGGCGGATCCGGCGGACGCCCCCTAAATTGCCAAAACAATTTTTTTAGTAATATTTTAGATCTATATACAGTAAAATCTCTCTATAATGACCACAAAATTGTGTTAATTAGTTGGTATTTAGAGCAGGTGGCTGCTTAAAGCAAGGTGAAAGTAAAACAGAACGCTCCATAAGAGCGTTCTGTTTTATTTTCACATTGCTTTAAGCAGCCACCTGCCTTTAACACAGCTCTTTTTCAGCATGTATTACAAAGACACTATTTATTTATGTCATCAAACAAAAAAATCAACCCCCCCCCCTCACAAAAAACTTCTCCCCCCCCCCCAAAAAAAAAATAAAATAATCTGAAATCCTGGATCGGCACCTGCTACTACAGGAGTTTTCAGCATTAATTTAGACCTGCATTAAGCTGTGAACTTTGAAAAATTGTTCAGATTAGAAATCGGATGACATCTGTTATCACGAAGTAATTTGTATGGTCCCTTGAAGTTCGAGATATCTAAGTTCAACTGTATAAGTGTTCCCCTTTTCTACTCACAATACATATTTCTGTTGCTACAATATCAGTGTCTCCATAATACTACATTGCAGATACCTGTGTGGACAACGAGATCCAAGCTGACCAGACGGTGGACGCCAACCGTCAAGAGAACCCCGATGCCTCAGCAGCAGCACAGACATTCGCACACTCTACTGTCATACTTATGGCCTGGGTAATTTACCAGTGGCTCCTACCCAGATGAAGTAAAACACCAAGAACATGGATATCTAAACAGGAAAACGGCTCTTTCTGGTTAATTCCTGACTACTGTGTAAGCGGTGTATGTGTCAGGACTATCATAGATTACATATAAACTACATGCTCTTTCATCAGATGATTTCGAGTCATGATTATGTAATTCAGATTCATGATATCAGCGCCTCTGTGTCATTTCAAAAATGACACCTTACTAACAACTCGTGTAGAATCCAGTTTCTTGACCTGTGAAACAGGAGAATGCTTTAAGATACCACTGTTATTGGAAGTGACTGTCCACACACTCTGAAGAAGAGGTTACGGAGATTTCTGTTCTGAGGACAGTTATATAAATACATTCACATACAACTCACACATCCAGATGTTCATGAAGCACTTCGCGTTTCATTACATGAAACTTGTTATGGCCTATGATCTTTTTATGTGTATGCTTTTACCAGTGTTAACCCTTTGAATGCGGGATATACATGTTCTGGCATTTGCAAACAATGCAGACCCATATCAGAGGGATCCTAAAGGAGCCATCTGATCATTGCCTGCTATGTTTGTCTTCAAGTTGAATGCTTCAGTTAAACACTGATTGACTATTCCACTCTGAATATTCAGTGTTGAAAGGGTTAAACATTCATACGTCTAACCCTTTCCCTATGCTATGTTTATTACAAATGCCAAAACCTACTCAATATTCATGGACAAAATAGTTATATGGACATATGGAAGGTGGAATATTGTAGTCATTTTAGAAACTAAAGAAACACATCTATTCCATTAGCAAAAAGAGTAGACCCTGATCAGACGGTTCCTCTAGGAGCCGTCTGATCTGGGTCTACTCTGTTTGCAAATGCGTAAAACACGTTTGTATGAGGGAAAGGGTTTAAGACATGACGTGCGGATCTCATCTTGCAATATCTTAGACAATGGAGATTTAGAAGAGTAGT
This sequence comes from Azorinus chamasolen, assembly GCA_963576725.1. Classification (NCBI taxonomy): domain Eukaryota; kingdom Metazoa; phylum Mollusca; class Bivalvia; order Cardiida; family Solecurtidae; genus Azorinus; species Azorinus chamasolen. The sequence goes on along the minus strand of OY755243.1, from coordinate 52,919,418 downwards.
GAAGCAATTTCATCAGGATGTGGACAATTAACTATTTGGGACACGGATTATGTATGGATTTGTGTGTGAAATGCTCATGATGAAGGATTTTTGTGCAATTCGTTTTCTTGCCAGAAGGTTACCTGTCAAAAAAAAACTTGCCTTGTGATTGGCTGTTCAGGAAACAACTAATCAGTTACTTATCCCTGATTGGCTTATACTGTGTTTTACTTGCCGTTTCATTGGCTGTTCGTAGGGCAGGTAACTATTTGACTTGCCTCTGATTGGTCGATAAATATAAACTATGAATAATATATGATGAGTTGAATTAGTAATTATTATACAGATGGAATATGTGTGGTGAAACTTTGTGTCACTTTGAAAGGTATACATGTACATGTTTATGCTGTCGAAAGAATTTCATTCATAAAACATGTGTAGTATTCAATCTGCGTGTGTGGTTGTTCGAATAGTAAAGTTGAGTTGTTACAAATGTATGAATAGAGTATAAATGTATGCCATTTTAGATATTTAAATGCTTACCCACTATTGACAACTTTGGATTTTTATTTTAAAATAACATTAAAAGTAAGAAACTTATAGCACTTCACTTCCGGACAGGGATTATCTGTCGATGAAGTATACTAAGTTTCTGCAAAAAACATTCACCCAACATTTAATTGTAATGTATATTTCATGAAAAATACTTGCTATTTCCAAAAATGATATTGAAACTGTATATTTATGCATGAAATAGCAATGTTTTCCAATTAAACCGTCTTCAAACCTTCGCCGACTCCTTCTGGGGTTCTACCAAACATATCGACGGAATTGATGTAAGTCTCAGACAAGCTAATATATCGTTTAAGCATTCATCGACTTCTTTTTGAACAGGGTTGTGCCTATGATGAATTTGGGATTGAATACATTCGTACCACGAGCTTTAGACACTAATGCAAATTTCTGTTCCAGTTAGCTATAGAAAATCAATGGTATCTATTAACGAGGTTGTCTGAAAGATGACAAATGCTGATCTAATTTGAGTATTTATTGTGAAATATGTAAAATCTCGGCCTCCATCGGTCTAACTAGTAGAGCATAGTACTGCTTGGAGAGCTACATTGATTCTAGAAGAAGATCAAGTGTTTCTCTTTAATTGATATATTTATTTATTTATTTTAATCAACCATGTTCCAGGATAATGTTAAGGCGGCATATTAACCGATTCATACCCGGTGTCCCTGGAAAAGGACATGGGCAAACAGTGTAGACCTTCTTGGAGGAGCCCTCTAATCAGGGTCTGCACTATTTGCTGAACCTATCAGTTTCAAGTTATTATGCCAGAAAGTATTTTGTTTGCTGTGCTCTCTACACATGAAAAACGGATAGGTCCCAAAGTAATATCTGGATGGGGTTTCTTTAAATGAGATGGGTTAACATTGTTATTTTGTTTTACGGGCTGCAAAACAGAACATGTTAATATTTGAAATTTCTTTATTTTTCATATTTTGCACGCGTTGGGTTACGGAGAAAGGGACAGACAAACATTGTAAAAAAGTATAAGATTCGATCAGCTTGTGTTTTTGGATTTGGTTGTTGATCGGAACAATCGTTTTAGCAACAATAGCGCAAAACTGACTGCTAAACGGCAAACAACTTACTAGATACTAAGTTCAAACGCAACGGTGATAAATGTATATACTGATTGCAAGTGTCTGGGTGTCCATTTTTACGTGCTCTATTCTTGTCAAATGATACTGATATTAATCATTATGCTTAAAGTCAGTATTTGCATAATAGTTCATCTGTCTCGGTGGTGCCTGTCGGATTATATTTCCGATGACTACATATTTATATACGTGTGCAAAACTAAATTTGGTTAATAAGCAGTTTCTTGATAGAATAGTGCAGTTTTCGATACTCTGTATATTTACATGTTCAATTTTAGCTCCCGATTTAAACGACTACATCAAATGTTCTAATAATTACAAGCAATGAAATGAAAACCAACAATATGACATTTAACTCCTCGTCTTCATTGTATGAGTGTGAAATGTCTTCATTGTATGAGTGTGAAATGTCATTTCACTCAGTTTAAAAATAAGAATCATATATGTATGTTAGTGAATAATGATTAAATATATATGTGCATTATTGCATATTATTGTTAGAGAGATTGAGATATATATGTGCGTAAATAATAATTGTTTGTGTGCAATATACATCTGTGCTTTAGTGAATTATCAGTGTATATTGCAAATATGTCCTTCATGCCAGTTAACCCAACAAGTGAACCATCATGTTACATGTCCAGAGCACTGGCTGTTCTTTGATTGACCGAGGAATACTGAACCCATAACCTCATGAATATTCATGTAATAATGACATGAATATCATTGTATTTTGAATTTTGAACACATGAATTTTAGTCATGGCAGAAACAGTAGACACATATCTATATAATTCCATAAGCAAACAGAGCAGATACTAATCATACGGCTACTACAGGAGCCGCCTGATCTGTGTCTACTAGTTTTGCAAAGACATGAGAGGACCTCTCTTTCAAGGAAAGGGTAAACAACGTTGATGTTAATCATGGAAGAAAGAATTCGATCACGAAAATCAACATTCTGATCATTGTTGTTCGCCATAACTATACATGATTTTTCTTTACATGTTTACACATACGCTGGGTCACTAACGCATATGCTTTGTGACTTTTAAAACAGCTAATCTTTTAGACCAGTCGCCAATTCCAATACAGTTACACCTCTCTTCATTAGTCTACGTCTACATTTTAAGACAGGTAATAACTGAATGTAGAATGCTCGTTATTCAGAAAGCTCCCCTAGGAGCTTCTTACGTAACGAACATCCTGTATTAGATTACCCTCTGGTAATAAAGACGATCTCGTTTATTCACTAAGTGAAGTACAGTAAAACAATGGTTCACTTGCAGGACTAACCGAAATGGAGGTCAACTAACATATAGCTAACACCCGATAACGGTACAACTTGTCACATACACAACAAACTCCTTACATTTGGGGGAACTTTGAACAAACCTGTACTGACCATTGCAAACAGTTTGGATACAGATGAGTCGCCGAATAACTCGATGTCTCATCAGGATCTAAACACTAAGCAATATGATCACAACTTTTGAAAATAATACAATGTAGAAGAAAATCTGCATCGAAATATAAGTTAGAAGACATTTTCTATCGAAGCAATTGCTCCCTGTGCTTAAGCTTCATGAATATTCATGTAAAATTTGCATATTCATGAATGTCAAATAAGTTTTATCATCGTTAGTGAAACAGATTTGTTTTGTCATGCCAGACAGTGTAGCTTTATCATTATCACATGATTTAAGCAAACAAAGCAGATCCTGACCAAATAGCCTTTATTTGATCTTTCTGATTTGAATCTACTCTGTTTGCAAAGGATTGTGGAGATTAGGTTAAGTTTGATCAAACTGTTATGGTATCTAAAAAGACGGCAGACAACTACTTAGAGCAAAGAGTAGACGTTAGGATATGTTAACCCTTTACTCCATAAACACGCCTTTCTACGCCTTTTCAAACAAAGTAGACGCAGAACAGACGACTCCTAGAGCAACTCTTTCTGCTAATGATATAATGTAGATCTGATTCTACAGTTTCTACTTCGGTAAAAATAACATATGTTAAAAATAACCTAATTAATAGTCATGATGCCATCATTTCTAATATGAATATTCATGGAGTAAAGGGTTAAAGTGATATCACGGGAGAAGGGGTATATCAAGGGATACTAAATGTTCGAAATTAAGACGACTATATGTAGGATATGCATGGGTTTCCTTTAGAAACCTTTTATTACGTTGGAGACAGGGTATATACGACATTCAGCATTGCCATGCATTTCCTGCTTTATGACGTCAGTGTTTTGAATGTGACAGTTGTAACACCTCGGTTGTTTTCGTTGTATAACGGTATTACGGTGACCAGGGTATATGGATAAATAAACCAAATTGGCATAATGTTACAGCTTATCAACGCAAATTGTACATACTTGCTTAATTGTTTAACCTTTTCAACTCTGTAGAGCTCTCTGACCTTTAGAAACAGTTTGAACCCAAATGAAACACCAGGTAATTATGGGTGTACCGGGTATCTCAATGTGTACTGGGTAACTCGATGTGTTCCGGGTAACTCGATATGTACCGGGTAACTCGATGTGTGCCGGGTAACTCGCTGTGTACCGGGTAACTCGCTATGTACTGGGTAACTCACTGTGTACCTGGTAACTCGCTGTGTGCCGGGTAACTCGCTATGTACTGGGTAACTCGATGTGCACCGGGTAACTCGCTGTGTCATCAGGGGCATTCTGACATTGAATTTTTAAAATGAACGGATGGAAAATGTACATCTAGAATAGAAGATGACGGTTTTTAGGCGAATGTTACTTATTGTTGAAAGGGTTGAACTTTGACACAGCTTCAAACATGTATTTGCACTCATTTTGCTTCATCTGTTTTGTTTATAACATGCAGTAAATTCCGGACTTTCACATAAGTATCAACGCCGATCTTTAAGTAAGGTAGCTGCTTAATGTTGTGTGAAAGTCATGCAGACCCTGCGAGTATTGCGCTTGACTTTTATCTGCGTTAAGCAGTCACCTGCCTTGAACGATCAAAATTCTTATTTAACCCTTTCCCTGATGAATATTCATATAGGAAATAATGACGTCATAAATATTAATAAGATATTTTTTTTATAATGGCTTATGAATACATGACATTTTGTCTCAGGAAGAAGCTGTAGAATCAGATCTATATTACACCATAAGCAAACAGAGCAGACCAGATCAGACGACTCCTTTTTAGGAGCCGTCTGATCTTGGTCTACTCTGTTTACATATGCGTCAAAATGCCCTTACATAAGGGATAGGGTTAATAAAAGTTCGGATTGGCAAGGTTTCACTGTAGTTACAACTTGTGTTGCCGAAAATGAAACTTAACCATTACAAGTTTTCAAATGGACTAGTCCAAAATTCAAACAGGTCAAGCTTATGGTGAATATTTTATGGATTTTTTTCTAAAGGAACGTGTATCATGGCAATTAGTGCAGAGCCTGATGAGAGGGCTCCTCTATAATCCCTCTCATCTTGGTCTACGCTGTTTGCCAAGGGCATTCGTGAGTTGTGTCCCGCACTGTAAGGGTTAATAAATGTGCATCTGAATGTGTAAAAACTTATAATAAATTCCATCTTGAAAAGCGACATGAAAAATAAATGGCTAAAAATTAAAAGGCAGTGGCACAGTTTGAAAAGAGAAGATTGTATCAATGATTTTATCATTTGCACTGACGTACTTCATTTACGTCTTAAGTTTTTGTGCGACTTGAAAATTTGTATGAACATGCATGAAGCAATATTTACCAAAATGTGCATTTCATTATTTACTAAAACTAGTATCACATGCACCTTATTTTTAAGGATTTTCAACGAACATTTACCCATAAATTCTTCTAACCTAACTAGACTCCTTATTGAAATAAATCGAAAGATTCCAAGTAAAGTCCCTCTAAAACGGCCATTCAGATAAGTACATGTGGCAGCTCATTGCAGGGTGAAAATTGGTAGCTTTCTGTATGACTTTCATCCTGCATTAAACAGTCACCTGCCTAAAACAAACTTCAATTCTTTATTACACTTCCGGTTGAGAGGGGTTTTACTGTAGATACAGTAAAACCTCTCTATAAGGGCCACTAAATGATGTTAATAAGTTGGTATATTAGGGCAGGTGGCTGCTTAAAGCAAGGTGAAAGTGAAACAGAACGCTCCTATAGGAGCGTTCTGTTTTACTTTCACCTTGCTTTAAGCAACCACCTGCCTTTAACACAAAATACTTGATGTAATTTAGTGGCCATTATAGAGGGGTTTTACTGTAGATGTTTCAAAGGAAAGTCCTTTTGAGATTTAATAATTGCACTCTACTTGCAATAACATGATGAGATTATGTTTTCATCCATATTTGCTTTTCCTGGTCGATCTCGAGGGGAAAGGTGCACTCAGATATTATTGAATTTACTAGACAGTGTAGATCCAACTTATTTGCAGCTGTACGTGATAAATACTGTTAAGTCTTACAATAGTCAGATTGTGCAGATCCAGGTCAAAGTGCCGCCTTCAAATGCGCCATCTGAATTTTGGTCCACACATTTAGCAAAAGTTCAAGTACACGTTTCCCCTATAGTCGGCCATTTAGTCTGCTTCATATGGAAGTCCAGTATAACCTGTCACAGCGACCACTTAATTGGTATAAAATATTGTCAGAAGAAGTGGATTACTGCTTAATGCAGAACGAAAGTAGTGCAGAAAGCCCCTATGGGAGCATACGGCACAGTTTCCGTCATGCATTCTGCTGCTCTCCGTCTTAACCCTTTCCTCCATAAATACGCCTTTCTACGCCTCTGTAATAACCACTTCTTGAAACCATTGTGATAAATAGAGCATTTGCTCCTATAGGAGCAAATGCTCTATTTATCACAATGGTTTCAAACTACAAAATTATAAAATTTTACTTTTCTCTAGTAAATACTCCTTTTTGGTAGATTCATTCAAAGATGTTGGGTATAAAAATAGCTTATGAAGGAAAGGGTTAAAAACGAAGATTTAGACTTCTTGTGAGTGGTCGCAATACAGAGGCAATACTGTAGAGATTTTCACATAGGTTATACTCAGCTCCGAGCTCCGTTTGTTTTAACTTGATCTAATGTTGTTCATGAGAGGTAGATTCAAATTTTTTGTTTATGAGAAACCTGATGCATGGTGTATATGAATACAGGGTCGTTTCACTTCAGTACAAATGCATTAACATCTTTCTCTTCACTCTTTTCCTTGTTTGATTAATGGAGAACAACCAACAGCTTTCACTCTGATCAAATACCAAGGGTGTTTGGGAGTGTGATCTGGATCCTATCTTTTCTTAGCAAATGGCCGTAGCCTTGTGTTAGCCTAGAACCTCTTTAAAGCAAAGGTTCGAAAGATGGCTAAATTTGGATTTTTAAGACAGGGGGTAGCTTAAAGCAGGGAAAAAATAAAACAGAAAGCTCCTTTATTCTGCAGTGTGCCTCTCAGTAAGCACTAAGCAGAAACTGCATTAAGCAACCATCTGCTTTTAAAGCTACTACATGTACCTTTCTTAAAACTCCAGAATAAGACACTTTTGAATGGTCGCTTTAGTGAGGTTCTACAGTGCGTAATATGAAGATGAAACATGGAACGATCTGTACTCGTATTACCATGCACTTGGTTTTGATGTACCACATCTTAAGATATATGTCAGTGTCCCCCTGTAAATAAAACTCTCTGTCTGAACGTTTCTTGAACAGAATTTTTTTTTATGAAAATGTAATTAGATTCAATTTGTAATTGGCATGTAAACACAGAAATGTTTGGTCATCATTCCGTAAGCAAACAGAGCAGACTTTGATCGGTCAGCTCCTGCATGAGCTGCTTCATCTAGGTTTACACTTTTTGCGACTGTGCTCCTCTCTGGTCTGGGCCATTTTTACAAATGCATTAAAATACGCCTCTGAATTATTCACCTCGATGCAGTAAATTGTTGAGCAGTAGCCCGAATGTTTGTAAATGTATGAATACATATTTGTAACACGAAATTGACTGGTTGAATAAGCAATAACCAAAGACTTAAATATTTGCTTTTAAACCAACAAAGCGTTAAAGACCAAATTGGTAAATGCATTTTAGCTAAGTCAACATTTGCTTACTTATTCAGATACAGAGTAGACTTGTTTTCTATGTTGACCCAATCTATATGTAGCTGCAATATACTGTATGCTTACCCTTTTACAGATCTTCAGAACTACATATATAAGAAGCGTATTTAGAAAAATCTAATTGTCATTTTTTTTTATTTCTCCGCCAAACCCTATCTCGCTACAACTCATTAGAATCGCTGTGTCCCTCTCTGAGGCTCGCTGTGTCCCTCTCTGAGGCTCTCCGTGTCCCTCTCTGAGGCTCTCCGTGTCCCTCTCTGAGGCTCTCCGTGTCACTCTCTGAGGCTCGCCGTGTCCCTCTCTGAGGCGATTCTAATGAGTTGTAGCGAGATAGGGTTTGGCTGAGAAATAAGTGATTTTGATAGATCAATAAGCATCTTACCTGTAGCCTTGGCTCTTTGATTTATATCATTGGCAGGGTGTGTAACTTATGATGTGGTACATGCGTTTGAGATTTTATATGGATGTGTGTTTCCGTTGTTACTGTTTCTATTTAACACTCATAACTGTGATATTTTTGTAATAAATGATACGAATATTTTTGTATATCAATATGGGTCTGGTTTTTTCTTTTATCAATCCCAATTTAACTTTATCAGCCTGGCCCAATTTCAAACCGATCTGGAGAGAGTTCAATTCGAATTGTTATGTGAATTGATATCAATTCTTATCTATAAGCAACCAATTGCTATTAACGCTTAACCCATTCCCTCATATTGACGCCTTTCGATGCATCTGTAAAAGTCACTTAATGAAACCATTGTGATAAATAGAGCATGTACTCCTATGGAGCAAATGCTCTATTTATCACTATGGTTTCAAAACTACACAATTCTAAAATGTCCTTTTTTCTTAATGTTCCTTTTCGGTAGATTTATTCAAAGAGGATCGTTCTGTTTCACTTTAACCTTACTTTAAGCAGCCACACGCCTTTAACAAAAAATACTTTATGTAATTCAGTGGTCGTTATAGAAAGGTTTTACTGTACATTAAACTAACCACCATGCTTCCGTTGATTCATAAAGTTTAACTGCTTGATTGCGGTGAGGGTGTTTTGGTATGTTGTTTACTTTTATAGCTCGTTCATAAACCTGTTACTTCATGAATATCCATATAAGAAATAACGATATCATGAATATTTATTAGCTTAGGTTTCATAATGGTAAATGAACGCATCAATGCACGACCATATACAGTAAAACCTCTCTAAACTGCAATTATAGTAGAGAATAATTTAGATACTTTTAGGCAAGTGGCTGCTTAATGCAGGGTGAAAGTCATGTAGAAAGCTCCTAGAGGAGCTTTCTGCATGACTTTCACCCTGCATTAAGCTGCCACCTGTCTCCAAGACCGATAGTAATACCAAATTTATCTCCCAGTTTAGAGAGGTTTTACTGTATTTAGTTTATGCTTATATTTGGCACACTGTACAGTATGTATTTTGGGACTGTTTTTCAAGCACACTTCGACCATGGTGATCTTAACTTCCAACGAGCAGAAGAAAACATTGTATCATCATTCATTCTTACATAAAACATGCCTCCGTAGTCCCGAGTACTCGTGTACTAATAAGGCGATGTGGGGCCTCAGTGGCCGAACATGCCTCCGTAGTCCCGAGTACCCATGTACTAACAAGGCGATGTGGGGCCTCAGTGGCCGAGCAGTTATGGTCTTCGACTGACACTCGCTTAGCCTCTCGCAGCTGTGGTTCGAATCCTGGTCTGGGCATTTGGATTTTTCATGTGAGGAAGCCTTCTAGCTGACCTGTGGTAGGTCGATGGTTCTATCAAGATGTTCTTCTATGCACGAAACAGTGTATTTTTTTCGTTTTCGTGCACAGAAGAACCTCTGAGATCTTCCTCCACCTGTAATTAGCTGGACGTCTTGATGTGACTAAAATACTGTTAAAGCGACGTAAAACAGACAGACAAAGCGATGCTCGTGCACACGCAGTGTTGTTGGCCGGTTTTAATTATAGCTTTGTACAACAACGTTTTGGCCGAAGCTATGCGACTGAATTGCTTCACATAAATAATTTGCCACACAGTCACTCAGTCAAGAATGATTTCACTCCAGCTTTCCTCATGTAAGCAGGTTCGCTTACAATGGCTTAGTTTCTATTGCTGTTCTGGTATATTTAACCTAATTTAGACTCTTAAATCAACTGAAAGCTACATAAGTTAGTATGTAGTCTGTACTCACAGAGCCAAATATATGTACTCTAGGCTTTAAATATTAACATCAATATATATATTAAATCCACACATCGTCCCCTGTGTGTTCCATACTTTCACTAATTGGCGCCTCAACTCTGATCGGCTGGTGAAACAACAGTGCACGGTAACAGCATAAATCAAATCCACCGTCACAGAAGTAGCTTATAGTTTTGGCTGTTGTTTAATTAACAATTAAATGAACGGAGGAAAGCAGAAAAAATATTTATGCAATAATAGCGATAATACGGTTGTTGTTGTTTTTCGGTCAATAAGATATTTGTCCTTTGTGACTTGTTGCCCTCACCCTTTGGGCTCGGGACAACAACAATCCCTCGAAGCACTGCAGATGTTATTGCCCGAAACAAACGTGTATTAATACTCTATCATTACGCATTGCATAAAATGTTGTGAATGCATATTCTATTACATAGAATATATCAAAGTACTGACAGTACTGAAGGTTTCGGACATAATATATATCATATTGATTGTTTGCTGTGGATTTTTCTGAAAATCGTGTCAGTAGTTTGGAAGACATTTAAAGAATTGTTTTATGAACATGTCACATACAGGGCGATTCCAATAGCTCATATTGCCACTTTGTGCCAATAGAGCCAAAATTGATAGTTTATGTAGTAAAGAGCCATCACTCCGTTATTTGAAAGTAAGGATCAAGTCAAGTCGTGCTTAGCATAATAGAATTAACGATTTCACCATTATCGTTGAATGAGAACACTGTAGGTCTAGACTGGACCCCGGATGATTCTGACCATTACTTGGTCAGTACCAAACATATGCAAGAAATGTCTGATTTATAAAAACCCTAATTTCCTTAACCCTTTCCCTGTTCTATGTTTATTCCAAATTTCAATACCTACTGAATATTTATGGACAAAATAGTTACAATGAAATATGAAAAGTGGCAATTAGTAGCCATTTAAGAGAGTAAAGAAAAAAAAAAAAAATAGCCTATATATATATAAGTGTGTAGGCAAAAGGGGCATTTAACTCAGAATCCAACAACAATATATCGGACTTTTGTAAATACCACAGGAAGGGTATGGAACTTTCAGAATCCGACGACCTTATGTCGGACTTCTGTTGTAAAAAGACACCATGCTGTTTGAACAAAGGCGTTTGGATTGGTAAAATCTATTCATTTTATACTTGGAGATTTCATGAAAAATGGGTCTGTATAATTTGCATATTAAGTATGTACGTTCACTAGTCGTTGTTGCTTTTCACACCTTTGTAGCGTTTAAATAGAACCATGTAACACTTATATATTGGGACCCAAGCGGTGGCCGAGGGGAAAGAGCTGCGTCTCTGGGTCCTTGGTTCGAATCCCGTCCAAACCAAATGCAAATAGAAAAAAGATTCTCATATATTTTTTATTCTTTATCTTTTTTATATTCTTTTCTCTAAATACATTTTAAAGCAAACAAACTAGAAAACATAAGCATGCCTCTTGAAACTTGTTCTGGACTTTTTAAAGCATTATGCTATATTAACATACAGTCCTGGTGTCAATAGTATGCATTTCGATGAAACTTAGAGGCAGGATCCAGACTTTGTGCTAGGACAACTATGAATTCGAAAGTACCATGTTCAATTTAAAATTGTCACCTGCTCATTATTTTGTGTATTGCATATATAATTATTTAGATTCAATTAGTCTATTCTTTGCATAGTTTTATTTTAAAATTGTCAAACATCTAGGATCCTGATCACAGACCGACACACACAATGTACAACTGGCAATTAGGTCACGATAACCTCCATAATATTTGAAAACTTAGTTTGTTTCAAAAGGAATTACTGCACAGTTCAAACTGACTATAAAAAATTCCCTGAGAATTTGAACAATGATTACATCAACAAAAACAATAGTTTAAAAAAATACATGTATATAGACACAGAGCGCAAATGGAACGGATCCATGTAAGAAACTTGATTCCTGTTCTATGTTTATTCTAAATTTCAATACCTACTGAATATTCATGAACAAAATAGTTATAATGAAACATGAAAAGTGGAAATTAGTAGCCATGTAAGAAAGGAATGAAAAAGATCTTTCAAATTCCATTAGCCAACAGAGCAGACCCTGATCAGACGACTTCTAGAGGAGTCATCAGATCTGGGTCTACTCTGTTTACAAACGCGTGAAAAACATTTATATGAAGGAAAGGGTTAAGTATTCTAGCACTCTCCTCTCTACCAGTTTGTACAGCTGAATAAGTCAGTTTGGAAACATTTTTGCAACTTTAGATTAAACAGACATGATAGCAAATAGTGAAAATCCTTCAAACGGGCCCATTAAGGAGGTTTTTGATCTGGGTCTGCAATATTTGCCATAAGTGTGTTTGTCAAAATACCTAGGGTAATTAGGGTATCACTTGTTAATCTCTGAAATACATTCAAAAGTATAGATTTGTCAACTTTTACAATACAGTAAAACCCCTCTAAACCCGACTTCTAGTAGATAAGAATTTAGAAACTTTTTAGGCAGGTGGCTGCTTAATGCTGGGTGAAAGTCATACCGAGGAGCTTTCTGTATTATTTTCATCCTGCATTAAGCTGCCACCTGACTCCAAGACTGATATTTATACTGAATTTAAAGTCTGGTTTAGAGGGGGTTTTACCGTACATGTATTTTTGAAATTCTATTTCTTTCAAACCAGATCTTAGCAACAACGTCGCACGACCATTGATAAAATTCATCAGGAAACATTGTAATGTCGCAATGGAATCGAATTTTTGCATTTGAATTTTGATCTACCCTAGAAATAGTACCATTGATGTTCGATAGTTCATGGTAGTTCACAAAATGTTGAAAGTGTATCGAAATATCAACCGTGGCTGTTATAATCAAATAATTCTTTTCGGTTATGTGTCCATTTCATGTACCTCCAACAATTCTATAATGTTCTGCAAAAATCTAACAATTATGTTACTTTGGTCTACCTAACTATTACAACGGTGAAATGGGCTGTTCCAAAATTCAAACAAGTCAAGCTAAAATGAGCTTATGGTTATTATTTAGGGACTTTTCCAAAAACGACAAACCGTGCAGATCCTGATTAGAGGGCTTCTCTATGAGCCTTCTTACCTGGGTCTCCTCTGTTTGCAAAGAGCATAAGTGACTAGGCAAAAGGGGCATTTAACTCAGAATCCGACAACAATATATCGGACTTTTGTAAATACCACAGGAAGGGTATGGAACTTTCAGAATCCGACGACCTTATGTCGGACTTCTGTTGTAAAAAGACACCATGCTGTTTGAACAAAGGCGTTTGGATTGACAGTAGGTCATTGGTAAAATCTATTCATTTTATACTTGGAGATTTCATGAAAAATGGGTCTGTATAATTTGCATATTAAGTATGTACGTTCACTAGTCGTTGTTGCTTTTCACACCTTTGTAGCGTTTAAATAGAACCATGTAACACTTATATATTGGGACCCAAGCGGTGGCCGAGGGGAAAGAGCTGCGTCTATGAATCTCTAGGTCCTTGGTTCGAATCCCGTCACCACCAAATGCAAATGGAAAAAAGATTCTAATATATTTTTTATTCTTTATCTTTTTTGACATTCTTTTCTCTAAATACATTTTAAAGCAAACAAACTAGAAAACATAAGCATGCCTCTTGAAACTTGTTCTGGACTTTTTAAAGCATTATGCTATATTAACATACAGTCCTGGTGTCAATAGTATGCATTTCGATGAAACTTAGAGGCAGGATCCAGACTTTATGCTAGGACAACTATGAATTCGAAAGTACCATGTTCAATTTAAAATTGTCACCTGCTCATTATTTTGTGTATTGCATATATAATTATTTAGATTCAATTAGTCTATTCTTTGCATAGTTTTATTCTAACATTGTCAAACATCTAGGATCCTGATCACAAACCGACACACACAATGTACAACTGGCAATTAGGTCAATATAACCTGCATACTATTTGAAAACTTAGTTTGTTTCAAAAGGAATTACTGCACAGTTCAAACTGACTATAAAAAAATCCCTGAGAATTTGAACAATAATTACATCAACAAAAACAATAGTTTAAAAAAGTACATGTATATAGACACAGAGCGCAAATGGAACGGATCCATGTAAGAAACTTGATTCCTGTTCTATGTTTATTCCAAATTTCAATACCTACTGAATATTCATGAACAAAGTAGTTATAATGAAACATGAAAAGTGGAAATGAGTAGCCATTTAATAAAGGAAAGAAAAAGATCTTTCAAATTCCATTGGCCAACAGAGCAGACCCTGATCAGACGACTTCTATAGGAGTCATCAGATCTGGGTCTACTCTGTTTACAAACGCGTGAAAAACATTTATATGAAGGAAAGGGTTAAGTATTCTAGCACCCAGTCTCTCCTCTCTACCAGTTTGTACAGCTGAATAAGTCAGTTTGGAAACATTTTTGCAACTTTAGATTAAACAGACATGATAGCAAATAGTGAAAATCCTTCAAACGGGCCCATTAAGGAGGTGTTTGATCTGGGTCTGCAATATTTGCCATAAGTGTGTTTGTCAAAATACCTAGGGTAATTAGGGTATCACTTGTTAATCTCTGAAATACATTCAAAAGTATAGATTTGTCAACTTTTACAATACAGTAAAACCCCTCTAAACCCGACTTCTAGTAGATAAGAATTTAGAAACTTTTTAGGCAGGTGGCTGCTTAATGCTGGGTGAAAGTCATACCGAGGCGCTTTCTGTATTATTTTCATCCTGCATTAAGCTGCCATCTGACTCCAAGACTGATATTTATACTGAATTTAAAGTCTGGTTTAGAGGGGTTTTACCGTACATGTATTTTTGAAATTCTATTTCTTTCAAACCAGATCTTAGCAACAACGTCGCACGACCATTGATAAAATTCATCAGGAAACATTGTAATGTCGCAATGGAATCGAATTTTTGCATTTGAATTTTGATCTACCCTAGAAATAGTACCATTGATGTTCGATATTTCATAGTAGTTCACAAAATGTTGAAAGTGTATCGAAATATCAACCATGGCTGTAATAATCAAATAATTCTTTTCGGTCATGTGTCCATTTCATGTACCTCCAACAATTCTATATTGTTCTGCAAAAATCTAACAATTATGTTACTTTGGTCTACCTAACTATTACAACGGTGAAATGGGCTGTTCCAAAATTCAAACAAGTCAAGCTAAAATGAGCTTATGGTTATTATTTAGGGAATTTTCTAAAAACGACAAACCGTGCAGATCCTGATTAGAGGGCTTCTCTATGAGCCTTCTTACCTGGGTCTCCTCTGTTTGCAAAAGGCATAAGTGACTAGGCAAAAAGGGCATTTAACTCAGAATCCGACAACAATATATCGGACTTCTGTAAATACCACAGGAAGGGTATGGGACTTTCAAAATCCGACGACCTTATGTCGGACTACTGTTGTAAAAAGACACCATGCTGTTTGAACAAAGGCGTTTGGATTGACAGTAGGTCATTGGTAAAATCTATTCATTTTATACTTGGAGATTTCATGAAAAATGGGTCTGTATAATTTGCATATTAAGTATGTACGTTCACTAGTCGTTGTTGCTTTTCACACCTTTGTAACGTTTAAATAGAACCATGTAACACTTATATATTGGGACCCAAGCGGTGGCCGAGGGGAAAGAACTGCGTCTATGAATCTCTAGGTCCTTGGTTCGAATCCCGTCACCACCAAATGCAAATGGAAAAAATATTCTAATATATTCTTTATCTTTTTTTTATATTCTTTTCTCTAAATAAATTAAAAGCAAACAAACTAGAAAACATAAGCATGCCTCTTGAAACCTATTATGGACTTTTTAAAGCTATATGCTATATCAACATACAGTCCTGGTGTCAATAGTATGCATTTCGATGAAACTTAGAGGCAGGATCCAGACTTTGTGCTAGGACAACTATGAATTCGAAAGTACCATGTTCAATTTAAAATTGTCACCTGCTCATTATTCTGTGTATTGCATATATAATTATTTAGATTCAATTAGTCTATTCTTTGCATAGTTGTATTTTAAAATTGTCAAACATCTAGGATCCTGATCACAGACCGACACACACAATGTACAACTGGCAATTAGGTCACGATAACCTCCATAATATTTGAAAACTTAGTTTGTTTCAAAAGGAATTACTGCACAGTTCAAACTGACTATAAAAAATTCCCTGAGAATTTGAACAATAATTAAATCAACAAAAACAATAGTTTAAAAAAGTACATGTATATAGACACAGAGCGCAAATGGAACGGATCCATGTAAGAAACTTGATTCCTGTTCTATGTTTATTCCAATTTCAATACCTACTGAATATTCATGAACAAAATAATGGCTACTTATTTCCACTTTTCATGTTTCATTATATGAAACTTGAAAAGTGGAAATGAGTAGCCATTTAAGAAAGGAAAGAAAAAGATCTTTCAAATTCCATTAGCCAACAGAGCATATCCTGATCAGACGACTCCTATAGGAGTCATCAGATCTGGGTCTACTCTGTTTACAAACGCGTGAAAAACATTTATATGAAGGAAAGGTTTAGTGTTCTAGCATCTCTACCAGTTTGTACAGCTGAATAAGTCAGCTTGGAAACATTTTTGCAACTTTAGATTACAGCTTGCTTAATCCTTACAATGCTGAGTTATGTTTCGTTTGCAACAATTGACGTCTGCGTCAATTCTTCAATAAACTTTCTTTCATTTTATGCAAAAATATGATCAAGATGACAAACAGTTTGGATCCTGATGAGACGCAGAATTATGTGGCCTCTCATCTGGATCCAAACTGTTTGCATAGGTAATCACAGTTTCGCCGCTAGCGTGCAAAGAGTTAAGCGTATGA
This sequence comes from Azorinus chamasolen, assembly GCA_963576725.1. NCBI lineage: Eukaryota > Metazoa > Mollusca > Bivalvia > Cardiida > Solecurtidae > Azorinus > Azorinus chamasolen. Next base: position 52,902,560 of record OY755243.1, on the reverse strand, counting down.
CCTCTAGAGATTTTAGCATGATGTAACAGTTGCCCTGCACTACTGACCACCAGTGCGCTGTAACCTTTATACTGTAAAGAACGTACAGAACAGAAGAAGTCTATTTAACCCTTAATTTCCCCATATAAACTTGTTTTCATGCATCTGCAAATAGATTCGACCCAGATCAGACAGCTCGCTCCCATAGATTCAGGGTCTGCTCTGTTGCTAATGGATCCACCTTCCATATTTCATTATAAATATTTTGTAAGATTCCGGAACCGGATTGTAAGCCAAGCACTGCACATGCGCGTATTCTCTTAGGGGGATTCCCGCTAGGTAGCGCTCGTGCAATAGGGTTTTCCGCCATAGTTTGAGTCGCAATCCATTTTATAAGGATTTCGGCAAAAGCCGAAACCCTAAAAAACAATCAGATTTCAAAAGTATAAACAAAAAAATAGTTGTTATAAAGAATATACAAGTTAACAGTTATTGATTACAGTTACAGTTCGTATACCTAGATGTTACAGTTCGTATACCTAGATGTTTTAAATGCAGTATAGCCTCTCTAAGCCGAACGTTAAATTCAATGCACGACCATGTACAGTAAAACCTCTCTAAACTGCAATTCTAGTAGAGAATAATTTAGATACTTTTAGGCGGGTGGCTGCTTAATGCAGGGTGAAAGTCATGTAGAAAGCTCCTATAGAGGAGCTTTCTGCATGACTTGCACCCTGCATTAAGTAGTCACCTGCATAAAAAGGTCTAAATTCTTCTCTATTAGAATTCCGGTGAAGACAGGTTTTTACTGTACTTTACATCAGATATCTCCAAATGAATAATATACCAGAACCAATAGAAAAAGCATAGGTCACCAGTCTTTCCTATAAAACACGAACACCAGAATGCTTTTAAAAGTGACAATTTTATTTATTTTAAATGAAAGTAGGAGATACTAGCATTTACAATATACAGCTGTCATAGAATACAACGTATCATATATAAGTCAAAGATTAAATAATTTGGAAATATTCTTGAGGTTCTTTGCACTTTCCCCAATATATTTCTGTAATACTTTAATTAATATTGTGTTTTGGTGAAGGGAAATAACAACTGACTTATAACCTAACTTTAATCACGAGAATCACGGGTCGTTCGTATTTTTGGCATATTCAGTCGACAGCCAATTTAAGTTCTAGCATGATTTACTATATTTCTAGAGAAATTCTGTATTTTACCTGAGGTAACTATTTCTTCATTTCGCCTATAATGATTCTTGTTTAACAGTTTATAATCTCGAACGTTTATTATTTGGTTAAATTGTAGAATGGCATGTAAAGGTTTGGTAACTATGCTACAAATTCACCGTATCGTTGTTTTGTACATGTAAGTTTGTTTACATATCGTCTCAGGCGATCAGATATATTTGACTATTTGTATCTTTTATTTATTATATGCATGTCTTTTGCTTATAATATTTGGCATTGTTTTAAATCATATACAAATAAATCTAAAGATCCACATAGACCAGGAATTTTATGACGAACCCTATGAAATTGGCACCCAACGTGGTTTGTGGATAGCTAGGCCTGTATTGCCGAAATCGTGCAAAACGGCGATCGGGCTGGATAGATTTTGAGCTTTATCCATTTATAATCTGGAAAATACACGATATTTGGCGTCTTCTTGTTTTCCCCCGAGAAATGGAATGAATTTGAACTCGAGTAGAGAAATTCGGACAGTTCGGTAGTGCACCCGAGTCTACATTAGACGCGCGCGATGGGCGTCTACAACGATATCAACGCCGGATACCCCACTCCGGTTAATGTGGACTCATTAACTTGGACGGTGACTCTGTTAGTAAATCATTACTGTGTGTGAATAGGGGTTAAGACATTTGACACATACGTGTTTAGAGTGACAGTGATTTATTATGGAGTTATAATATTTACGCCTAGATTGAGGAACCAAGGTACGGTGAGTGCGTTACTTTCGTATTGTTTTATATATTGATAAATTTCATTGTACAGTAAAACCTCTCTATAACGGTCACTAAATTACATCAAATAGTTTGTGTTAAAGGCAGGTGACTGCTTAAAGCAAGGTGAAAGTAAAACAGAACGCTCCTATAGGAGCGTTTAATGTTTTACTTTCATCTTACTTTAAGAAGCCACCTGCCCTAAATACCAACTAATCAACACATATAAGTGGCCGTTATAGAGAGGTTTTACTGTATTTGTCTTTTAGAATTGTGTTGTTTAGGATACAGCAGACACATATACAAACAAATCTATGTCTATGTCTGTATATGTCTAGGGGCCTTCGTGGCCGAGTGGCTATGGTCTTCGACTGACAATCGCTTAGCCCGTCACCGCTGTGGGTTCGAATCCTGGTCTGGGCATTTGGTATTTTTCATGTGAGGAAGCCTTCCAGCTGGCTTGCGATAGGTCGGTGGTTCTACCTAAACAATGCAATTTGTTCCGTGCACAAAAGAACCACTTAGGTCTTCCTCCACCTGTAATTAGCTGGACGTCGTGATATGACTGAAATACTGTTAAAACGACGTAAATAAATCTAGACTGCTATTAAATCGGAGATACAGGCCTGTAGTGATATCTGTCTGAAGACAATAATAATATAATAATAATAATAACATTTAGCGTCTATTCAGTATTTAACCCTTTTCTCCATAGATGCACCTTTCTACGTCTTTGCAAACAGGGTAGATCCAGATCAGACGGCTCCTATAGGGTCTGCTCTGTTTGCGTATGGAATAATATAGATCTGATTCTACAGTTTCTGCATTCACAAAAAGAGCATGTGTACATATGCAATTTAAAAACTATTTAATTAATATTCACGATGTCATCATTTCTTACATGAATATTCATGGAGTAAAAGGTTAATGTATTGTTTGTTTAGCGGACGAACGAGTCGTGGTATCATATTATAGGTTTGTCTATAGCGCATTAGCTCAGTGGTAAAGCGTAAGAATAGGAAGCGTGAAGTCATTGTTTCAAAACCCGGTAAAACCAAAAGTATTTTGTTTTTGTATTTTTTCTCTCTCGCTAAGACACTAGTGCTTACATGTATATGTGTTTATATATCGGACGCAGTAAAAATAACTTATTTACGTATATAGCCAGTAGATCCGTCTTGCACTGAATAATACACGTTGTTTTCAGTTATGTAACTACGTACTAATACCCAGCTCCCCATTCCACTGGGCGGCGCTTCCACTGCGCTCATGGCGATCATGGCGATTCTCCAAATACTTCCAAATCGCCGCAGAAGCGCCGACATGTGCCTAATTTTGGTACTTGGGCGTTTCCAGTACGCTTATAGTACGCTTCAATAACGATCCCGCTGCGCTGTTTACGATCCTGTCGTGATGTCGCGATACGGCGCCTGAGGTCTCTCCAAGACGCTTCTACTACGCCCCACTACGATTCAGAATTTCAGGCTACGCTTCGTCTACGCTCAATACGTTGCTGTTACGACCTTGCATCGACCAAGGCGCAGGAGCTGCGCTTCTGTTGCGCTTTTGGAATGTTTCTATATAAAATGTGTGATTAAACTGATTTCGAAGCAGTTGACCATCATCCTTCGAAGAAAATGGATCAAATTGTTTTGAAGATCCAGATCAATAAAACACAGTGTCGGGCCTGATCTAGGTCTTCTATTTGCTAAGTCTTTCATGGGGTGACTCAAGCATTAACATTTTCCCTGGTCAATATCCATGTAAGAAAGAATGATCTTATGAATATTTATTAGGTGCATTTTCAAAATGTAACCTGTTTAAGAAATGTTTTTGCTTTGACAAAACCTATAGAATCATATCTATATCATGCTATAAGCAAACAGAGCAGACCCTTATCAGACGGCTCCCATAGCAGCTGTCTGATCTGGGTCTACTCTGTTTGCAAATGTATGAAAAAGCATTTGTATGCGGACAAATATCTCGGCGCTTTCGTTGCGATGCGACTGCGATTGCGCTACGTTACTCACGCTGCGGCTACGATACTGCTGCGTTCATGAATTTCTTACTACGCTTTCGCGGCGATTCGATTCCACGGTGATGCCACTACTATAGTTTTGAGCAAGGTCAAAACAATCGCCGTGAAGTGGCGATCAAGAAGCTTCTGTTACGCTTCTACTACGATCAGGGCGTTTCTACTGCGCTGTTGCCGCTCCCTGCTACGATTCGCGGCGTTTTCACCACAATTTCGAAGCGTAGCGGAATCGCCGCTCAGTGGAATGGGGGTATTACGAATTAACTGGTCCTATTAAAATTGCAAAGCTTCAACAGTCAGAAATCCATTGTGTGGTACCACTATATAGAATGTATACTCTGTGGAAATAGAACCTTTGTCTATAGTCACATAGTATCTCATTTGTTATACTAAATTATTATATATGTCAAATGAGTTGCAATTAACTGATTTGACTTAATATTAATAGGTCACCATTGTGTACTAGTTGTCCAGGATACGGTAAGAGGTGTATGGCATGTGGGTCGATAGCGTGTATGCTATGTGCATACGGGGTCGCGAGGTCGACATGCCAATTGGTAGCGCGTATATGACGTGAATACGAGGTCGCGAGATAGAAATCCGGGTCGGACGTATATCGTGTTTTCTAATGTTAACTTTTACAGCTAAAAACTGTAAAATTTACATTAGAGCAGCAGTGTTTTAACCCTTTCCATCATATAAACGTGTTTTTACGCATTTGCAAACAGAGTAGACCCAGATCAGAAGGCTCCTAGAGGAGCCGTCCGATCAGGGTCTGCTCTGTTTGCTAATAAAAATTGATAGATCTGTTTCTTTACTTTCTAAAATGTCTACAATATTCCACCTTCCATATTTCATTATAACTATTTTGTTAATGAATATTCAGTAGGTAATGAAATTTGGAATAAACATAGAACAGGGAAAGGGTTAAGCGACCCATCCTCGATCAATATAATTGTCAATATAATGTTATAATCTTATTGATCGTGAATGGGCGGTATTGAAGACTTGATCAATATATTGAAGAATGTCAGAGAGCTCAAATAGTTATTGACGCACTGTCAATAATATTGATGTGTGTTTTGTCTCATCAGTCGTATTGATCAATATTTCATTCTTGTTGAAAACACCGTACCATCAACATGGCAAAATCGACACCAAAGGTGATGAATGGAAGTTTCTACTAGAATGCATTCAGGTTTACTGAGCGCATCCAGCTCTATGTAAAGTGAAATGCGATGATTACAGCAACCGTGTGCAGAGGGAGACTGCATATAATACTCATATAATAATTGTCAATTATCGTCATATAATTGTCAATGATTTTAAACATATTTGGTGTCAATAGACATTGTCTAGGTACTAGAGCGGAAAAAAACACCGCTCGTACAAAGATTAGGGATGCACAATAGATCGTAAAACAGGGCACAGAGGTCAATGCATCCCTGATGGAGACACCGAAATGATGTCAATGTCTAGAAGATGATTCTACGAGTCTCTATGTAAAAAGCTATATGGAAGCCTAACTATTGTTTAAGGTTTTTGCAATGTTATCTTTTTTAAATAATGTTTAACTTTGAAAAGATTAAGCGTAAACCGAACCAATAACAGAACAGTAGGCTTTGTCTTATTTAAATAGCCATCAGAAAGAGGTCTAACTATGGGTCTGTAAGGCAAGTTGTAGGTTAATGCAGGTCAAAAGTATTGCAGAAAGCTCCCGTAGGACCTTTGTACATTACTCCTGCATTTAGCAACCACCTGTTTTTAAGACTCATATGTCCAATATATGAATGGCAGCTTAAACAGGTTTTACTGTAATATGAATAGCTACAAAAGAAAAGGTTTACAGCAATATTTTAATATTTGAAATAGGAAACAAATTAAACACGGCGAACGTCTTATTTAATTGAATTGGCATGAGCCTCTATAGCTCAGTGTTTGGAGCACTTGCCTTGTAAACCTGGAGTCGTGAGTTCGATACCTACTGACAATTTAAGGATGGTCTCAAAAAAAACTTTTACGGAAGGGTTATGGTGTAATATTTGACTTGTACCCGTGTTGTAAAATGCCATTCAAATTATGTTATCATTATTATGATGTTAGACGATATGAACTAGGCAAGCAAATGTTTCATTCCGTTCCATTGCGTAGTTCAAGTTTCTATGTAGATCTGTCATTCGTCCCTTTTCAAACCAACGTTCAAAATGTAAGATAGTTTAACCCTTTCCCTGTTATTAAATTTTAACACCTACTGAATATTCATATTCTTACTGCACCTGTTTGATGCATTTATGCAATAATTCTATTGAATGATCTATTGAAAACAAATATGAAACAGACAGTAAAGACCGCGATCAGAAGACTCTTCAAGGGATGTTTGGTCTGGGTCTTCACGGTTTGCCTGTCTCCCTTTTAAAGACACTACATAAATGACTAATGTATTATTAACATTTTGAATTACAAGGGTTAATTTTGCAAACACTGTAGATCTAGACGATAGGGATCCAAACTAATGTATACGTTGATTGTGTCTTAAACAGCAGAGACCATTTAGAAAATTGTATAATTTGAGAGAAATGTTTGAATGGCAAACAGTGCAGAACCTTATCATGTTATGGCTTCAACCCTGTGAATACTGCAAGTTCCACCATTCTTTAATAGGCTGGGTCCTAGTCATGGTTAACGTAGCATCCCCCTACACTTTTTTCATGGGCACCAAATTGTTTGTTGGGATCCACAGAACACATTTTGAGCACCCCTCCCCCCAAATAATTTTTCCTAGCTATGTTTTATTTAACGTTTCCCATGGTACCCGGGGTAATTTTCGAAACTACATGGGTTAACAAAATGCGTCATAACTTTGCTTTTAGAGGCAATAGAAAGACAAAACAAGAACCAAAGTAAAGCAGAGAAATATAGCTCGATTATGATATGTAATTTTATTAATATTCATAAATGAATTCTTATGAATATCAATGAGAAAGTAAAAATGCGTTTTTTAGAAAAAGGAGTTTATTGTTTAGTCTGAGAGGTCTATTAATGAACAAGAATGATTGAATTCAGGTTTAAATGTTTTCATAATTATGACTATACAAAGAAAATAAACCATCTTTGGTTCAGTTGATATTTCTATAACGCATTATATTTAAGCTATTTTGCATATAACGTGCGTAAATGAATTAGCAATTTTATATGACCATTGTATTTAGTATTGTATCGACTGTACTATCTTTTCTATTATTTATTTTCAGTAAAATGCTGGTTTTGTACCAAAACAATAGCAGGGGATCATTATTTCGGGTACATGTTTAGTTTGTTCATGAATAGTAATGTCACATTTATGAATATTAATGAGATGTAAAAATAAACATGCTTAAATGAGCTGTGCTTCATACCAAAGACTATTTTAGTAAACCAGTACGGAACTTGATACAGACTGAAACAGATATCTTGATCTTCATGTATATCGAAATGAATATTATTTTCAAAATCATGAATATTAATGAGAATGTAAACAGTTGTTGAAAAGTAAGTATTTCCACTATGTTGCAATATACATGTCTGTCAACAACATATTTCTTGTAAGAAAATGCATCGGGGGAATTCAGCCTCATGCATGTTTTGATGATGAATATTAATTTCATACTCATGAATATCAATGAGTATTTTGCAATACAATAGAAAATATATAACATCTAAGCTGCAATCATCAGCTCATGCTTTACCCATATAAGCCTTGTGCGATTTTGAAATTACTCGCGTTGTCTTGCGTATTTGCTTGATTATTTATCACAGCATGCCAGGCCAACACAAGGCCTTTTGCGGGCATTTCACGGCAGACTGGGACACACATAACGTGTGTCTGGCCTGGTTAGGATGCTCCGCTTTAGCTCCCTGTCCAGTTTCGTCGTTCTTGAAAGGGGAGAAGTTGAAGCTCGCTGCCCGACGGAAGAAATATTCTTCTCTTCGGTCAGCTACTCCTCGCCTTCAGACACAGACAAAACAGTGTCCTGTAAAGCTCAGAAGAAGCCTGTTTCTTCTTCTAAATTGTATTCGTCTACACGTCCTGCGGTGTAGTCGATTCCCCAGTTGTCAGTTGCCGCTCGGCTCCCGATTTGTGGCTCGGGCGCTCACATAAAATTGCTAATTCATTTACGCACGTTATATGCAAATTAGCTTAAATATAATGCTTTATAGAAATGTTACCTGAATCAAAGATGGTTTATTTTCTTTGTATGATCATAAAATTATGAAAACATGTAAACCTGAATTCGATAACTCTTGTGCACTAATAGGCCTCACAGATTAAACAACAAACTCCCTTTATTCTAAAAAACGCATTTCTTATTCCCCCAGATCAGATCTGGGGGACATATTGTTTTGCCCTGTCTGCTTGTTTGTTTGTTTGTCACCAACTTTAACATTGGCCATACCTTTTGAGCCAGTACAGATAGAGACTTGATATTTGGGCATGCATATGTATCTCATAAGGCCGCACATTTTGAGGGGTGGGGTGGCAAGGTAAATATCATGCTTCAAGGTCAGAGGTCAAATATATAGGTCAAATCACCGACTTTAACAATGGCAATAACTTCTGAACCAGTAGAGATAGAGACTTGATGTTTTGCATGCATGTGTATCTGATGAAGCTGCACAGTTTGAGTGGTAACATGTCACGGTCAAGGTCATCCTTCAGGGTCAAAGGTCAAATTGTAGGGGGCATAATGTTTTACTTCCTCATTAATATTCATAATAATACATTATGAATATTAATAAATTTACATATCATATTCAGGCTATATGTCTCTGCTTTACTTTGGTTCTTGTTTTGTCCTTCTATTGCCTCTCATAACAAAGTAATTACGCATTTTCTTAACCAAAGTAGTTTCGAAAATTACCTCGGGTTACCATGGAAACCATTAAATAAAGCATTGGTGGGACAAAATTAGTTTTAGGGGCATGCTGAAATATGTTCTGAGGACCCAAACGAACAATTTGGTACCCACGAAAAAATGTCCAGAGAGATGGTACGGTGACCATGACTACCACCCAGCCTATAACCATTTACTCAACAAATACGCCTTTCTACGCAAACAGAGTAGACCGAGATCAGACGACTCCTGTACGAACTTCTGATAAGGGTCTGCTCTATTTGCTTATATGATTCTACAGCTCCTCCCATGGTCAAATATTTTTTGTGTTCATGTGCCGTCATAAAAGCTAATCAAATTAATATTCATGATGTCATTATTTCTTACATGAATATTCATGGAACAAAGGGTTAAACCATGGACGAATCTGAATTAGAGGACATTTATTTGCTCAGCATACTAAAAGTTAGTGCACATGCACTTACAGATGCCCTTTGAAATTCCAACATATTTTCCCTGTCAAACTTTTCTGTCAGAAGAGTCGGCCTAGCATCGGCTGTAATTGACATGCCATGCTCTACTTAGGCATATCTCTTATCAATAGACGCCGAGTCACTCCATCTCTGTATACAACGTAGGAGCTGATCAGAGACAAGACGGTACACGGTATAACCTGTCTTAACCCATTACCTCATAGGCTATTTTTAGATACAACCTATTTGAATAAATCTACCGAAAAGGAGCATTAACTAGAGAAAAGGAAAATTTAATTTTTTTGTAGTTTGAAACCATTGTGATAAATAGAGTATTTGCTCCTATAGGAGCAATTGCTCTATTTATCGCAATGGTTTCATAAAGTGACTTTTATAGAGGCGCAGAAATGCGTCACTAGGGGATAATGTGTTAAGCAACCACCTGTTTTAAGCCTCATTTGTTCAATACATGAATGGCCACTTAAGACAGGTTCTATTATACGCTGCATCTCATCAGTTCCAACTCTGATTTGATGGTCAAAGTGGATGACCAAACATTGTTTTATTCTCATGAGTATCGCACAATTTTGATCCTGTTTAGATGTCGCATTTTCAACGCAAAATTGGGTTTTATCTACCGTAAAAAACACCTAAAGAGACGATCTAAATGTAGTCTAATGCTATGTCTTAAAGGCATGTGGTAAACTAATGCAGGGCGAAAGTTATGCAGAAAGCTCCTTCTGGAGCTTTCTGCATTACTTTCGCCCTGCATTAAAATACATTCTGTTTTTAAAGACGTCTATATTTATTTAAAAACCGGTCGCTTTGGAGGGATTTTAATATATATGTGGTTTGCATAGACATAAGGAATAAAGTTCTCGTGGAGCGGCTTATAAATGGCATTTCAACAATAAATACAATAAACCTGTCTATAGCTACCACCGAAATAAATTAATTATTGTTTTTTAAATCAGGTGGTTGGTAGCTTAATGCATGATGAATATTATACTTTTCTATCAGCTTTTCTGCGTTGCATTTGTCCTGCATTAGATCACAACCTGCCTTATATGCCATCGTGTGTATTCATTATGTGGCCGGCATATGTAGGTTCTATTGTAATCGGATTGCCATTCTCATTTGAAACAACATTGATTACAAAATGTCAATTACAGAAAATTAGAACTTGGCACAAAAACATGCAATAAATCAGCCTCCAGTATTGAAATTAAATAACGGAGACAAGTGATTTTGATTTTCATTTGAGTTATTCTATCGGTCCTTATGGCTTTGTTGCAAACAATGTAAACGCAGGCAAGTCATTGTACATGTATATCAAAGTAGTTGACGTCTAGCAATGTCTAACCGCAGCTGTAATAGTTTACCCGTCATAGCTGTAGATAACAGGAGTACATGTACAGTAAAACCTCTCTAAACCGGACGTTTAATGTAGTATAAACATCGGTCTTAGAGATAGGTGGCAGCTTAATGCAGGATGAAAGTCATGCAGAAAGCTCATCTAGGACTTTCACCCTGCCTTAAGTTGCCAGTACATCTATGTAACCTCGTTAGTTATATTTAAACTCGTTATAACGGCAACCTCGTTATACCAGCAATATGTCTTGAAACAAACACCTCTGTTGTAACGAGGGTTCACTGTACAAGGATAAGTACAAAACACTGTCTATGAAAACTTGATTAATAACACTCTCACAAAACTCACAAAATAGATCTTTAAAAAAATAAAACTAAAGATCTACACACCACCTATCTGATACTGAATGTGACAATGTAACGCATGTATTATCTGTATTTGTATTTTGTATGTATGGTGAAGAGCTGTAATGCTTAAACCAAATAAATAGTACGTTCTGTTCTGTGAAATATTAATGCTCCCACTGCCAATGTGGTCCAACTTTTTAAAAGCCGACACCTGAATTACACAGCTTTAACTCAATGACCAAGGGAGTAAATGTACAGTCAGCTGAATTCTGGCATGGCAAAAAGTTCACGTGTCCATATGCTATTGTAATAATGAATCTAATTAATATCCATAGTGTCATTATTTCTAACATGAATATTCATGGAGTAAAAGGTTAATGATACACTCTATTTCCTGCTTGGTCTACTTATTGTCATATCCTTATTCTTATTTCGGCGAACAAAATGTTATAAAGTCTCACATGTCAGTGTACCAAATAAATGTTACTGAGTCTGAACCGAACTTCGAATGACCTCATTCTTCAGACTGTTTGTAGTAAAGCGGAATTGAGAATGTTGGGCATGTGGTTGCTTAATGCATGGTAAAAGTCACGCAGAAAGCTCGTAGGAGAGCTTTCTGCATGACGTTTACCCTGCATTAAGCTACCACTTGTCTCCATGACCGATATTGATATTTTTGAGTGTTTGCATCAGCGAAGTTGTACTGTATTTATGTTTGAGCAGAATATTTCTTCAATAATTTTACAATACTACTGAAAGCTAGAGATACACATGAATCCAAAACGAGAAACATTTACCAGGCTTGAACACTCCCTGATGAATTGGTATTTAAAATCATGTCTCAATTATATTGCAATTACTGTTTTCTCTGTCTGTAAGAAACGTACTGCAAAAACGAGGCAACACGGAAACTTATCCTAAATCAGGAAGCAATATTACAGAAATGCAATGGAAATGTAGAACACAAAATTCAGTTTATTCTGAAATAATGTCACTAAAACCATACACGAATACGAATAACATAAAATACAACATAAACAAAGAACTGACGGCCTAAAATATAAATTTGAATACCGTGAAATAACTGTAACATAAGCAAAACTAACAGCAGAATTTATACAGTCGCATACTACAACTAGGATGAATTCGTTTCCCTATCGTGCTATGATGAGCATTGTGATATTGACATACGGATTGCCTCATGTGAAAAAAGACCATTATATTCTCGCCAACTCGGTAGACTCTGATTAAACATTGCATTTATGACGTGGCTACTGGTCTAGATACTGACGTAATAGACGCAGCGGTTGATCTGGGTTAACCCTGACTGAATTTCATCAACATCTATATTTCTTTTAAACTTTCAACATGATCAACTGTTTAGACACGTTTGACTCCACATCTCTAAAGTAGCGGTTGGTTTGTGCCTACACTGTTTCTAAATCCATGAATATTCATTAGGTACTGACATTTGGAATAAAATTACAACAGGGAAAGTTTTAACGTAAGTGGTGCCTCAAGCAGTTCGGGTCTTGATAAGACATAACGTCACACGGCGTCTTATCAATGGATCCAAAGTATTTGCAACGGTAATCACCGAGGCGACCAATGCAACAAGCAAGGTATAGTCACTTTCCGGCGACTTCGGCGATGAAGAGGTTAAAACCGCTTTGGTTGATGCTATTTTTATTTCGTTTAACTCTTTCGGTGCCAATGTCGCCTGTTGGCACCATTGAAAACAGTGCAGTCCCAGGTCAGATGCCGCCTTTTCAAGGCAGAATCTGACCTTGGACTTCACTGTTTTCTGTATTATTTTAGCCCAAGCATACAGGTTTTTAAAAACAAATGTTTTACTAATATACCTTTATTATCTAGTTTATAATTATATTTAATATGAAATTATTATTGCAGACGACACTTTTAAATTTGGCGCCAAAAGAGTTTTAAAGAGTTTAGTCTTCAAACTTTATCAGGTCTCATGTAAAACAAATCCGTGTTGCTTTGTACAAGGAAATCTAAACGCATAAACAACATATTAGATCTATATGGCTTAAGACAAAACATAACTTAAGATATAACGAATTGGGCATATAGTAAAACCTCTCTATAACGGCCACTAAATTACATTAAATATTTTTGTTAAAGGCAGGTGACTGCTTAAAGCAAGATGAAAGTAAAACAGAACGCTCCTATAGGAGCGTTCTGTTTCATTTTCACCTTGCTTTAAGCAGCCACCTGCCCAAAATACCAACTAATTAACACACTTTATCGGTCGTTATAGAGATTTAACTGTACTCGTATATGAGGTGAATGTCAGCATTTTCCAGATATAAGGAAAACACATACAAGAAAACCTATCTAAACCAGAATTCTAGTAGAGAAGAATTTGGATACTAGGATACTCCTAGAGGAGCTTTCTGCATGACTTTCACCCTGCATTAAGCTGTCACCTGTCTATTTATACCAACTGTAACGGGTTAGAGAGGTTTAACTGTATTCTATTTTACTCTCACGTGTGCTTGCTACATTTCATCACTCTGATAGGCAGCTGTGGAAGGAGGTTTGCTTAACCCTTTACCTCATGAATATTTATACAAGAATTCATGACGTCATGAATATTTATACAAGAATTCATAACTTCATGAATATTTACTGTTTTTAATTATAGTCAAACAATAAGAGGAGCTTTTGAGAAATCATTAACCGAGTGTCAAACAGCTAGGAACAGACCAGAACCATATCTACAGTTGAACTTGGATATTTCGAACTCGGTTAACTCGAACTCGGGATAACTCGAACTAAAAGTTCAGTCATTCCAACACTTAGAATACAGAATTGCTCTAAAATGTATTACTACGCATATCTAGAAATAGCTTAATGCAGGTCTAAAGTAATACTGAAAGTTCCTACAGGAGCTTTCAGCATTACTTTAGACCTGCATTAAGCTGGGAACCTAAGAAATGATTATAGCATTAATTTTGAAAATGTTGTAGATGAAAATTTCTGTAAACAAATTGCTCAGCAGGCTAAAGGTTAAAAGACCATATTCATTTTTATGTTTTTAATCTTGTCCCTGATTAACATTTATTCTAAATGTTATCACTTCATTAATAGTCAAGGCTGAATCCATAAAATGGAACATGGAAATGGGATGTTTTTCACCATGGTGATGATCTATAGAATTCTATAAGCAAACAGAGTAGACCCTGATCAGTCAACTCCTTCAGGAGCTGTCTGATCTGGGTCTATTCTGATTGCACAGACGCTTATATAAAGGACAGGGTTAGCTCTTGATGCGGTCATTCACATCCACGTATAATCTATAAAATTATACATAAATACTTGAATTGCTCTGATCTAATATTTCGACCACTAAGGGCCTTTTTCAAAGATTATCATGCCAAAATACACGTCACATTTTTGTTACATGCATTCAGTCTAAGGACATTTTGAATAACAACCCAATGTCACCATGACGCTGGATCAACATTATTCTCTTTGATTTTATGGCATAATGCATGTAACAAAAATGTGACGTGTATTTTGACATGATAATCTTTGAAAAAGGTCCTTAGTGATCGAAATATTAGATCAGAGCAATTCAAGTATTTATGTATTATATTAATTCCCTATTTTGGAATATTTTCTTCATTATAAAATTATATATACAGTCATAAGACAGGGTTTGATGTTTGAAACAACGTCTGGGTTAGATTGTTTTCAACCAGTTGATTAACCCTACACCCGCTAACCTTGACTAGGTTTTAGATGGGACGCCATGTAAATATGCGTCTTATCTGTATTCAAGCTGTTGGACACTCGGTTCATAGTTGGGTTTTTTAACCCTTTCCCTATTCTACGTTTGTTCCAAATTTCAATACCTATTGAATACTTATGGACAAAATAGTTATAATGAAATATGAAAGATGGAATTTTGTAGCCGTTTTAGAAACTAAAGCAATAGATCTTTCAAATTCCACTAGCAAACAGAGCAGATCCTGATCAGACGGCTCCTCTAGGAGCCGTCTGATCTGGGTCTACTCTGTTTGCAAATGCGTGAAAACACGTTCCCTTTAGAGGGAAAGGGTTAAACAAATAGCTTAATCGGATCAGAAATAGTCAACATTTAGTCGGATACAAATTTGAGCAGAAATTATTTTTTCACAGCAGTGTAAAGATTTCACAGTACAATCAGATAGCAGTGATCCAAACATACCGACGGTGTGGTCTTGCCTAACAGAGGTAGCTTCATTAATGTCATCGATTTGTCTAGTTATCTATTTATTTCGTCTCACCTTCGTAACATGTGGTTCTCATACAATAAAGAAATGCAATCAAACAAATAACACATTATCCCAATTCCCTCGTGCTGACGCCTTTTGACACCTCTGTAAAAGACATTTTTGAAACCATTGTGATAAATAGAGCATTTGCAAATGTTCTATTATCACAATGGTTTTAAATCTACACACTTCTAAAATTTTCATTTTCTCTAGTATATATGTTCCTGTTTGGCAACACTATTCAAAGAGGCCGGGACTAAAATAGTCTAGGTGGGAATGTGTTAAGGTGTATCCATTATAACATTTGCAAACAGATTGGACCCCCATGAAACACCGAGTATCCCGGTGTTTTATTAGAACCCATTGTGTTTTGAACCCTTAACCTTATAGAGGCCTGATCGGGGTTGCTCTAAAATATAGATATTTTTTTGCCCTGCCTGTCTGTTTGTCCTTCTGTCTGTCTTAGGACAACTTTAATATTGGTCATAACTTTTGAGCCAGTACAGATAGAGACTTGATATTTAGCATGTATGTGTATCTCATAAAGCCGCACATTTTGAGGGGTGACATGTCAAGGTAAAGGTCATGCTTCAAGGTCAGAGGTCAAATGTATAGGTCAAATTACCGACTTTAACATTGACCATAACTTTTGAACCAGTGGAGATAGAGACTTTATATAAGCATATACATGTGTATCTCATGAAGCTGCACAGTTTAGAGGATGACCTTGACAGGTCATCCTTCAGGGCCATAGGTCATATCGGGGGCATATTATTTCACAAACACATCTTGTTCACATAGATATTCACCAGATAAACGATAAAATAAACTTAAACATCAGTTTTTAAATTAAAACATACGACCATGTTTACAAAACTTAATAATGCTAGATGAGCTAATAAAGTATTGTCCGATGTTTGATTCCTTGGGTATATACGAATCGTCAGCAGGTCCATAGCGATATGTCCCGTTGTCATGAAAACCATGTAATTTGAGTAAAGGACACCCTCTCGATGTAAATTGATCAGTCATTAATGGTGACCAAAGTAGACGCTTGACATTTATATGTTGAGAGACACGAACAACACGAATTTAAGAGTGTTTCTATGTATCTACAACAGTAAAAGTAGGGTGAACACATAGCCGGCAACAAGAGAAAATAACACTCGGCCATAAACAGTGTATACTCAGATCAAATCAAAATATCACAGTAATATGATCACATCGACATTGAACGGTACAGAGGCACCGAACAGGTGATGTATTGTGACATAACTTGGGAAAGTTACAATGGAAAAGTTACGAGGGATAGCCACATTCGCAAGTCACTTGGGACCGACACATTAGCAGAAGTAACAGAAGTAAAGTGATGAGGAATAACTACATTTGCGAAACGATAAGGGATCGCCACATTGGCAATGAGGAGGAATAACTACAGTGCCAGAAGGATGAGGGCCAGTCACATTGGCAACGATAAGGGATAGTCACAATGCCAAATGATAAGGAATTTATAGTGGTGATAGATAGTCACATCGGCAAGATGATGGGGGATAGCCACATTGACGGTGATAAGGGATAGTCACGTTGGCAAAGTAATGAAGTTGTCCACATTGGCAAAGTGATAAGGGATAGGCACACTGGCAGTGGTAGAGGACAGTCACATTGGCAAAGAAGTGAGGAATGGTCACACTGGCAAAGTAATTAGGGGTAGCCACATTGGCAAAGAGATGAAGGACAAACACATTGCCAAGTAATTAGGGATAAACACATTGGAACAATGACGAGGTATTGTTACATTCACAGTGGAGAAGGATAGTCGTATGGGCATATAAGGGATAACCACAGTGGCCAAGTGATGGGGGATAGTCCCATTAGCACAGTGGTAAGGGATGGCTACGTTGTCAAGGTGAACAGTCACAATGGAATATTGCTTTGGGATAACTACTTCGACAAAGTGATGAGGGTTAGCCAGTTTCGAATACTGACGAGGGATAGCCATATTGTCAAAATGATCAGGGATAGACACCACAAAGACAATGCCGAGGGATAGCCACGTTGGCAAGATAATGAGGGACAGCCACATTTTCAGTGATGAAGATGGCAACGTGATTCAGGATAGTCGCTTTAGCAGTGGTAGAGGATAGTCACATTGGCAAAGTGATGAGGGACAAAACAATGGCAAAATGATGAGGGGATAAGAATATTGACAAAGTAATAAGGGTATTGGAATAGTGGTGAGGGGAGGCCACATTGTTGAGGATTAGCCAAATTGACCAGGTAATGACCGAGCCACATTGGTAGAGTGATAAGGGACAATCACGTTGGCAAAGTACTGAGGGGTAGTCACACCGGCTTAGTGATGAGGAATAGCCGCATTGGAATAGAAACGACGGATAGTGACATTGATAGCTACACTGGCGGATTGATGATGGATAGCCACATTGTAAAAATTATGAGGGATAGCCACACTTTCAAGGTGATGAGAAATAGCCACATTGGAATAGTAGATAGAGATAGCCACGCTGACAAGGTGATAAGAAATAGCCACATAGGCGAATATATTAGGGACAGCCATGTCGACAAAGGGATAACCACAAGGTGATAAATGATAGCTACATCGGCAAAGTGATGAGGGATATCCACATTTGCAAAGGGATAATCGACATTGAGAAAGTGGTGAGGGAAAGTGACACTGGCAAATTGGTGAGGGATTGCTACATTTGGCAAAGTAATGAGGGAAAGCCATATTGACAAATGGATGCGGGATGGTCACATTGGCAAAATGGATGACGGGTAGCCACTTTAAAATTATAATGAGGTATAGCCCGAATAGCAGTAATGAGGAATAACCACAGTGGCAAAGTGGTGAGGGATAGCTGCATTGGTAAAATGATTAGGGATAACCACTGTAGCAATTTGATAAGGGATACCAGTTTTGTCAAAATGATGAGAGATAGTCACATGGACAGTGGTGAGGGGTAGCTACATTGACAAGGTGACGCGGGAAAGCGACATGCAGGTTAAAAGCCACGCAGAAAGCTCCCCTAGGAGCTTTCTGCATGACTGTCACCCTACATTAAGCAGCCACTAGTCTAAAAAAACCTAAATTGTTCTTGAATAAAATCCCGGTTTAGAGGGATTCTCAGAAGAAACAAATCAGTAGTACGGGTTTTACCTAAACCTTACCTGGCTATGAAAAATAAAAGTTTGCTCAAATTCTGAGTTGATGCAATTTATACGAGTTCAAGATGTTTGCTAATGCGAGTGCTGTCGCTCTATGCAGGATAAGCAACTTATAAACTGAGCCATCATGAAGTTCTACCTGATGCTGTAATTTAACGCATGTGCCATGTCGAGGTTGTCCACAATTGTAATCAGTCGAGGCTTTAAAACATTGACGTCACTCTTGTTGGCAGATTGATACGCCATGCTACCCAGGTAATAATACTGTAAAGGGATTTCTACCAGCCTCATTAACTGATGGTTTACAGCGAAGTTCTGTTAGAACTTCATCTAAATTCACACATAACTCGCCGTTTATATATTTTCTGGCGTGAGTGCGCGCCCATAAAGTTATTGCGATGGAAACGCCGCAGTCGTTCAGACATCCCAAACGTATAAACACGCACATGGCATTGTCCAAACCGGTATATTCCATTGATTTTGAAATTGAAACTGCACATAAAAGTTTATGAAATGTAACTTTTACGTAATGCATATATAAGACATAATGTATTCACGAACTACAGTATGGCCGCCTATAGTGAAAGTTTAAATGGTGATAACTGTCACAACCCTTTCCTCCTGGAATATTCATGTAAGAAATAATGATGTCATGAATAATAATTAGATTAATTTGTTATAATGGATACAATAATGTGTGACCATAGCAGAAAGAAACAGCAGAATCAGATCTAGATCGTAAGCAAACAGAGCAGATGTGGATCTGGCGTGGAAGAAAGGCGTATTTATGGGATAAAGCGATAACCCTTTACGAACATTCACGTAAGATAGAATTACAGTAAAACCTCTCTATGCTTAAAGCAAGGTGAAAGTAAAACAGAACGCTCCTATTGGAGCGTTCTGTTTTACTTTCACCTTGCTTTAAGCAGCCACCTGCCCAAAATACCAACTAATTAACACAATTTAGTGGTCGTTATAGAGAGGTTTTACTGTACATCATACATATCAATTAGATGACTTTTGCAAACGACACCGTGAGCAAGGGAAGTTTTGATCATGGCTGAGACTGTAGAATCAGATTTAAAGAAACATAGTAAGCTAGACCATGATCAGACGGATCCTACATGGGCCGTCTGACCAGGGTTTTTTCTGTTTGCAAATACTAATTAGTCTTCTATAAGGTACAGGATTAACATAAAAGTGTACGGTACTTTTCATAAGTAATCAATTCAACTTTCAGATTTTGTTTAAATGTTTATGATTAAATGTTTTGTAACTCATTACCTCCTAGACTATTTTTAGACGCAGCATCTTTAAATAAATCTACCGAAAAGGGGCATTTACTAGAGAAAAATACTTTTTTAGAACTGTGTAGTTTTGAAACCATTGTGATGAATAGAATATTTAGTCTTAAGGAGCAACTGCTCTATTTACCACAGTGGTTTCATAAAAATGACTTTTACAGAGGCGTCAAAAGGCGTCAGTAGGAGAGGATAGGTTATTAACATTTTCTGATAGACTGTAGTTATATCACACTTTTTCTGATACACTTCTGAAACCATCTTATATACATACGGGTCATCACTAGAAAGTAAAGTGACGCAATATGAAACAAGCACAATCTCGAGCGTGAGCTGAACAAATTATAACAGGCAAATGATTTATTTCTCAAGTGACCATCTGCATAACATGGTTAAATCAATCTAGTGCTCATTAATTATTCATTACGGAGCTTCTTATTTGGAGTGGACTGTTTCATCAGCCATTTGATATCCCTAGTCATACTAAATACTTTGTTTGTTCTACGTTTTGCGGTCATTTTTTTCTAACTAGATTAAACCTTTATCTTACAAACAAATCAGGAATGTTTAAATGTCAGAAATCAATAGGCTGTCCTAGACTCGAATCAGTTATTTGTGATCTTCACACTTTTACTTCGATAAATACGATAGTCGATGTGTATTTATCCACTTCCAGCATGAGACAAACTATATTTTCGCATAGCCTAGTGGTTTCTCAGTCTTTTTTCTTTATTTTAACTGTATATCATAAGCTTTCTATCGGTTTCATTCATCAGATTTTTGTTTGACAATGGCCACTTTCCAAAGGGAATCAAACCCCGAATTTACTACGGATATATACTAGGCGATGTCTGATGAAACATGTTAACTAATTACTCCATAACTACAGTTTAACACAATTTTAAACGGAGTAGACCTAGATCAGGCGGTTTCCGTATGAGCCTTCTGATAAGGGTCTGCTCTGTTTGCTTATGGAATCATAAAAAAAATACCCGGCATGAAAAGGGTTGACATTGAAGAGGTTACTGTGTTTTGTTCTATGAGAGCAGCTCATGCTTCCAGATTTTTTTTATCAAAGAAATGAAATCAGCAATAATTAAAAAGGCGTCAGAGGTCACGAGATTGATTAATAATTAATGGTTGCCAGGTCGTTAGGGTCGAGACGACCTCTTTGGTCTTCAGAGAGTTCGAAAGTACCGGACGGCGATTCCGTAAATGGGCACTTGGTCAATAAAGTGCAATTTGTCCCGGTGCCCATAAAAGGTAATTAACCCCGCCTCGCGGATATTGAGAACACATTACATATAAATACAATCTCAATAGCCAGGTCCTTTAATTCCTTCCACAAACAAGTACTTCAGACAACCCTTAAATACCCTAAGATTGGTTGCAATGGTAACAGTTTTGAGAAAGAAATGTTTAAATTCTCTTATCAGGATCCAATCTTGTTTGAATTTTGCTTGTTAATATCAACTATTGTATATGAAGAATAGCTAAATATGTAGACCACATAAATTGACCGTTTCAAGGACTTATACTGCTGATAGAATGGTTCCGTCCAAGTGGACGTAGTTGACTAGGAGAGAAGAAAATCTAAGTACATATTCGTCTTCGAAAACCGCGAAGATTGAATAAATATAGTTCGCCTCTAGATATTTCGTTTTCAAAGCAAGCCTACCTTGTCAAATAGTGTGGATCCTTATGAGACACCAACTCGTTTGAAGTATCATTTACAAATCCGCATAATAACGGACCAAGTGTTAGCCCCTATCCCGAAAATCGCGACCTGACTCGCATTTGCAAACAGCTTGGATCCAGATGAGACGCCGAGTAACTCGGCGTCTCATCAGGATCCAAGCTGTTTGCCACTCGGTCAACAGTTTGTGCAAAGCTTGATCAAATCGAAAGTATTCAAAAATGTATCAGAGCCAAACTTGAACAGACAATCTTTTTTTCACAACGGGGCAGGGGTTTAAAGCTGTCCCCATGGAAATCTTGGACTCGCGTTAAGTTGGTGACAATGACTGAAATGCAAATCCAAGAGAATTACAATAGCCACTCTACGGGCAATAAACACGCTCTTAAGTGGGACCCGGGGACGATTATACCAAATTGGGTGCTACTGAAATAATGCTTGGTATAATGCAGTGTTCGGACAGGGATCAAACGCAGCACTCACAACAATAAAGGACTGTCCTCTGTTTAGCAATATATATTGCTTTTGATCGTAACTACTTAATAAATATCGCTTTAGTTAAAGCTAATGGTTTCGAATAATTAACATTTGGTTTAATAACTAAATGTGTGAAGTTATGAATATAGAACAAACTCTAAACGCCCACTTTATGTCTTTAGAAGCACGTGGTTCCTGAACCCGTTCCCTGTTCTATGTTCATTCCAAATTTCAATACCTACTGACTATTCATCAACAAAATTGTTATAAGGATATATGAATGTGAAACACATATCTATCAAATTCCATTAGCAAACAGAGCAGACCCTGGCCAGACGGCTCCTGAGTCTACTCTGTTTGCAAATGCGTGAAAAAGCGTTAGGGTTAATTCAATTCCATCAGCAAATGGGACAAACCCTGCTCCTACAGGACCTGTGTGATCTAGGTTTTGTCGCGTTTACAAAGGCGCTAAATGGTGTATACATGTATATGGAAAGGTTATGCTACGCCTTGAAATATACTTGTGAACAATGTTGAACAATCCTGAAATACGATAGTGAATGTTTGGTTACTATGGAGACGTTATATTTTGTGATAATGTGTTAAATTCAAACATTAATCATGATACATTTCTGTTCAATTTGCATTTTATGACATCGTGATAAGATGTGTTTAAAGTCAATACTGCAATCCTACCCAATACGCTTTGTTGACAGCCATTTAAAATCCCATAAGCAGTCATTAAACTGTAGCTAGACTTTGACAATTCATTATTTTGTTACAACTTCTGCAAATAGTTTTGATCCAGATGAAACGTCAAGTAAAGTAAAAACCTGTTTAACCCATTACCTCATATGCTATATTTAGTACAACCTCTTGAATAAATCTGCTGAAAAGGAGCATTAACTAGAGAAAAGGAAACTTTGAGAAATTTGTAGTTTGAAACCATTGTGATAAATAGAGCATTTGCTCCTATAGGAGCAAATGCTCTATTTATCACAATGGTTTCACAAAGTGACTTTTACAGTCGTCAAAAGTCGTCAATACCAGGGAATGGTTTAAACAGATCACCAAAATAAATCCTTTTTTCAAGATAGGTTGTACCCTAATGCAAGATTAAAGGTATGCAGAAAGCTCCTACAGGAGCCTTCGTCCTGCATTAAGCATCCAACGGCTGTCATACACCGCTTTTTTAATTATTACTCATGAACAGTCTCAATAAAACCGAGTCTGCAATTTTCTCTTTTTGCATTGCTACTTTTGCTTTCGAAGGATCTCCCACTTTCAAGGATATATATATGATGTGGTCGCTATAAGCAACTTTGTTGTAAAGAAATTGCAGAAACACATTCAAAATTGAAAAACAAAAAAACAAGAAAAGCGAAAATTACCTTTAGTTTAACATGCATAAGAATAATCTATAAAGTTCGGCATGCACAAGAATAGGCTATCAAAACAACTTGTGCGAAATAATGTGTTTGACAGTCATGCAATGGCAGAATATGTTTTCGTCAGATGCAACATCCTGTGAACAGAGGATCAAACAACAACTAGCGCAATCGGAAACAGTAACGAGGCAAACAATGTGATTTGTATTCAGTTATCTGACATACACACGACAGTTTAACATCAGTACGATTTTGAATTTACTCTTCTGTGAACAAATGGGAAGAAGAGGTATCCGTATAGCAATATGAGAACAGAATGAGACTGAGTGCAAGACTGGTGTAATTTCGTTATCTATTTCCTTCATATAAGCGTCTTTCCGCGCATTTGCAAATACAGTAAAACCTCTCTATAACGGTCACTAAATGGTGTTAATTAGTTGGTATTTAGTGCAGGTGGCCGCTTAAAGCAATGTAAAAGTAAAACAGAACGCTCCTATAGGAGCGTTCTGTTTTACTTTTATCTTGCTTTAAGCAGCCACCTGCCTTTAACACAAAATACTTTATGTAATTTAGTGGCCGTTATAGGGAGGTTTTACTGTAGAGTAGACCCAGAGTAGACGTTTCCTTTTAGGAGTCATCTGATCAGGTCTGCTCCGTTTGCTATGGAATTATATAGATCTGAATATTCAGTTTTTCATTGAAGTCAACAATTCCCTCTTAAATATTTAGCTTATAAAAAGTTATATGAATATTCATGAAATGATCAATTCATGCCAGAATGTCCATTAGAGAAAGGGTTCAGCACTGAACATAATTGTTTTCCAAAAATTGTCAAAGCTGATTTTTCTTTTATTCTATTGAAAAAATACCATCAGAGTATCAAATATTTTGAAATCTGACGAGATGCCGAGTTACTCGGCGTCTCACCAGGATCAACACATTTTTCAAAACCCATCACGAGTGCATCCTATATATTGTAGTCGCATACTTGATTGGCTCAGAAATGTAACTGACATTTTTACATGTTTAGTTAAGATGGTTATGTGTTACAATGTATTTAGAAATCATGTACACAATTAAAAGATGGAAAATCTAATGCTAAATGATTTATTATACATGGTGATAGAAATTGTACTTTTGTACATCGTTTAACAACACTCTTTAATACGTTATTTACAGTTGGATATTTTCCTAGTAGATGATTAGGGGGATATGTTGTGCCATTGTGTAAGAAGTGAACTGTAGATAATCTTCAGAATTATTGAGGAATCGCAATCCTAGGTACATTTGGTAAGTTGTTTACAAAACATTTGAATTCTAGACTGACAAAACAGGCTGTTTGTATGGAAGCACATGCTGGGTTTAGAGAACATAGTAGTACAGTTGATAATGTTTGCATATTAAATGGATTCATTAATCATAGATTAAAGAAAATTAAGACATTAATTGTTGTACTAGTAGATTTTTTTTTTAAAAAGTCTTTGATTTTGTTGTAAGGGATATCATATGGTACAAACTTATAAGTGTGTGTGTGCGTGGTAATATATTAGATATAGTCAATTCAATATATGAACGTTTTAAACTACATGTACTTGTTTATTGAAATGCAACATACATTTAAGGGAGAGATTTGTCTGCACGTTGGGAATACGGCAAGGAGACAGTCTTTCACCGTTTCCTTTTTCACTTTATCTAATTGATATTGAAGAGTTTGTAATTACAAGAGGTTTTGATATTATTGGTATGTTAAAGTTATTTCTTTCTTTGTATGCTGATGATATAGTTTTGTATAAATTTTCTGAAAGTGAAACATATCTACAACATGGTTTGTATTTGCTTGGAGAATACTGTGAAAAGTTGAAACGTCAGGTTAACCATTCGCTTGGTGAATTTTAAAATACATTTCTCCTTCTTTACCCATGCCCTGTTGTATAATTACATACATCTTCACCGTGTACAAGTCTTCCGCTGTGCAATCACTGCTGTGGAGTGCACTGGTTGCACAATCTAATTGTAAATAGTGCAGACCCTGATGAGACAGCTCCTACAGGAGCTGTCTCATCTGGGTCTTCACTATTTACAGGTTGGTATATTGACGTGAATAGCAAACGAAGGGTTAATATAAATACAACTAAAACGACGATGTTTAAAACGGTTGTCTTCATAGAAAGAATATAAATGTTTTAGAAAACAAATAAAGAACTTGACATTGTAAAGAATTTTAAATAATTTGATATTGTTTTCACTACAGGGGGGGGGGGGGGGGGTTACTGCTACATATGAGACAAAGCACGGTCAAGTATTAAAAGCTGTTTTCAAACTTAGAGTTATATGGTAAAGTTATCAAGTATGTGAGTAAGTCATAAATCAGATTTATTTATTCGACACACTTATTGAACGCGTATTAAGTTATCGTTGAGGTTTAGGACTTGGGTGTAGCTGTTTAGCTAGAGAATATACATACACACTGCTGCCCAAATCACTCACTCAGTCATACCCAGTCTTTGCTTACAAATATATGTATGTATATTCTCTAGCTAAACAGCTACACTCATGTCCTAAATATCGCAACTATAATACTGGGTGTTAAATGTCAAGCATAAAATAGTTTTAACCTTTAAACCTCTACCTCATGAATATTCACGTAATAAAGAATAACGCCATGCATATTAATAAGACTAATTGTTATAATAACACATGGACACAGGCATATCTGACCATAACAGAAACTGTAGAATCATATCTATGTTATATCATGAGCAAACAGAGCAGACCTTGATCAGACGGCTCGAAAAGGAGCGGTCTGATTCGGGTCTATGGGGGTTATCGAGTAAAGGGTTATAACCGGAAATACTTGTTAAAGTAATAAGATATTGGTTAAAAATTATAGGGATTCCAGAGAATAAATATGCTAAGTGTTGATATGAAATGATGTTGAGAGATTTGAAAGCATATCTAGAAAAGAGTTCGTAGGCTGTGCCTGTCAAACTATTTTTGGAAAAAATAGAAATATTTTATTATGTCTGGCTAAATCAGGGGAAAGGGAATGTAAATTTATTTCTACTTTTATTTCTATCTTCTTTCTAAACGAAGATCAGAAGACAGCTATATGCAGTAAAGTCCCTCGAATTTAGATACTTGAAGGCAAGTGACTGCTGAATGCAGGGGGGGGGGCGTCCTATTGGAGCTCTCTGAATGTTTTCACCTTGCATTAAGCTGCCCCTGTCTCCACGATCGATATTTATACTAAATTTCACGTCCGGTTCAGAGGGGATTTGGTGTACACTTATGACACAATGATTTATCAACGGTTTTGTGATTTTGAATTGGAAAGAATGGAACAGAGCTACAGGTAAAAGTGCGTACCCAAATAGTAAAAGGTTGAGGCTGGCAGATGGCATGAGCTAGAAAATAATCCCATAAAATGCAAGACAATGTCAATTTTGTCAATTTTAGAAGATGATTTTCATTTCTTTCTCAAATGTCTTTTGTATACAGAAAAAAGCACATATGGAAACATCCAGTTGTGCTAACATTTGTTGAACTACTAAAATCAATCTGAAAATAAGGATACTTTGTAAAGGTTAGCATTTTATTCATTTATAAAGCATTTGAAAGAATATGATTAAAACATTTCTCTCTGATACAATGACATACTATCATTATGATATTGGTACAAATATAGTATTTGATAAGAACTCATGGTGGACGATTTTAAGGGAAGTAACCCAATAATATCGTTACCTCCTTTTGATTCTTGTGCGTGGTTCCAACTGTTTATACATGTTGTACTGTTGTATTTATGTGGAACGACGGGCAAATTGCCATTTTCTTGAATGAAATATATATCTTATCAAATTAACATGTGTAAATCGATCGGTTTCAAGTATATTATAATATAGTTATACATAAGTTTGTAATAGGAGCATACATTTATCTAGTTCAAATTTACTTTTAAAAGTAAAACGAAAAAAAGCCTCCAGTGAGGATCGAACTCACGACCCCTGGTTTACAAGACCAGTGCTCTAACCACTGAGCTATGGAGGCACATATCTCATTGTTAATATCAAACGTTTACAAAGATATTGAAATGCGCTTTACAAGCTGTTGCCATCCATGAGAGGAAGATATTCGATAAATGAAAACTGATATGTGAAAAGACAGTCAAAGCTCATAACGTTAACCATTTACTCTATAAATACGCATTTCTAGCAACATGAGTAGACCCAGATCAGACGGCTCTGTTTGCTTATGATATAATATACAGTTGAACTTCGATATTTCGAACTCGGATAACTCGATCTTCTGGATAACTCGAACAAAAGTTCGGTCCTTCCAAAACTTGCAAAAAAGAATTGCTCTAAAATGCTTCGCTACAGATATTTAGAAACACATGTGACAGCTTATAACAGGTCTAAAGTAATACTGAAAGCTCCTACAGGAGCTTTTAGCAATACTTTAGACCTGTGTTAAGATGTAAACTCGAGAAATTGTTCAGATTAGAAAGAGGATAACTCGAAATTCTGTTATATCGAACTAATTTGTATAGACCCCTGAAGTCGAGATATTGAAGTTCAACCATAGATACAATTCTACAGTTTCCCCTATGGTCAAAATGGCCTGTGTCCATATGCTATTATAACAATTAATCTAATTAATATTCATGCTGTCTTTATCCATGGAGAAAAGGATTAACCTTGATCTGCCTGATCTATCTTAATGTATTATGAAAACATCAGTGAGACCCACGTTTACATTTAAATTGAAAGGCCTAGCCCTTTACTTCATGAATATTTATGTGAGAATGTATGACGTAATGAATATCAATTAAGTTAAGTTTTATCACGACTCGTATCACAAGAGAACTTTTGCAATGGCATATGTTGTAGAATAAGATTAACTACACTATCTAAGCAAACAGAGCAGGTCCTGATCAGCCGCCTGGTCTGAGTCTACTCTGATTGCAAAGGCTTGAAAGGACATGGTTATTAAGTAATTTATCCTTTTTAAACTCTCATAGTTCGAAATATAGAAAATGCAACGTACTATGCATGTCATGAAGGAGCAACATCAAAAAGGAAATTCTGAAGCCTTTTTCAGATGACAATATTCCTGGCGTATTGACATCAAAAGGGTTGAAATGTGTACTGATACCAGTTTACACTATTTATAGATATGTGGGTATATTTTCCCATCGCGCAGGCCAATTCTTTGATAATATTTTCTATCAATCCTTTTCCCTGTTGAATATTTATATAACAAATAATGACGCCATCCATATCTATTTGCTCAATTTTTATAATGACATAAGTACACTGGGTGTTTTGGTATTGGTAGAAAATATAGTAATTCCATAAGTAAACAGAACATAACCTGATCAGACGGCTCCTACAGGAGCCGTCTGATCTGGGTCTACTCTGTTTGCAAATGCGTGCAGAAGCGTTTGTATGGAGGAAAGGATTAAGATTACTTTTTTGTAAAACAATCAAATATCTCGTAATCAAATTCGTAAGTTTTGATTTAATAGGCCGTGTATAAAAATCGTTCTAATTGTAGCAATACAAATTTTGCCAATTACTCTTGGATTTAATTGTTTGCATGATTGATGGCAGTATAACACGTCATTTCTAAATCTATATGTTGTAAGTTTATTGAACATTCTATCCTCGTAGATATGCCCTTTGTCACCTTTGCGAACAGAATAGACCCATATCAGACGGCTCCTAGCTGTGGTATCCGTCAGATTATGGTCTAAATTGTTTGCTTATGAAATAATATAAATCTGATTTATATACATGTAGCTACTGACATTGTCACAGACTTCCTTATTCATGATACCATTATAAAGATTCAGATTATTCATTAGAGAAATGTTATTGAGATATATTTGACGTCGAGTCTTGTACACGTTCAGAAACTTTTTTGTACAAGCTCACTGGGGGCCAACTACGTATTATTATCAACAGTTTTGCTACGACAATTTATATGGGTATTTTAGACTAATTGTTTTCCTACGAAAACAAAGTTGCCTTCATAGAAAGACAAATCTATTATAATACCTACAAGTATATACATTTTCGTAGCAAAACGTTTGATAATAATGCATAGTTGGCCCCCAGTGAAGCTTGTCCTTGTCAATCCCATGTTCACAAGGGGGTGTTTTATACACCTCGAACATCACGTGACATTCAACCCCATAGGCGAAGGTGGGGGAAATCTTTATCTTGAATGATGCATTCTTTTAATATGCGTCTACTCTGTTCGCAAAGGCGTGAAAATGCGTTTCTATAAAGTAAATGGTAAACTGGTCTCTTTAAAGAAAAAACATATAGAGCTACATGTATATGCATTTCTGGTGGAGATTCAAACTTTTGACAGACCATACCCAGGCGAATGAATGCAACTACTGTATCGAAATAGGTCCGTAATGTTTGTAGTTCAAGCGTGCACTATACAGGAACTTATGAATAGTGACAAAACGAGGGGAGTAGCTAGCGATACGCACTTGTACACGTGCGTAACATCAGTCTGAAAGGTGAAAACATTAGTATGGCCAAAATGGAACAAGAATCGAAGGCTAATGTGATAGACTTTGGTAAACGTTCTGTCTTGTCATGTAAGGCGGTGCTAGGGGGCGCGAGTAGTGTTGCACTTTTAATTACTGCTCATGTTCAGACTCAATAAAACCGAGTCAGCAATTTTCTCTTTTGACATTGCTAATTTTGCTTTCGAAGGATCTCCCACTTTCAGGATATATCAACCCATTTCCTCTTATTGGCGCCTTTTAACGCCTCTGTATAAGTCACATTTTGAAACCACTGTGGTAAATAGACCCCTATAACCAATGTGCGTACATTACATTTGGATTCATCTACGCTTCTGCAAACAACACAGACCCTTGCCCCAGTTTCATGATCAAGTGTAGCCCATTCACTGCCATGAAGATGGCTACCGGTATGTGATACATGCAAACAGTTTGGATCCAGATGAGACGCCGAGTAACTGTTTAATATTTTTATAAATTTAAATTGAAGAAACACACACCCTGTAACATGATGCAGGCGAAAATGTGTCCTGCAGAAGACAATGCTGGCACTAAGAGGGTTATGTTTAAGCATATTAAACATCGACGTTAGATATACTTTAACCACAACAAGCGAAATCAAAGTAATTAAATTATTTTGATAGAATGTGCATATTCCATTTGTTCAAAATATGTATTACCAGCCTATTTGGTAGTAACCATTTAAATGCAGGGCAAACGTAATGCAGAAAGCTCCTGTAGGAGCTTTCTGCATTACTTCTGACCTGCATAAAGCTGCCACCAGCTTGCAGACCCATAAATATGCCTCTTGTTGGTGGTCGCTTAAGACAGGTTCTGCTGTAGAAGTTAAAATCATTATGAATTGTAACAGATAACAATGTTTTTGCAGATGAAATTGTTAAAAGGGGTACAATGCGCTGACCCTTTTAGTAGATAGGTAAATATCACCATGATATTTTATCAATATTGGTATTCTTTGGAACTATATTTCCGGCGTAAGAATAATCCCAGTTGGATGTTATAGCGTACTTTCAGTATGGCATAGTGAGGCGATGAATTATAGCACAGCTTTGTAAACTATGTAGACCCAGACAAGATGTGTTGAAAATCAAATGCCTTCTTAGGGTCTACGTTGCAAACCATGTCATCAAATACTTGCACTAGGGCGACGTGCCGATATGTCCGAAGAGAGTCGTCTACCCCATGAATATATATGTAAGAAATGATGACATTATGAATACTTCTATAATTATATATTCGATTTTTTATGAAGCCATAAATTATTGGTCATGCCAGAGACTGCAGAACCAGAACTATAAAATTCCACGAAAGGAGTCATCTGATCTGGGTCTACTGTGTCTACAAACGCATCATAGGGCGTCTCTATGAGATAGCGTGAGGTAAAGAGATAACTTGTTTGAAAATAATCTGAAATACAAACATTTTAACCCATTCCCGCGTGGGCTATTATTAGACAGTATCTCTTTGGATAAATCTACCGAAAAGGAACATTTACTAGAGAAAAGGAAAGTTTTAGAATGTTGTAGTTTTGAAACCATTGTGATAAATAGAGCATTTGCTCCTATAGAGCAAATGCTCTATTTATCACAATGGTTTCAGAAAGTGTATTTTACACAGGCGTCAAAAGGCGTCAATATAATGGAATGGGTTAATGAGAGACAAACTACAGAAAACTTCTAATACTTTCCCAGAAGGAATCTTCTTGTCAGTATATATCTTAAATGTTTGTTTCACAGATCATTTTCAATTGATGTCGAAAAAGGGAATTAGAAATATCCGAGATCAAAGCATTGTGTACAAACCAATTTCTCTAATAAAACCGCTCAAAATAAGCCTTATTCTGGATTTTAATACAAGTGGTAGCTTCACCTCTTCCTTCATATACACGTGTTTTCACGCACTTGCAAACAGAGTAGACCTATAGGAGCCGTCTGATCAGGGTCTGCTCTGTTTGCTAATGGAATTATACAGATCCGTTTCTTTACTTTCTAAAAAGGCTACAATGTTCCTCCTTCCATATTTCATTATAACCATTTTGTCCATGAATAATCAGTAGGTAATGAAATTTGGAATAAACATAGAACAGGGAAAGGGTTAAAGCAGGACAAGCTACATGTATATGTAATATGCTCTTTCGGGAGCTTTCTGTATTATTTTGCCCTGCATTAAGCACCAACCTGCTGTTAAAGACGCCTCTGTTAATGAATTATGCGGTCACTTAACCGTGACACTATTGTATAAACGACAATATCTCCAGAGTCTTCACACTCTCGGGAAAAGCATTAATTGTTTGAACCAATGCCTTTAAAGCATTAACGTTTAAGGTAAATCTTCTTCGCAAAGATATTTATATCTTGGTCATAGTTTCAAAATAAATACTCTTCCATTTCCAGACCATACCCACAGTGTTAACCAGTCTGGAGTCTGGTGATAGATCGAGATAATTGTCGTCTCAATTGGACCCAGTCTGCTTATTAAGGTAGTTACAGATTTCGCTTTTGTGCGTTAGGGGTTATCTATATCTAGTATCTATCGATCTAAAAGATTAAACTGTAGGTGTTTAATGATTTATGTATCCCACCCAAGTCGTATTGATTCCTTATCCAATCGGTGTTTTGTTGAAGTAAGTCTATTAACGCTTCCCATGTTCTATGTTTATTCCGAATTTCAAGGCCCACTGAATATTCATTGACAAAATGCTTATAATGAAATATGGAAGATGGAACATTGTAGCCATTTTAGAATGTAAAGACATAAGCCTTTCAAATTCAGAAAGAATTCAAACAGAGCAGACCCTGATCAGACGGCTCCTATAGGAGCCGTCCGGTCTGGGTCTACTCTGTTTGCAAATGCGTGGAAACGGGTTTATATGAGGGAAATGATTAAATCAATCAGTTATAAAGAATGTCTATAAGCCCGTCTTGTTATGGGTAGGTTGGTTAGGTGGTTGTTTTGCCATCTATGGCTATTATACTATCTAACATTAGAGAGAGAGAGAGAGAGAGAGAGAGAGAGAGAGAGAGAGAGAGAGAGAGAGAGAGAGAGAGGCAAACCCTCTCTAAAAGGGCACTCAAACACAGTACAACCTCTCTACAATGGCTACTCAAATACAGTAAAAACCGCTATAATGGTCACTCGAATATAGTAAAACCTCTCAACGATAGTCACTGAAATACAGTTAAACCTCTCTACAGTGGCCACTCAAATACAGTAAAATCTCAACAATTGCCTTTCAAGCCAATAAAACCTCCTTACAATGTTCACTCATGACAATAAAATCTCTCTACAGGGGTCACTCAAATACAGTAAAACCTCTGTACAATGGCCACTCGAATGCAGTAAAATATGTACAGATACCACTCAAAAACAGTAAAATCTCTCCACAATGGCCACTCAAATACAGTAAAACCTCTCTATAGAGGTCGTTCATATACAGTGAAATAGTTCTATAGTAAAGGCGCAAATGCAGTAAAGTCTCTTGGGGCATCAAAACAGTTAAACAAGTTTTATTGTTAATGGTATCGACACCAAATGGTCTATTTCAGTATGTAGAGTCTTGACAGTCAAGGAAATTGTCCTTGCCATTATTCAGAATCATGATCCATCCACCGATAGTACACTTTGAATGAATGACTTACGATAGGTTCATGCGCCATTGACAAGTTACTTCTGTCTACTATATACGCAACAGCAAATAAATCCATGAGGTTGTAGCGTAAAAATGCAAGTCCGTAAAATCTGCAAGTCATCTGCAGGTCACTTGGGTATACGAAACCGGATTCATCCGGAAATAGTATTTACGACGCCATGCATCCTCGCTCTGTCCCCTAGGCTTATTATTTAAGCACGATGAGAAAATGTTGGTCATCTGAAAGTAACAAATAATTCAGATTTCGAAGCAGACTTTCTTGCATTTCTTTTCAAAGTGTCAAACAGTCTGGTACCTAATTAAACACCTAATTACTCGTTGTCTGATATTGATCCAAACCAAATCACACCCCTCGTAGTAATTGTCGTCTACGAAACCTTGACTTTAGTCAGCTTTCCATATTGTTTTCAATGACCTGAATCAGCGAATCAAAATGTTTGGATGAGATGCCAGATTACTTGGCGTTGCTTCTGGATACACACTGTTTATGTTGGTTGATGAGAGTCTGCTCTGTTTGCTAAAGGAATTTGAAGGATCTATTTCTTTACTTTCTAAAATGGCTACAGTGTTCCATCTTCCACCTATTTTGTCTATGAATATTCAATGGGTATTCAAATCTGGAATAAACATAGAACAGGGAAATGGTTATCATAATTTTTCCACTAGGGTGCAAAGAGATTACTCGGCGACTCATCTGAATCCACACTTTTTATGTTGAATATCATAATTTTCTCACTAGCGTGCAAAGAGATAAACCTTTCAACGCTGAATTAACATATTGGAATAGTCCATCATTGTTTATTGGTAGAGTCCATACAGTATGAAAGGGTAAAATCTGTGAGAGGAGTTTTAATGACAAACAGTGCAGACCCAGGTCAGAGGGCTCCTCAAGGAGCCCTCTGATCTGGGTCTACACTGTTTGCATATTACAACTTCATCGTTTCCCGCATTCAGAGGATTAACCCATCCCCTGCATATCGCCACCAGACTCGTATTCGCAATATTTTCGGTCGATATACGACACTTAAGTTATTCGGCGTCTCATTGCGATCCAAGCTGTTTGCCACTCGGTGAATATTTTCTCAAAAGCTTGATCAAATCGGAAATAGTCAAAATACACCACATCCAAATTTGAGCAGAAATAATTATGTTGTACAGCTGTGTAAGAGTTTATTGCCATGCCTCAGTCTGATGAAAAGTGTAAGCTTCGTTCTATTATCAAGACATCTGCTGCTCGTGTATTGAACCCTGAGGATATGTTCCTCTTCATTTGACAAGAATAGTGTCCTTAATTGAAAAATAACTGCTTACATTCGACAAGATGTGTCTTTTATAGTTCTTGACAGTTTCTGTCAAGCTGGTGTTTATTTTCAAAGAGTATATAACCATACTGGTATTTTCAGAAGAAAAAAGGCTTGATGTTCCTCCTTGAAAGGCAGTCAAGAGTAACACAGAAAGCTCAAGTAGATGTTTTCTGCTTAACTTCCGTCCGGCATTTAGCGACCACCTGCCTTTGTATAAACGTTTTTCATGACTTTGCAAACAGAGTAGACCCAGATAAGACGACTCCTGTAGGAGCTGGCTGATCAGGGTCCGCTCTGTTTGCTTATGAAATTACAGTAAACCTGCTCTACAACGGCCACTTAATTACATCAAGTATTTTGTGTTAAAGGCAGGTGGCTGCTTAAAGCAAGGTGAAAGTAATACAGAACGCTCATATAGGAGTGTTCTGCTTTACTTTCACCTTGCTTTAAGCAGACACCTGCCCTAAATACCAACTAATTAACACAATTTATTGGCCGTTATAGAGAAGTTTTACTGTATTACAGATTTGATTACAGTTTCTGCCAAAAATAAAACATCCTGTGAATATATGCCATCATAAAAATTCAGCTAATAAATATGCCATTATTTCTTACATGAATATTCAACAAGGTCCTGAATTAGACCTGTTCTTGATGGTCGTTGTGGATATGTTTTACAGCACTGCAAATAGTACCACCAACGTAGTCATAGTTTGGAGGTGGGGGAACAAGTTTATTGTGTTTGTATTACAGTAGAACCTGTCCTAAGCGGCCATTCAAGAGTCTTAAAGAGCAGGTGGTCGCTTAATGCATGGCAACAGTAATGCAGAAAGGAGCTTTCTGTATTAATTTTGACCTGAATTAAGCTACCATCTGCCTTACATGCCTTTAATTAGACCTCTTTTTGATGGCCGCTTTAGACATGTTTTACTGTACATAGAGAGTATTACGTGAGTTTTACCAAACAAGTTGACTAAAATGTTATGACACGGGAAATTGTCGAGTGTCATATTTATTCTAGTCAACGAAATCTGTGAAAATCAATATTAGATTTATATGATTGTTATATTCCTTTTACCACATGGCACAAAACAATATAAACATAATATTATGTTTGTTTCTATGATATATCGACTTGTTTACGTCATTTTCGTTATATTACACGTGTGCAGTATAAAAATCGAACTTTTTATATTAACTGGGATACATGTGACAAATGTACTTCGGAAGAACCTGACTCATTAGTTTCTAAAACATCGAGCCACTGAAATTATCGTCAATTCTAACACACTACGATCGCATCTTCTGTCGCATGCAACCTCTACCAAAGTGTTGTATGCTAGAACGTGCGATAAAATCGGCTATGCAAGAAGTACAGTCGTTGTCGCAAATTAGGACGATATTTCGGTGGTACGAGCTTTCGTTAGACGCGACCCTGGGCAGCAATTTCAGTAATGGTGTGTAATACCAAAGAATTACCCATTTAAATTGATACTTCTGGGAATGACAGTCAGAACAATTCCATGCAACAACTAAGGCTGAAACTCTTCAAATCTTCAAATTGCAACAAACGTCCTTGTCAAAATCGCTGAATGTGTATACGGTAGAGCTTGTCTTAAGCGAGCATTCATTTATTGAACAACATGTGGTTGCTTAATGAAGGGGGCAAAAGTAATGCAGAAAGCACCTATTGGAGTTGTCTGCATTACTTTCGACCTGCATTAAGTAATCTGTCTTCAAGGCCCATATTTAGACCTCGTTTTAACGATCCCTTAAGACAGGTTTTACTGTAATGTAATTCAAAGTAGGAAAATAAAGTTTTCACCGCTCTTAGGTTAAGTTCAGCTCCAATAAATGGTTTCGCCACTTACTATAAATTGAAAATATGCAATCTTAGTAATAGTGATTTTCAAAAGATTTCTTGTTAACTCCAACGATTGTAATTGAAGAAAAGTTGAATGAATGAACGATACAATAGGTGTCTGCCGAGTGTATTTAAACCCTTTCGGCGCCAAATTTCTAATTGTCATTTGCAAGCCAATTTTGTAAAAACACTCGGTGTAATAAGGAAATGATATGAATAAATGCAAATTTCAAAGGAATAAAGCATATATATATAAATACAGTTAGAGACAAAAAGTGAAGTCCCTGATCAGACGCCGCTTTGAAAAGGCGGCGTCTGATCTGGGACTGCACTATTTGTCGTTGTGCATTTATGCGACATCGGCGGTGAAAGGGTTAAACCCGCAATAGGAAAAAACAATCTTTAGGCTTTACACACAGTGAAGAACAAGATCAGTTGACGCCTTTAAAATATGGTCAGGTTCTACATTTTTCAGCAACACAGAATATTATGGAATGTTTGGTAAGCAGTGCAGAATTTGATCAGACAGATCTGGTTCTAAACTGTTTGTAAACCCTAATGAATGTTTTTCAGGCAATGGGGCGCATGATCTTGTAGATAACAAGATGGCTTCCTTATTAGCGTTGTATATTACTTTTCTCAGGAGTAAATTTGTATGAACTCACGCCAGAAAATGTATAAACACAATTTATGGGCACTCTTTAGTGAATTTTGTATCATGAGCTCACTGTAACACTTCAATGAAACTTTAGCATGCTAATGGCGATTTTGAGCGAATTACCATTTCAAACAGTTTGGATCTAGATGAGATGCCTAGTAATTGGGCGTCTCATCTGGATTCAAATTAAACGACTCTCAATTATAGCTCCTGTTGTAACATACAAAGCGAACCAATTTTGAGAACAAAGTGAGAATAAAATTAACTCATCAGACTAAGGGTTAATTAGATAGGTCAGACGCCTTAGCCGAAATAAAACAGTATTGATACATACTATAGTAAAAACCCTCTAATGTGACCACTTAATGAATAAACATGGCTGTCTTTATAGGCAGGTGGTTTGCTTAATGCAGGACTAAAGTTATGCAGAATGTTCATAGAGGAGCTTTCTGCATAACTTTTGTCCTGCATTAAGCTATCACCTGCCCATGGCACCCAGAATTATGCCCATTTTTGGTGGTCGCATTAGAGGGGGTTTACTGTATAAAATAGCTGATTGGAAAGTGTCAGTGGGTAATGGACACTCATCTACTAGTATCATTAGGACATAACTTTTTCCTGCATTAAACAACCATCTGCTTTTACAGAACAGAACATAATTTTATATTCAAGGACTTGAACAATACAGTTCATCGTCACATCACAATACAATTCAAGTATGATTGTAGCAATTTGTATAATATATGAAAAAAGACTCCTATGTAAATAAATTGTGTGGTCACATGAGCGATACAGTAGAACCCCTCTAATGCGACCACTTAATGAATAAACATTTGTGTCTTTATAAGCAGGTGGTTGCTTTATGTAGGACAACAGTAATGCAGAAAGCTCCCATAGGAGCTTTTTGCATTACTTTTGTCCTGCATTAGGCTACCACCTGCATCTAGCACCCATAATTATACCTCTTTTAGATGGTCGCATTTAGAGGGGTTTTACTGTACTTTACTGTATCAAAGGGTGCATGCTATAGCAGTAAATAGGCGGATATGTAGAGAAACCATTCGAAACTGAGTAACTGTGTCATACAACCTTATCCCTTTACTGCATAAATATTCATGTGAGAGAAAAAACCATCATAAGTATTAATAACATCCTTTACTCCATACATACGCATTTCTATGCATTTGCATAAAGTAAACCAAGACCATTCAGCTCCTGTAGGAGCCGTCAGATCAGGGTATGCTCTGTTTGCTTCTGAGAATATATAAATATGATTCTACAGTGGCTACCGTGTCAAAAATTCCCCGTGTCCAAGTGCTATTATAAAAATGATTTTTTCAATATTCGTGATGCCATTATTTCTTAACTAAATATTCATGGAGTAAATGGTTATTCTTTATAATGGCACATGACACATGGGGATGTTGGCCATGGCAGAAACTGTAGATTCATATCTATATTATTTCATAAGCAAACGGAACAGACCCTGATCAGAGGGCTCTTGTTGGAGCCGTTTGATCTGGGACTTCTCCTGTTTGCAAATGCGTAGAAAGGCGTATTTATGAAGTAAATAGTCACTTGCCTTGTTGTAGATACAAGGTGTCAGATATTGAACAACAAAATATTAGAGGGTCTTCATTGCCTGCTATGTAAATATATAGACCCGATTCTACAGCTTTTGATAGAGTCAAAGAATCATGTGCCCCTGTACCAGTATAACAATTCTGCTAATAAATGTTCATGATGTCATCATTTCTTATATGAATATTCATGGGGTAGATGGTATATATTTTACTGGTAATGCAGTAACGTCTCGCTATTGTGGCCACATGATTCATTAACAAAGGAGTATGTAAATGCAGGTTGTTGCTTAATGCAGGGCAAAGGTAATGGAAAGAACTCCTATAGGAGCTTTCTGCATTACATTTGACCTGCATTAAGGTACTATCTGTCTTACAGACCCGTAATCAGACATACTTTTGATGGCTGCTTCACACAGTTTTTATTGTGAACAGTTTTGAATAACGAAATGTAATTCATAATTCCGTTTCTGTCAAATTTAAAGGCAAAATGAACATCTGGGTCCAAGGTTATAAATGTTCTGAGTCTGAGTCTGAGATCATTCTCAAGAATCTGATTGGTCAGATTCAAGCTCAGAATCTGACTAATCAGATGCTTGATAATAATGTCAGACTCAAGCAAACAATTGCTATCTTTAGACAGCAACTGTAGAACTATCTTTAGGCAACAACTGTAGAACTTTATTTAGACAACAACTGTAGAACTATCTTTAGACAACAACTGTAGAACTGTCTTTAGGCAACAACTGTAGAACTTTATTTAGACAACAACTGTAGAACTATCTTTAGACAACAACTGTAGAACTATCTTCAGGCAGCAACTGTAGAACTATCTTTAGACAACAACTGTAGAACTATCTTTAGGCAGCAACTGTAGAACTATCTTTAGACAATAACTGTAGAACTATCTTTAGACAACAACTGTAGAACTATCTTTAGGCAACAACTGTAGAACTACCTTTAGGCAAAACTGTAGAACTTTATCTAGACAACAACTGTATAACTATCTTTAGACAACAACTGTAGAACTATCTTTAGACAACAACTGTAGAACTATCTTTAGGCAACAACTGTAGAACTATCTTTAGGCAAAACTGTAGAACTTTATTTAGACACCAACTGTAGAACTTTATTTAGACAACAACTGTAGAACTATCTTTAGGCAGCAACTGTAGAACTATCTTTAGACATCAACTGTAGAACTATATCTTTAAACAGCAACTGTAGAACTGCCTTTGGGCAGCAACTGTAGACCTATCTTTAGACAGCAACTGTATAACTATATCTTTAAACAGCACTTGTAGAACTATCTTTAGACAACAACTGTAGAACTATCTTTGGGCAGCAATTGTAGAACTATCTTTAGAAAACAACTGTAGAACTATCTTTAGACAGCAATTGTAGAACTATTTTTAGACAACAACTGTATAACTATTTTTAGACAACAACTGTAGAACTATCTTTAGACAACAACTGTAGAACTATTTTAGACAACAACTGTAGAACTATCTTTAGACAGCAACTGTAGAACTATCTTTAGGCAACAACTGTAGAACTATCTTTAGACAGCAACTGTAGAACTATCTTTAGGAAGCAACTGTAGAACTATCTTTAGGCAACAATTGTAGAACAATCTTATTTCATAAGCGAACAGGGCAGACCCTGAATAGACGAATCTCACAAAATATTTCTGATATGGGTCTACTCTGTTTGCAGATGCCTCAAAAGACAGGATAAAAGCATACGAATTACGAAAGACAATAGCTCTTAAACTTAAAGATGGTATTTAACACCATCTTTAAGTTTAAGAGGCTTAGTGTTCTATATGAAGTGAAAGACTCAGCTGTAATTTTGGTTTGTTTTGCCTCCACGAGCTCATTTCATCGTAACAACTTTGTTAACTGATGACACAAATAAAA
Source organism: Azorinus chamasolen (assembly GCA_963576725.1). Classification (NCBI taxonomy): domain Eukaryota; kingdom Metazoa; phylum Mollusca; class Bivalvia; order Cardiida; family Solecurtidae; genus Azorinus; species Azorinus chamasolen. The sequence goes on along the minus strand of OY755243.1, from coordinate 52,861,638 downwards.
GGACATCCATGTAGGAATTCCATTAATTCTCTTGCTGCCAAATGGTGTCGCCTGCAAAAGTGTCGACGTCTGCTACAATTTTCTTCAGTTTATTTTCTCCCATTTTCTCTTAAAATACATTACCATAGTAACAAACAGTTTAGATCCAGATGATACACCGAGTTACTCTTCATCTCAGCTGGATCATCTCATCTGGATAATCTCATCTGGACCATCTCATCTGGGTCCAAATGGTTGGCATAAGTAATCCCAGGTGCCACATTGGCACTGAATTCCAATAAACGGTTGTGTGCACTTTAACCTTTACAGTGCGGAACACAAGTCATTAATGTCCTTTGCAAAGAGTTTAGATCCAGATGAGAGGGCTCCTAGAGGAGTTCTCTCATCAGATCTGCACTGTTTGTTATGTTACACTTTTCTTTAAAAAAAATCCCTAAGTATTCACCATAAGCTTGGCCTGTTTGAATTTGGAATAGTCCATTTGAAAATTCAGCGTTGTAAGGGTTATTGTGCGAATATTCGCACGTGCCTTTAGAGCAAGATTTTGCAATCGAAAACACAAGGTCACGATCGTTATGCCAAAACAATTAACACGCACACCATATCGCCCGTGGGCAGATGCTCTCATTGATTGGTTATTGATTCCCTATTATATATGAGGTTCGCGCCATTTCCTCTCATTTTGAATTGAAATGCTATATATAAAAAATTATGCAGTTTGAAATATATGTTGAAATTTCAATAAATAGATCTATCTGTTTGGAACTGAAATATTGTTTATGCTCATTGGCCCTGTACTTGTCAGAAAGGCGTATTTATGTAAGTTGCAGAGTAAACCATGATAAGACAGCAGGGTCTGCTTTGTTTCATTATAAAATGATTATAGATCTGATTCTGCTGTACAGCCAAATGTGTCTTTGTTCATATTTCAATATAAAACTTCAGCTAATTAATATTCATATTTTCATTATTCTTTAAATGAATATTCATCCGATAAAGGGTTAAGCATTATAAACATTTTGTAATTACGTGTAAATTACGACATTCTTCAATCTTAAATGTAATCTCAAGTTTTACACTACTCCATAGAGGACTACAGATAAGATACGTACTGATCTATAAAACTCTCTTATTTCTCCGCCAAATCCTATCTTACTGAAACTCATTAGAATCGACTCTGATAGGATAGGGTTTGGCGGAACCATATTGAAACTAGTTTAAAAGGTTTTTTCTAATATGTTTCTATCTACAGTATTCTGTCATACAGAAGATATGGTACGTGTAAAGGACACATTGGCCGCGAGCTGTGCTTAATTAGTGACAAAACGCCACAATTCCGATTGTATTTTCGACGGTATTTAGATCTAAGCTAGTGTGACGACTTCTGGACACTTTTCAATAATGTTTTAGCTTTAACTATCAGATTCGCTGTGGGCACTGTTACGAAAATAAATGCGAGTACATCGTATATAACCTCTTTCTGCAAACAGAAAAGTATTGGTCATATATTTTTTAAAAACATTAGATGGAAACGAGTACATTGTAAAAAGGATTCAATAGTGCAAATTGATTGAATTCATGTATATACATGTATGCCTTCTAACGTCTTAGCAAATATAGTAAACCCAGATCAGACGACTGTTATTAGAGCCATCTGATCAGGGACTGTTCTGTATGCTTATGGAATAATATTATTCCACGGTTTCTGCCAGTGTCAATCTCATATATTGTCGTTATTTTTACACGAATGTTCCTCTAAAGTAATGGGTTTCAATGCATGTTTCTATTTCTTCATTTTTTTTCTTTTATACCTACCCTTTTTGGGTGGAAGGTAGAGCGTCTGATTCAGAATCGGGAAGTCAAGGGTTCGATATCCTGCTGCGACATACATAAGAAGTTAGAATGGAAGAAAGAGCTCTACTGGGCATGTTCGATATTATGTTCTTCAAAATATAACTAGTGGACTCGATGTTAGTTTGTAATGCAATTGGATAAGGTATCATCCCATGTGCCTACGACAAGCTATCGTGCAGTATGCATTGGTGGTCTCAAGCAGACACATCGTCGTCGTTGAGTCTGATACCATCACACATGTCTACGACATGCTATCGTGCAGTGTAGCATCACAATATCTATTTCAAGTAGTAAGTACATCGTCTCCAGATATGGTATCATGCCATGTGCCTACGGCAAGCTACCACACAGTGTGGCAGCACTAGCTGTCTCAAGTAGACACATCGTCGTCTCTAGTAATGGTAGCATGCATTGTGTGTATGACATGCTATAGTATGGTGTGGCACTACTATACCTGTCCCAAATAGGCACAGCGTCTCTGGTTATGGTTTCATGGCATTAGTCTACGACAAGCTACAGTTCAGTGTGACAATACCCTGTCTGTCTCAAGTATAATAGACACCGTCTTCGGGTATGGTATCATGTTATATATTTAAGACAATTATAGTTCAGTGTGGCAATACTATGTATATCTCAAGTAGACAGACCGTCTCTGGGTATGATATCATGCCATATGTCTACGACAAGCTATTATGCCATGTGGCAGAAATATGGGTCTGTCTCAAGTAGACACCGGTTCAATATAACTGAAATGCTATAAGACGGATGTTAACCCTTTAACTCCCTTGCAAACAGAGTAGATCCAGATCAGATGACTCCAGTAGGGGCCGTCGGATCTGGGTGTGCTTTGTTTGCTTATGAAAAACTAAAGACCTGATTTTACTGTGTCTGGCATGGCCAAAACTTTCTATGTGTATATGTCATTATAAAACTGCATCTAATTAATATTCATTATGTCATCATTACGTACATGAATATTCATTACATAAAGGGTGTAATGCACTGTTAGCCGTATCTGTTCACAATAAGGTCGAGGCAATGTCGTATGTGCAGAGTCATAAAATGTTTTGCAAGCAGTAGCTAATGAATTACCAATGATCACATGGCTGCGATTAAACATTTCAATCTTCAGTCAGCCCACTATCACGTAAAGCATGTAATGTGAGTAAAGGACAAACTCCATATTTAAAACTGATCAGTCATTATATGTGACTTCAAAGACCAGGCCAATTAAAATGTGTCTTTGATCGTGTGCATTACTTATGTATGGCTGGTGCTGCACGTAATGAGAATATTTAATTTTTTTCTCTATTTATTAGAAATTAACATTTTTTATAAATCTATAAATTCAAATTTTTATTTCAAATGAATATACAATGTAAAGATTGTCGTTGTGTTTTAATTTATATAACACAACGAATATCGATGCGTTTTACAGTATATAACGCAAGAAATGTCGTTGCGTTTTACTGTATTTCACACAGAATTGTCCTTGCGATTTTATTGTCCAAAGATTGTTGCTGCGTATTACTTATATAACACAAAGATTGTTGCTGCGTATTACTTATATAACACAAAGAATGTCGTTGCGATCGTGCAAGGCGTTAGTTAGCGCTAAACATGCTAACCACGAACTGCGTCGCATTTGCAAACAGCTTGGATCCAGATGCGACGCCGAGTAACTCAGGGTCTCACCAGGATCCAAGTTGTTTGAAACGTGGTCAAACGTTTCTCAATAGCTTGATCTAGTTGGAAGTAGTCAAAATTTGCACCTGATCCAAGTTTAACTCTTTCGCTGCCAAATTATGTCATCTGCTAAATTAGTCGCCTGCTGCCATTTTCATGTTTTAATTGTCTTCATTTTTGTTTCAAACATATTTCTTCATTGTTATTTCAAGTCACAGTAACAAACAGTTTGGATCCTGATGAGACGCCGAGTAACTCATCTAGATCCAAACTATTTGCACAAGTAATCACAGATGCGACATTGGCAGCGAACTATTTAAGCAGGTATTATATCTTCACAGCGGGTTAAGGGTTTGTAATGGTATAGGTGATATTTCGGAGCTAAAACGAATTCAGTCCCAGGGTTAAGCAGTTTTATGCCATATACTTAGAATTGGCAATTCGTTGCTGAAAGGGGTGTACGGTATTTGCTGGTGTTACTTACATGCAAGATAATGTATGAGGAACTAACACTATCAGGCGGGATGCCTACCTAAAAGGTATATCACTCCAGTAAATTTAAATATGACACCCATTCCCCGATATTTCACCGCAGTCCATATGTTGCATCCATTAATATCAACATTAAGATACCGGGGAATTCTTTTCATTTCTATATTTTATCTTCAAATTACAATTACCAGAGACTGCACTTCACATAAAAATATTCTTATACTGAAATGGGCACATATCAACGGGAAAAGAGTTTAAACTAGTAAATCCTAAAAGGCTTACCCTTATTCGGATACCTAGTCTCCCCATACATGCCGAAATATACAGCAGAATGAGCCGTTTAGGACTATTTCGCAATTTGAACTTGACCAAAGGAGCTGTTTGATCTGGGTCCGCACTGTTTGCCTACGTTTCAATGTCCGAATGCTTAAGATATTAAGTAATTGTTTTTAAAACATTTGAAGTTAGTTCTTCGTTTCATCTATTATAAGATATTTAGGGTAAGTGATGACTGAGTTGTGAACACGTGCAAAGTTTGGGAATTATCTTTTTAGAAGAGTACAAATTGTCTATGAGTTTGTAATAGCATGTCGTACAGTTAAAAGCTCGTTCATTTGAAGATGATGGGTTATAGTATACTGGCACCGTAAATGTTGACATGTTTGACAAGAAAATAAAACAATGTTTTATTATATACCAAAACATATTCCAATAATCAGAGGTTTAGATAAGATACGTAAATTAAAGTAAATCAAACAAACTTCTTTATTTCTCCACCAAACCTTAGTATGTGACCACTCTTTAGAATCATCTCGAAGAGACGATTCTAATGAGTGGTCACAACATAGGGTTTGGTGAAGAAATGACGATTTTAGTATTTGAGTACGTACCTTTATCTGTTATCATGTAGATATACTCATATACAAGTAAAAAAATGAGTCATGCAGGAAACACCACATACAGAACAAACAGCCGCCCGAACAGCAACACAAGGAAACGGCAAATGTACAGAACTATAGAAACATCAAGAGACGCACAATGACAAAACAAACATACAATAGGGGGGAGATGGAAGTACCGCATTGGAACGGTCAGTCACAAAAGTCACTGGGGGTTAAACCAGTTTTTGGGCGCCCAACCTCACACTTATTCCATCCCCACCCTTAAAGACAAACAGTGTAAATAAACGTATCCCCTCTACGTAGTTTTGTTTCGTATACTATATACAATCTGAAGTATATGCGTTACTTGTCTTGGTGCATGCTTATCCATTACATCATAACACAATACTATTCTTCTTTGCCTATTGTAGACTGAACTACAAATTTAAGACAATTAAATCAATCTGAGGTTTATTACTGATATTCAGAACCACCAAGGAAAGTTTCAAAATGCAAATTGAATAGCCTTAAACGCTAACTAAGAATTGGCTGTAATAATATGACAAATTGAATAACACATGAAATTGATTTCAAAACCGACTTCTGTGAATTGATGTACTTTGTAGATAACAAGATGACAACCTTGACACCATAGAACAATATATTGTTTGAAAGTATATTGGCGCGAAGTCTAGCCAGAAAATGGCTTTGTACAATGTAGATAATAATACGACACTACTAACATTATTGCACAATACATTGTTTGAGGGTATATTTGCACGAATATTATAGTCAGAAATTGACTTTATACAAAGTTTATTATAAGAATCAGCACAATATAGTTACTTGAAAGAATATTGACGTGAACTCTAGTCAGAAAGTGACTTTTAGAACATGGATAACAAGATCATACCCCTGGCAACATTGCACAAACTCTACTTAGAAAACGTATTTGTACCATGTAGATAACAAGATGGCAAACCTGATACCATTGTACATTGCATTGCTTAAGCGTACGACGTACTTTTGCACGAACTCCAGCTAGAAAACGAATTTGTACAATGTAGATAACAATAAACAACCGAAACCTTTGAACAATCGATTGCTTACATCTGAATCCAGTCAGCTTGGTTTGGTGATCTCAGATCTGGTTGTACAGTTTGATGCTTGCCCGAACTTTCTTGTGTTCTTGGTCATTATAATATTCAGATAATGAATAATCATGACATCATGAATTCTAGTGTAAATAATCATGACGTAAAGGGGTACATGCAGTTTATAGTCTGAGTAAAGGCGGACTAATTGTGTGCTCTTGTTGCGTGCAATATCAATTATGCATAAATAATGCGTGCAAATAAAGATAGTCATAATAAGTGGCTAATGTGCTTTGGGTCATTAATATTAACATATAAGTTTTAAATCGGCAATATGTCCTTTACTCTCATTACATGCTTTGTGCGATAGCGTACCGACCGGAGATTGATAAGTTTTATCGCCGCCAAGGGATCATATGTAATTCATTAATCTTTTGAGTGCGAGATATGCATGCACTGCCATTTCTAAACAGTGTAGACCCATATCAGAGGACTCCTAGATGCTCCCTCTGATCAGGATATGCACTGTCTGTCATTCATAAACATCTAGCAAGATGTAGTTATTCATATTGTGTGGACTGGTAGGCAATTCCACTCTGATAATTCAGCGTTGAAAAGGGTTAAGATCTGGCCCCGTAGGAGGTTTCGTTTGCGTTTGCTGCATCATCTTGACTTGATCATGTTGTGTTTGAAAAGTACAAATTCAATTTAACTCGTTCGAAAATATTTCGTGCTGGCATGTCAAAGAATTGCGCTTTTAATTATCTTTAAAATGTACACCTTTTTACTTCACTCTCAATTTAATCTAATAGCAACTTTACTCACTCTTGATTTTCTATCTTCCACCGATAAGACAAAATCCATTTGGAGGTCTTATTTGTATGTTATAAGGAATCGATTGCAAAACTTCTCTTCCATATGGTGTGCGTGATTATTGTCAGTTTTGACATAATGTAAACTAGAGTTGTAATAACTCAGATTAATCTGACTGGTCAACAAAAATCGTTATTGAAAGGAACCCGTAAGTTATTAAAATAAAATGTATTAGCGATATCCTGGTAACAAACCCGTTAAGGTTGGGCAATGGTTCTTTATGCGCACGTTTACATTTGAATCATCGACCGTGACCTTAAGACTTACGTAGGAAACATTGAGATATACTCCATGTGCCAAAACTTTAAATACGAATACCATATCGTCCGAGGACAATCTGTAATCGATTATTTATTGCTTTTACATTAAATCAAAAGGTTCTCGGGTATATTTTCTCGTTCTAAATGTAAAATGCTAAATAGATATAGAGATTTTGATTTATAATTTGACTAAAGACGAGGGGCATTAGTTTTTATTTATCACGCTATCGTTTTAAGAAAACGACAATAAAACGGTGAAATGGCATCACTTTCACAGACTAACCCTTATGCATACTTTGTTCGATTTTTCATAAATGGACGTTGTATAGGTGCAATGTTATGCCTAGCTTTGTGTTAATTAAGAGTGGATAGAAAGTTATGTATTTAAACCACAGTTTCATTTCAAGCTTGTTTCATAACTGGTGCCAAGTGTGTCATCTGTCGTTTGTTTATTTGTATTATTGGTTTTTTATTCTCAGGTTAACAAAACAACGAAAAGGGGTACAATCTGCTTTGCAATGTGCAACTTTTCAGAATAAAGAACCGAACGTGTGTTGGATAAAGCCGGATTCAAACAACATGACTACTGCCATCGAAACAAGGGTTATACAAATAGACCGATGTCGTGTGACTCACGCGATGTAACATGACTTTCAAAAGCATGATGCTTCAGTGCAATATTATAACAAGGCAATTACTGTCATTTTGATACCAGACTTGTGTTTTCTTCCTTTTTTGCAACATGAAGCTATTGAACACTGAATGTTACTTTGCGCTGAATATAGTAGCTTCTCAGATATAATATGAAGTTGTGATATACATGACACATATATGATATCGAAAAGAAAATGGTAACATTGATCGCTAAGATGGATATTGTCCTGTCCTTTGTGAACGCATTCCCTCATATTGACGCCTTTTGACGACTTCTGTTTTTAAACTATTGTGATAAATAGAGCATTTGCTCGATAGCAGCAAATGCTCTATTTATCACAATTGTTTCAAACAAAACTACACAATTAAAGTATTCCTTTTCTCTAGTAAATGACCCTTTTCGATAGACTTATTCAAAGAGGTTGGGCAAAAAAGTAGCCTATTAGGGAAAGTGTTAAGTTAAGAGAAATAGTTGCATTTTTATGCTGCTGCTCGCACATCTTAAGATCGGAATTTTGCTGTAACCGCAACATTTAATCTTAAAATTTGAGAATAGTTGCATAAAAAGAAAAACAAAAAACTTCAGCTAATTTATATGCATACATATCCCTTACATGAATATTTATCAGGTAAATATCAATTGTACGTTACGACATTCTCGATTTTCTGTCAGTCTTTACACTAACGCATTAGTTTGTATGTCATCAACGAGGCAACAACTGTAGTTATGTTAATTGACAACATTTTCTGCAAACATGAGAGTGTTGTTATATTTTATTTATTTCAATTCAAAGAATGTAAAAAGGTATAAAAGGTAAACTGATATCAATGTGGCCAATTTGTTATAATTAACCAGTTATCAATACAAAGTAAATTTACTCGATGATTTATATAGTACCTTCATCTAATTTCAATTTCGTCGCTCCTATAATAAGTCAGTGAAAAACAGAGTGTGCACGGTAGTCGCGAAACATTTTTGCAGACATTCGAATGATATACAGTAAAACCCCGCTAATGCGACAACCAAAACGGGGCATAATTCTGGGTGGCAGAGGCAGGTGGTAGCTTAATGCAGGACGAAAGTTATGCAGAAAGCTTCTATAGGAGCTTTCTGCATAACTTTCGTCCTGCTTTAAGCAACCACCTGCTTTAGACGACATCAGTGGCTGTTTATTAAGTGGTCGCATTAGCGGGGTTTCACTGTAATAAATAATTAAGAGCTCCAGATCAAATGCGTTAATTAAAATATGTTCAAGTGTGACTTTATTTCTCCGCCAAACTCTATGTTATGATCGCTCTTTCGAATCGTCTATTCTAAAGAGTGGTTACAACATAGGATTTGGGGGAGAAATGACGATTTTAGTATTTGAGTACGTACCTTTATCTGTTGTTCTGTAGGTATACGCATATACAGTTTTGTTTCGTATAGTATATACAATCTAAAGTATATGCGTTACATGTCTTGGTGCATGAATATCCATTACATATCGATTTTAATATTTGAGTACGCACCGTTATCTGTAGTTCTGTTAAAATATCATCACAATGTGACGATAAATCATTTCAATCTTCAGTCAATCCGCTATCACGCAAGGTCTGTAATACGATCAAAGGACATGTTCCTGATTTAAAATTGTTCAGACGTTATTAATGATTCACATCAGACAGCCCAATTAAAATAGCTATTCTTTGTTTGCACTCATTACTTATGTACGACAGACAGACATTGCAATTAACCATTTACTCCATGGAGATGCCTTTTTTATGCATTTGCAAACAGACTAGATGCAAAATAGAGCCGCCAGATCATGGTCTGCTTTGTTTGCGTTTCTACATTTCCTGTCATTAGCAATACCATCATATGATCATATGCCATTATAAAAGTTCAGTTAATTTATATTCCTAAAAATAATTATTTTATTTATTACATTGATATTCATGGAGTAAAGTGTTAATGGTGAATACATTATCAGAAGTCCATGCAGATAAGATCCGTAAATTTCAATATTTTCAAGAATAGCTCCTTTATTTCTCCACCAAACCATATACTGAGACACTTGTTTAAACCACTCCAAAGAGTGTTCACCGTATATGGTTTGATGGAGAACTGGCAATTTTAGTAATTGAACACGCACCTTTATCTGTAGCTCTGGGATCTATGTTCCAGTTATCAAGAGCAGATAAACCAGTAGGCAAATATTGTCACTGCGGATGAGTCTGAGGTTAGGTGTTCATGAACATGTCGTCCTGCTTGCCATCTTAAAGTATAATGGATTATGATATAGAGGTGTGAAATGTAATGCTATAATGCTTTATTGTTTTTGTTGACGTTGACTTCAAAGAGCATCAGAATAGTTTTCAAAAATCAGACTTCATACTTCATGCTTTCGTTCAAAACATGACTGATGACTTTCATGAACGAGACGTGCATCCCACGTGTAATAAAATGAATGATATACGCGTTTGGTATACAGTAGAGCCTCTCTCATGCGACCACATAATTTATAAATTCACCTGGTACAAAGTGCCTACGTGAGCTATTGGGATCACCCTGTGCCAGTCGTCTCACGTCGTCCGTCGCTTGACATCCGTTGTGCGTCGTCAACGATTGCTTTTAACAACATCTTCTTCTAAACTACTGACTGAATTTCCACCAGATTTTACAAGAATTCTATGCATAAAAGTTATGGAAATCGTTTCGGACAATTGCTTAAGTAGGTTACAGGAGCTAAAATAGATTCTAACGAATAATTTCTTTAAACGACATCTCCTCCTAAGCTGCTAAAAGGATTCCAACAAGCTTTAACAGAATTAAGATCCTCAGATGACCCTCAGTAAAAGGTATATTAAATTGTTCTGGTCTATGGCATAAGTAGGTCACATGAGCTATAAGAGAGTTTAGAGAATAGTTTGTTTAAATGACATCTTCTCCTAAGGGATGTTCCATTTAAATGTGTAGGGGTGGCATTTTAAAAAAACAGCTATACATGGGTAGGTTTCGCTGCATTAATTTGGTTGTGCATAAGTAAAAAAAAAAATCTATGGGAGAGTGGCCGAATTTGAAGGTGTCTTCCTGCACCCCTATACACGTTTAAATGAAACAGCCCAAAACTACATAACGGATTTCAACCAAATTACACAGAAACGATCTTCAGATGACCCTCCAGGAAATTTATATAGATATTTAAGGTTCATTGCATAATTAGGTCAGAGGTCTCCTTTTAAACTACTGACTGAATTTCCACCAGATTTCACAGGAATTAAATGCATAAAAGTTATAGAAATCGTTTCGCACGATTGTTTAAGTAGGTCACAGGAGCTAAAATTGGTTATTAATGAACAATTTCTTTAAATGACATCTCCTAAACCACTTAAAGGATTTCAACAAACTTTCACAGGAATTATCTTCAGGTGATCCTCAAGCCTACCAATTAAGTAGGTCACATGAACTAAATAGATTTTAATTTCTTTCAACAACATATTTTACTAAACAACTGATTGGAGTTTCATTAATTGTCAGAGGAATTATTTGTAGGTAACCCTCTATAAGATTTTATTCCCTTAAGTGTTTTATAAAAAAAATGTTTCAATCCATTTCATATGTAGATCAAATAAGATAAAACAGATTTTAAGAAACAATTTATTTACACAACATTGAATGGATTTTCACCAAATGTCAAAGAAATGATTTGTAGGTGAATCTCAATCAGATTTGTATACATCATTCCTGTCCGTTGTATAAGAAGTTAAAACACGATCTCGGTTAACTATGTGTGCAATACAGGATCACCATGGTCCTCTTGTTAACACAGAGGTCTGTAAAACAGGTGGTTGCTTAATACAGGACAAAAGTAATGCAGCAAGCTCCTATAGTAGCTTTCTGCATAAAGTCTACTTTAATGACCTTTTAACCCTTTACTCCATAAATAAATACGCCTTTCTACGCCTTTGCAAACATAGTAGACCCAGATCAGACGGCTCTTGTAGGAGCCGCCGTCTGATCAGGGTCTGCTTTATTTGCTAATGATATAATATGGATATGATTCTAAAATTTCTGCCAGGGCTAAAACTTCCTGTATCCATGTGCTGTTATAGCAAATTGATCTGATTAATATTCATGACGTTGTTATTTTACATGAATATTCATGGAAGAAAGTGTTAAATGTATTGACTATCCAGAAATATTTGAGTGGTCGTATTAGCGATACTTTATTGTCGTATGAATGTTCAAGATCAATATTGGACTGACAATTTCTGAAACTCCACTACGCTGTGTGTGAATTCTATATCACAGTCAAGTGCAAACTAAGCGACTTACTCATATGTAATTGTTTTACTTATTTAACCGCCAAAAGATGGACAATGTAAGTGTTCATCCTGAGGTCATGCATCATATAAAGAATTTATTGTAAGAAGTTACTGTGGCCTTCGACAAGTGGCGAAATGGCTATGCGTGTTTATTGTTATTGGGATAACAAGCTCGTTCCTACGTTTAAACTACAAACTTCCTTCAAGAGAGTGCATAGACAAGCACGCATGCGAAAAAATGTATAAAATAATATTTATTGGTGTTCTTTTATGCACATTCTACCAGGAAGTGGCTTTTTATTGGCACCAATTGTCATAGTGAGAGGTCTTGTAGTCGAAAAGCAATTATGTTTGATGTAACTGGTGTTCGATGTTATCAGTCGTCTGTCAATATAATGCTTTTCCCTTTCCATATTATATCTTGCAATCTTGGCATTTAACCCTTACTCGACTATCCGCGATCTGGTTCGCATTTGCCAACAGATTGGATCCAGATGAGAAGCCGAGTAACTTGACTTCTCATCAGGATCCAAACTGTTTGAAACTTGGGCAATAGCTTCTCAAAAGGTTGCGTTATAACAGTTGGTGAATAGTTTTTCAAAGACTTAATCGAATCGGAAGTAGTCAAACTTGCCCCAGATCTAATTTTGAGCAGATATTATTGTTTGCAGCGGGATAATGGTTGAGTAATATCTCAGTTTGGAGCGGTATAACTCCAGCGTGCACTCTAATCGAGTGGACATTTAAAGGGGTGTAACCCTTTCCCTTATTGCACATGTTGTTTTCTCTGTTTGTATTTGCTTTATATGTAGAATGTTATTCTGTCACTGTCGCCATTCAGACAACATATTCAATATTTGTTCTGCATCAAATGGTAGGTAAATTTAGGTTCATTAAAATACATTTCACATGTAACATTAACCTGTTTTGAATTAACTCATATTACGCTGAAATTTTAAATGGACTATTACAAAATTCTAACAGACCAAGCTTATGGTGAATATGTAGGGATTTTCCTAAAGAAGTGATTAACTGTGTAGATCCTCCACTAGGAGCCCTCTCATCTGAGTCGACATTGTTTTAAAGGACATTAGTGACTTGTGCCCCGCACTGTAAAGTACATTAAATTGCCCTTATTACATTTCTAAATGACAAAAATTTAGCCGCTTCAGTGCCGTTAAAAAGTATTGACACTTTTTATTTCTTATAAACACATTTAGGAAGCGCCCACTCTAACAATTTGAAACAGACGAATATTGTCTAGCAGACAACAGTGCTGATACTGAAAGCCTTTCGGGGGTTAAGAGAAAGGCGGTTAAGAAATGCAAGTACTACGTAACAGATTCGGGGTTTTTATACATATAGGTATACATAAAAGAGGTTAGAATTTAAGTATAAACAGTTACAGCACTCTAATATGATCACCAAACAAAGGTCTTATTTTTTGTCGTAGCTAAATGCAGGACGAACATAGGAGCTTTTTGCATTACTTTAGTGCCTCAATAAACAGCCGTCTGATTTTCAAGACACTCTTGTTTTCATTGTGTTGTCGCATTAGAGGGGTCCTACTCTACGTGTATAGTAAAACCTCTCTATAACGGCCACTAAATTACATCAAGTAGTTTGTGTTAAAGGCGGGTGGCTGCTTAAAGCAAGGTGAAAGTAAAACAGAACGCTCCTATATGAGCGTTCTGTTTTACTTTCACTTCGCTTTAAGTAACCACCTGCCATAATATATCAACTAATTAACACAATTTAGTTGCCATTATAGAAAGGTTTTACTGTATATATATTATACCATTTATATAGCGCTCTTTTCACACAGGATATGTGCGTTGAAAAGCGCTTCACATGGAAATGTATATGTAAAAGATTAAGAACAACATACCAAGTTTTAGTACAATGTAATATGAGCCTAGTATGTAGATATTAATAACTATGTACATGTATGTGCGGTTTTCTTCTAGTTTGGTAAATTTTATGCGATGAACTTTCAAACATTTTAGATTGTTTTTGTAATGTGACCAATAGACTTAGTCAGCGGTTTTGTTGTTGGCTTTTTTATTTCATTTTTCATAGTGCATAAAGTCTTCAAAGAACGCTTGTAAATGTTCTGATTCAAATTGTCAAAATACGGAAATATCGTTATGTTGTTTCTTTAAGACACGAGGGGGAGTGCATTTGGATCTGCATTCAAGTTATAAATTGTGCAACCGTTCATCAGATTTAAATTATAGTTTCAGATATCAGTAAAATAAAATAGCTAATGCGAACATGTGCTGTAAACAATCATTTATGCAATAAAATCCTTCTAAACTGGAGTGTTAGTAAAAAAGAATCAAGATTTTTCAGGGAAATTGTTGCTTAATACACGATACAGGTCATACAGAAATCTCCTTTGGGACATTTCAGCATGAATTTACCCTGAAAAACGCTGCTATCTGTTTTTACTCTTTACTCCATAAATACGCCTTTCTATACCTTTGCAAACCGAGTAGACCACGGTCAGACGGCTCCTATAGGAGCCGGCTGATCAGGATCTGCTCTGTTTGCTTATGAAATAATATAGATATGATTCTAAAGTTTCAGATCCAATTAATATTCACGATGCCATTACATGTATATCGTACATGTGACCAGTGAGAATGTCTATGATAGAAAATGAATAGTTTGTTTTCTTAAGAGAGTATGTATTCACATGGCTACATATATCTAGGATGACTCGATTTTGATTTTTATTCCGTTTGTTATTAGAGTTCCTGAGAGTCTGGGGTCTGTTTACTTTCGATTGGTCCTTTGAACAGTAACATGTACATATAACTTGTAGTGACTGGTGGAATAGTTTGAGAATCATCAATGAAAATATTTTAATTAACAAACTAATTAATATAACGACACAAATTCAATTGTTGCATATCAACAGAGATGGCTTTTACATGTCCTTTTTTGATTAGCCTTCTTCAAGAAGATTTCGTTTAAAGCAGATTCAAAGCACATTTAATACTTTAAACCTGATCCTCGTAACCGCGACCTTTCGCAAACAAGTTGGCCCCAGATGAGAGGTCGAGTAACTCGGCGTCTGGTCAGATTCTAAACTGTTTGACACTGGGTCAACAGCTTTCCAATGGATTGTTCCAGTCGAAAGTAGTCGAAAATTCAGCAGATCTAATTTTGAGCAGACATTATATTTCACAGTGTGGTAAGGGCTAAAAGCTGGTTCAAAACAACTTTAACACATTTAAGTCCTGGAAATTCCTGACAGAACATTCCAATTAGAAGAATATCTGTGGCTAAAGGGATAGCTCTTGGGTGAACACAAAAATATTTTGACTCAGTCAATGAATATTACGAGGGCATTTTATCAAATTTTGTTTCATATTGTTAGGACTTATATATGAACAAATTTGAAAACGTGCCGTCGCAATTGTTTTAAAGTTTTGATGTTTTCCAAAAAATAACAATAAACACTTATTTTAGTGAACTGACTGATTTTAACCCTTCCCCCGCTAAGCGCGCCTTGACTGGTATTTGCATTTGCCATTCGGCCAATAGTTTGTGAAAACAATTAAGCCAACTGTATTTTTTTTAATTATTGCAATGCTATGTTCAGCTGACATCAGTTCTGATAACATGAGAAGGGTTAAACGAGTTTGAGCAGCTTGTCAGATTGGCTGCAATTTTGTGTTGACTGAGTTAGCAAGGAGAGTTAACCCTTTCCCTGTTCTGTGTGTATGCCAACTTTCAGAACCTACTGAATATTCATGGACAAAATAGATATAATGAAATGCGGAAAGTGGAACATTATAGCGATTTTAGAAAGTAAAGAAACAGATCTTTCAAATTCCACTGGCAAACACAGCAGACCCTGATCAGACGGCTTCTGTATGAGCCGTCTGATCTGGGTCTACTCTGTTTGCAAATGCGTGAAAACACGCTGAAAGGAATAAAGAATGGGTCGAGATGCATGGAGTATCTGATGTTTAACCCAGAGCTATAGATTAAAGGTGCGTACCCAAATAATAAAATCGTCATTTCTCTGCCATACCCTATACTGTAACCACTCATTAAAATCGTCTGTACTAAATTCGTCATTTCTCCACCAAACCCTATACTATGAACACTATTTAGTATCGTCTCTTCGAGACGATTCTAAAGAGTGGTCACAGTATTGTGTTTAGTGGATCAATAAAGTAGCTATTCATGAAAATGTTTAAATTTACGCATCTTATCTTGCCCTCTGGAACACATTCATTGCCCATTTTCAAAAGGGGTTTAGACGCAACAGTGTCTACAGGAGCCGCCTGTTCTGAACCTACCCTATTTGCATAATTTATGTATTAAAAATGTATCTATCAGGAAAGGAACTACAGTAAAATATATCTATAACGGCCACTAAATTGTGTTAATTAGGCGGTTGCTTAAAGCAAGGATCGTTCTGTTTTACTTTCACCTTGCTTTAAGCAGCCACCTGACTTTAACACAAAATACGTTATGTAATTTAATGACCGTTATAGAGAGGTTTTACTGTAAATCAAACTTTAAAACTAGTCAAATCAATTATGTCGGTGTATTGCCTAAAATACTTTTCCAACAATGAAAAAGGAGCAGAACAGTATCTCCGACACATAATAATATATATGAAATATAAATTTATTTAAATGATTCACGGTATAGTTTTGAACCACTCAAAGCAGATCTACAAGGAATGTGTTTTTCTTTCAACCTTGGGGAAGGTTTATAGACTATATCCGAGTCTGTAGACTATGGACATACGTGCGTGAAATTTGTTTCGTGTTTATATAGTAATGGAAATGTATGTTTTATTGTATGGTTACTTTAAGTATAATTAATTAAAAACGAATGCTTATCTTATTCCAGATCAAGTTCTAACTGGTACTTACAGAGATAATAGAAAACTTATACATGGAATAATTATGGATTGGTTTCAAAAATCGATTGCCGTGGAACGATGTCTTGCATGTTTATAGTTTGGGGCGCTAACAAGATGGCTTCTCCGATTCAATGGCACATTAATCTGCTTTCGTAGCACGCGAGAAAATATATAAATGCACATTATGGTGGCGCTTTTGTAAGTTTTGTATCAAGAACTTAATGTAATACTTCGTTCAACAAGAACATCCAGATTCCTATCTGAAACTATCATCGCTAGTGACATGTATATCACATCGTATTCATGCTGCGCAGAATATTAAATTGTCCGGTTAAATTTTATTTTTACCTTCTGAACAAAACAGAACAAGACAAATAGACATGATATTTGTTTCTCTCGTTTTTTCTTTGTTTTTTTTGTTTTTGCTGTTTTGTTAGGTTTTGATGGGTTTGATGTCGCCGGTCTTTTTATTTGTGTCGTTGTTGTTTGTTTGTTTGTTTGTTTGGGTTTTGAGGGGGTTGTTTTGCCTTGTTAGTGTTTTGGTGGGGGTGCTTGATTTGGAACAGCCATTGGATTGCACATATGATATTTTGACTAAATAATGCCACAATACATTTTTACAAACATTTGTGTAAATCATATATTCGCAATAATCTAAAGAATCTAGTTGCACTTGATTTGTTAGTTGTTCGATTTGGATCTGACCAGTTGGCACCCACAGCCGCAAATACACTGCTATGAATGTACGACAGATAAGATCGTACGCCAGAAATTATAAGAGACATGCTACCATGCAATGCACATGTTATACATCATAGATTCAATTCTTTACATTTGAGCATTTTTTAAATTAATCTAATTTTATCATTTTGCAAATAGAGTAGACGCAGATCAGATTGCTTCTACTGGAGCCGTCTGATCAGGGTCTCTTCTGTTTGCTTATGATAAAATATAGATCTGGTTGTACAGTTTCTGCAATGATCAATACTTCTCTAAATTTCATTGTAAAATAACAGCTAATTGATATTCATACAGTCATTATTTCTAACATACATATTCATGAGGTAAAATAATTAAAACAAATTGCTAGAATTACTCTTGCGCATATTATGTACTAGTTTCCTAGTACAGTAAAACCCCGCTAATGCGACCACCTAAAAGAGGTATAATTCTGGATGCTAGATGCAGGTGGTAGCTTAATGCAGGACAAAAGTAATTCAGAAAGCTCCTAGAGGAGCTTTCTGTATTACTTTTGCCCTGCATTAAGCAACCACCTGCTTATAAAGACACCAATGTTTAATCATTAAGTGGTCGCATTAGAGGGGTTCTACTGTACAAGTCTTTGAATAAATGAAACAACTTGTTACAAATATTACCATGTATGTGTTCACTTTATTTGAAAGGATAGGACAACTACACGCAAAGTGCAGTTGTTTTGCATGGTCATTATTTTAAATTATTGATATGTTAATGTGGATATTTTAATTTTGATAGCACGAACAATTAAGCGTAACTAATTCATGTTCAGTCTCCTTAAAACAATGACTTATGAGAACAGTGAAAATCCAGACAGTGTGATCAGGTTTTTTACTGTTTGTTTCATAATGTCCACGCTAAAACCACATATAATCTAAAATACTAATGTAAATGAAATTCAAAACTCTCATCTGGACAAGTCCGCCTATATACATACGGGTTATAAGGCCCAACGTAAATAATTCATTGTTTTCCAAACAGCTAGCAGAACAAGGCAGAAAACGAAAATACAATGTAACTCCTCTAAAGGGCCCATCTAATATATAAACATGGGCATCTTTAACGACAGGTGGTTGCTTAATGTTGGACGAAAGTAATGCAGAAAGCTTCTACATGAGCTTTCTGCATAATTTCCATCGTGCATTAAGCTATCACCTGCCAAAACAACATTGAATGAGACAGTTTTGGAGGTCGCATTAGAGGGGTTTTACAGTACTCATTCTTATGTATGATATTCATTATTCAGCATATGCATGAAATAATTCATAGCATGTGTGCAATTACGAAATAGATGGTAGACCAGTTCGTGTAACGCCAATGACATTTTATAGTTATACAACAATTGTTTGTTTGCACCATGTTTCCATTGCACATTTCTGCTTTAGGTAATATATGTTTGAGGCCACGCGAGAAAATGTATAAACACAATTTATATGGGCTTTTAAGTAAATTGCACCAAGAGTTTGCTGTGAATTCTTAATTTACGTGAGTAGAAGGCTTGGTCTTTTAAAGAGAAATTATTTTTTGCCGGAGAACACTGCTATACGTACACCAAAGTAAAGAATACATATGCTGTTCCCCTTTCCTCCATGAACATGCAAGTAAGAAACAATGTCGACATGAAATTTCATTAGATGTTTTTTTTTTATAATGGCATATGGACACAGGAAAGG
Organism: Azorinus chamasolen; assembly: GCA_963576725.1. Lineage (NCBI taxonomy): Eukaryota > Metazoa > Mollusca > Bivalvia > Cardiida > Solecurtidae > Azorinus > Azorinus chamasolen. The sequence goes on along the minus strand of OY755243.1, from coordinate 52,842,216 downwards.
TTTGCCATGAAAGAAACAGTAGAATCAGATCACTATTATTCAAACGGCTATTATCCCATTACCTCATAGGCTATTTTTAGATACAACCTCTTTGAATAAAACTACCGAAAAGGAGCATTCACTAGAGAAAAGGAAAATTTGAGAATTTTGTAGTTTGAAACTATTGTGATAAATAGAGCACTTGCAAATGCTCTATTTATCACAATGGTTTCATAAAGTGACTTTCACAGAGTCGTCAAAAGTCGTCAATATGAAGGAATGGGTTAAAGGAGCCGTCTGACCTGGGTATATTCTGTTTGGAAAAGCATTAAAGTGTGGCTTTATGGATTAAATAGCTAATGGAATACATAACTAAAAGGTTAGCGATAAAACAATATAATGGCAACAAACCAAACTCCAATCCTTTATATACAATGTACATGCCTATTGTGTTGTGCTGTTGCCTTTAAAACGTACTTAGCATTATGTAATAACTAATAACTATACAGTAAAACCTTTATATAACGGCCACTAAATTGTGTTAATTAGTTGGTATTTAGGGCAGGTGGCAGCTTAAAGCAAGGTGAAAGTAAAACAGAACGCTCCTATAGGAGCGTTCTGTTTTACTTTCACCTTGCTTTAAGCAGCCATCTGCCTTTAACACAAAATACTTGGTGTAATTTAGTGGCCGTTATAGAGAGATTTTACTGTAGTACTAATTAGATAACTTATAGTTCCATCAAACCTGGTGCATACTGTTGTGAACATCAGTTACAAATGTATTTCTTTGCAAATTTATTATGCATTTGTTACTAATATAAAGAAAGGTCTTGTTCTTACCTTATATTGTGTACACTTTTGTCGCTCTAGAAACAACATTACAGACACTCAATTTGACTATCTGATTATATAGACAGCTCTAGGCGTTACGTGTGGTCACAGCATCTTGGCACTTTTACATTACACGTGCTTAACCCGTTACTCCGTAGATACATACGCCTTTTAACGATTTTGCAAACAGAGAGGACCCAGATCAAACGATGTAGACAGGAGTCGTGTGATCAGTGTCTCCTCTGTCTGCTTATTAAATAATCTAGACCTGATTCTACAGTTTCTGGCAAGACCAACCTTTTTGTTCGTATGCCATTAAGAAATTAGGCTAAATGAGCCTTTATTCCATAAATACACTTGCTATGCTCTTACAAACACGCGTACAGCAGCTGTCTGATCAGGATCTGTCCCATTTGCTTATAGAATTGTATAGATCATTTTCTTTAGTTTCTGTTGCGGTCAAAATTTCATTGGTTCATGTGCCTTTATTAACATAACCTTATTAAAATTCATGATGCCATTATTTCTATCCATGGAGTAAAGAGTTAATATGCATGCATATAAAAATTCTTACATGAAAGGTCATGAAATAAATGTTTAATTTCGGATTCTAGTTGCAGTATTCAAATACTTACACCGACCTCAGTGATCATATATGGATACAGTTCAGTCTTTTGAATTGTTCATGTGCAACAGTATAATACCGAGTGCTATGGAAAGATAAAATATCTTAGTATTGAGCAAAGTTCGTTTTCAGTTTTATTGCCTCGGACATTGCTTAAATAACTAATGTTCGGTATCTACAAAGCACGACCGCTGTGTGTGTCCTAGGAGCTTTGGCTTATCAATTATGTCTGATCAGTTTTAAATCAGGAACATGGTCTTTGCTCATATTACAAACATTTCGTGATACCAGATGCAATAGACTGCACTCCTTCTGTTCATTTTCGAGAGAAAGTTGTTGTAAATACAAAGGAATTTTATTAAAAGCAACCATTTCTTAAACAAACATGAGTGTCTTTTAAAACAACAGGTCGTTGCGTCACTTTTACCTGGTGAATATTCATGTTAGATATAATGAGATTATGAATATTAATCAACTGAATTTTTATGAAGGTATATGAACACAATAATACTTCTTATGAGTGTCTCACTTTAGAGGAAGTCTGCGGTATATGCTCAACTAATTATTGAAGTGTGTGTGACTATAATCTTCTTTGCTGTCAGCAGTCAGCGGTCTCCGCCAGGGATTATAAGTACAAGTGTTAAATGAAATAATAATGAACATTTTTCGTGGAATGATATCTTAACTCTTTCGGTGCCAAATTTCTAATTGTCGTCTGCAATCCAAGTTTGTTAAATCATTCAGTAAAATAAGGAAATGAGATAAATAAATGCAATTTTTAAAGGAATAAAGCACATATATAGAAATAGAGATTGAGACAAATAGTGAAGTCCCTGATCAGACGACGCCTTGAAAAGGCGGCGTCTGATCTGGGACTGCACTATTTGTCGTTGTGTATTTATAATGCGACTGCGGGGGTGAAAGGGTTAAGGGCTCTGGCGTTTTGAAAACAACATAGGCAGTTTCATAGAGGCAATGTCTGATCAGGGTCTACACTGATCCTCCTGCTGAATTACAGTATCGGTATACTGCTGATGTCATTTAAATGATATCTACATTAAATTATTTGAAGACTGAGTGAAGAAACAATTTTGAGTTTTTTTGTGTTTAAAATCATTAGAATTTTATGAACTCCTTCAAGTGAACGCCTGCCAATTATCTAACTACAGTTAAAACTCGATACTACAAACACTCAAATATGGACCATTATTGATACTTAACACATGTGACAGCTTAATGCAGGGTGAAAGTAATACAGAAAGCTCCTCTAGGAGCTTTCTGTATGACGTTCACCCTGCATTAAGCAGCCACCTGCCTACAAAGACATACATTCTTCATTACTAAACTTTCGTAGTATCGAGTTTCTACTGTACATGCAACACTTACCCAGCTTTTAACGAATAATGACCGCTCAAATTTGGATGTATTGGAATTCTGACTACCTCCGATTCGAAAAATCTCTTTACATACCGTTGACCGAGTGTCAACAATTTGGTTTCTGATGAGACACCTAGTGACTCGACGTCTCAATGTGAGTCAAGTCGCGGATATGGAGATATGGGTTAATCCTTTACTCTACAGATCTATAGGCTTTTGCATACAAAGTAGACCCAGGTCAGACGGCTCTTGTATGTCTACTCTTTTTATGAATTAAATTCAACTAATATAGATATGGTTATACAGTTTCTGCCATGGCCAAATATTCCTGTGCTCATATGTTATTATACAAAACCAACTAATACATAATGCTTTATGTCATTATTTCATACGTGAATATTCATGAAGTAGTGGGTTAAACGATAATTAGTTAGTATTCCAGATCTCATTTGTATTTTTAAAGCTCTTTAAAAGTGCTTAACCCATTCCCTCATAAGCTATTTTGAATAAATCTACCGAAAAGGAGCCTTAACTAGAGAAAAGGACTTTTTTAGAATTTTGTAATTTGAAACCATTGTGATAAATAGAGCATTTGCTCTATTTATCACAATGGTTTCAACAAAGTGACTTTTACAGAGTCGTCAAAAGTCGTCAATATGAGGGAATGGGTTAACCCTTTACATGTTCAATATTCATGTAAGAAATTATGGTATCATGAATATTTATCATCTGAATGTTCATAATGTAAAACTTTCAAGGGATTTTTTCTTTGATGGCCGTAAGAATATGATCTTTATCATGTTATAAGCAAACAGAGCAGATCTGATTGATCATACGGCTCCTATAGGAGCTGTTTGATCTGGGTCTACTCTGTTTGCAAATGCGTGAAATGTGTTTATATGAAGGAAAGGGTTAACAACTTAACTACGCTAATTGATCTATCACACGAAGACGCAATTTCTTCGAAATATACCATTGAAAGTCGAGGATTTAAAATCGATGGTAGACTCTTGCCTCGGGCAAGTGTGGTATGCGTGTTTATAGTTGTCCGGATGCATCGGCTACTTTAGTGGTTCCATCGCAGTAATACTGGCTGTAAGTACAGTAAAACCTCTCTATAACGACCACTAAATTGTATTAATTAGTTGGTATTTTGGGCAGGTGGTTGCTTAAGGCAAGGTGAAAGTAAAACAGAACGCTCCTATAGGAGCGTTCTGTTTTACTTTCACCTTGCTTTAAGCATCCACCTGATTTTAACACAAAATACTTGATGTAAATTAGTGGTCGTTATAGAGAGGTTTTACTGTATATGGGCACACAACCACGCGAAAAATTTAATAAATTTAAAATGTGGGCGTTATTTTGTTAAAATTGTTTCTATATACGGTCATTAAGTCTTTAATCCATATGTAGGCCCTTTCATGCATTTGCAAACAAAGTAGATCCAGATCAGATGGCTACTGAAGGAGCCGTCTGTTCAGTGTCTGATCTGTTTGCCTATGAAACAATATAGATCTGATTATACATTTTCTGTCATGGCCAAAACATCCTGTGCTCATTATAAGCATTCAGCTAATTAATTGTCAAGGTGTCACTATATCTTGCATACATATTCATGGAGTGAAGGTTATCCCATTCGCTCATATTGACGCCTTTTGACGCCTCTGTAAAACCCGCTTTTTGAAACCATTGTGATAAATAGAGCATTTGTTCCATATGAGCAAATCCTCTATTTATTACAATTGATTAAAAAATACACAAGTCTAAAATATCCGTTTCTCTAGTATAAATTATGTTCCTTGTCAGTACATTTATTCAAAGAGATTAGATCTAAAAATAGCATATGAGGCAATGGGTTTAGGTTACTATGGAGAATAGTTTATCAGTGAGAATGGTGCATATTTTTGTAGTTTGAATTTGCATTCCCATTAAACATGGTAAATTGAAACTTTGTAACAATATGCAAGATGGTCTCTGCTTAGATATCGGCTTTGTTTGCAAACCTTTCCAAATAGTGTGCTCATTTTGCTAGCAATTATATCTTGATTAGCAGGTTTCTTGATTAACCCATGCGGTAAAGAATTATAAATTTATTATTCCCAAAACTATGGGTCCGAGAATATATTCAACTTCGGAGTCCGAGTCTGAGATAATTCTCAAATATTCGATTGGTCAGATTTTGAGCTAGCTCAAAATCGGAACAATCAGATGTTTGAGAGTAATCTTAGACTCAAGAAAAGCGTTTAACTTCGGGACCTGAACTGGGTCATCATACTTTACTTACATTTCGTTCAAGCTATTCGGTGTCACTTCCTGTCGAGTGTCAAACAGCTTGGACTCTGATGAAGCGCCAAATTACACGGTATAATATCTGGATTCAAGCTGTTGCGCTTAGCCTGATAAGAGTTCGTTGTAATCATCAAGTAAAGCAGAGCCGGAAAGAAATAGTTTGTACAGACAGTAAAATCCATCTAAATCTGAATTTTTTATGAAGAAATATTTAGTTTTGTTATGCAAGTGACTGCTTAATGCAGAGTGAAAGTCATGCATAGAGCTCCTTTTTTTAGCTTTCTGCATGACTTTCACCCTGCATTAAGCAGCCACATGTCATTTGAACGTATGGTTTCGTGGGGATTTACTGTAATTAAATATGATATATATGGTTAAATAATATAATGTTTAAACCTTAAGAGTTTTCTTTATACTTTAATCATGATTATCATTTTGGTTCCATGTTTAAGTTGGTGAACTTTAACCAATATTCTTTTTTTTTAAAAAAAAAGAAATGATAACTTCGTTGATATGGTGATGAAATGGGTTTGAACACAGGGATTTATGACATTGGCGGGAACTGTAGATTTGGGTATTTATCTTCTCATAGGAAAATAAAACAAATCCTGGTCATATGGCTCTTTCAGGAGCCGTCTAATCTGGGCATGCTGTTTGCAAATGTGTCAAAATGCATTTCTGTCTGGTAAAGGGTGAAAAAAAAATCATTGTACTTTTAACATAACTATAGTTGATACAATGTTTCGGATGATAAACTTTTTAAACTACAGATTGCCTAGTAAACCTATATGTTACCTCGCCAAATCATAGAGTAGAGTGTGGTTGTAGCATTACCACTCGATAATTTAACTGGATCCAAACACATTACAAATTCATAGCATGATAAGTGTTGATTTTATTTTACAACAAAGAATGTCGTTCAATTCATCATACTTTTAGTCTAGTTTAATTAACAAGACGATTACAATCATGCTGCATGTCTATTGAGGCCTGTATTCTGGAAATTTGCTTTAATTTGCTATTTTTTTCTTACGTGTAGAATCCGGCTTAAATTAGTAATGATCGTCTATAAAAACGTGGCCGCGATAAGTAGCATGGGAGCTTGGGGCCATCAATAATGTCTGATCAGGTTTAAATCGGGAACATGTCCTTTACTCATATTACATGCTTTCCGTGATAGTGGACTAATTGAAAATTGAAAATTTTATTACTACCGTGAGAGTCTATGTTTTTCATGGGAATGCGATCTTTCAGCTGAATTTACGAGATGATGTGGGCTTTCCTGATGTTGGCCAGACGCTTCTAACTCTTTCGCTGCCACCGCCGTCTGTTAACCTTGCCACCTATTTTAATTTACAAAGATGCAATTTCTTCATTTTTGTTTCAAAAACATAATCATAGTGTCAAACAGTTTTGATCCTGATGAGATGTCGAGTTATTCTGCTTCTCGACTGGATTGAATTTGTGAACAAATCGATTTATATGACAGTAGAAAACAGGGACGAATTTCATTAATTAATCGAACTATCACTAAAAGCAATCAGTTAGTGTTCGGGGACAACAATGTTTAAAGTTTAATTCTCGGGGGAGGGGTCATTCTTCACAATTTATTTTTTCGCAAGTTGGACATTTACGTTACGTTTACGGATAAATCACAATAAAATTCGTTACTTTAGTGGGGTTAATTGCTTCCGTCCGGCATTCTTTCGGAAGATTTGACAACACTTTGTATAAATGTGACATGGGACAGTTTCTTCTCAGTTTGCAAATGCGTGAAAATGCGTTTGTATGAAGGAAAGGGTTAAATGATATACAGTACAATCTCTCTTTAACGACCACTAAACTGTGTTAATTAGTTGGTATTTAGGGCAGGTGGTTGCTTAAAGCAAGGTGAAAGTAAAACAGAACGTTCCTATAGGAGCTTTAAGCAACCACCTGTCTTTAACACAACATACTTGATGTAATTTAGTGGCCGTTATAGAGAGGTTTTACTGTACATTAGATGCTCATACATCAAATTCTTATTATTTTATTTCTGTAAAGTGTTAGAATGTAGGATTTAATCCATTATCTCATGAATATTCAATTAAGAAATAATGACATCATTACACACTGAAAGCTTATAACAAATGAACACATGAGTTTTATACACTTTGGAAGAAACACTAAAATTATTTCTCTATAATTCCATAAGCAAACAGAGCAGACCCTGATCAGACGGCTCCAACAGATCTGGGTCTACATTATTTGCAAAGGCATGAAAAGGCGTCTGTGTCAGGATAAGGGTTAAATATAGGTGGTTACAAACGAGACAATGTTTTATATACATGATGTAGGTTTTCTCAACATAGATACTATCGATGGCCAATGCCAGCGTAGCACTACGTTAAACTCATGTTCACTATCTTCCAAAATACTTGTCTTAACCCTTTGCTCCGTAATTACGCCATTACGCCTTTCTACACCTTTGCAAATAGAGTAGACCCAGCTCATACGGATCCTATAGCTATCAGGGCCGTCTGATCAGGGTTTCTTCTATTTGCTTATGAAATAAGATAGATACATGGATATATTTTATTTTAGATAGATTGTTTCGTATTAAAATGTACATAGTATTTAAAACATGCATCGAACATTCATCAAATAAAATATCAAGTCATAAATATAATGCACATAGTGTCACGGTAATAGACTTGATATTAGAGTACATGTATAAATATATAACTGATAAAGCATGATTAAAATGCCAGTAACATTAAATACAAGGATACCACCAAAAAAAGGATTTACATAATACTTATTTCCACTGTGATCGTTATAATTTAAAATAATGCACTTCATTGGAAGACATAAAATTAGTGCATATTTTAAAGAAAAACTATCAACAAACAGATTCATTGAATTAAAATTGAATGATCGAAATACTCACAGTATTAACTATCACAGAATAATTATTAGGACATTAAATATAATAATATTCATTCCCTGGGTAGCAGGATTTTTTTTACATTTGATCTAAAATCAGACATTAAATAATACAGATATAATTAACAGGTATACAATTATATAGATATAATTCCACCGGGGTTTTCTAATGATCAAAAGTCACTTGTTTAGTGCCATTATAAAAAAATCATTTAATTTATATTCATGACGTCATTGTTTCTTGCATTAACATTCATTGAGTAAAGGGTAAACCAATATAATTACATGTATGTCCTATTTCAATTGATTGTGTTTGACAATTTTATGTTTTCCAGAGAAACGTGTCCAACTCGATTTTATTGACAAGTTATGTCCATTGTTAATTTAAGCTTGTCAAACTTTATTTTGATTGGCCAATTTAGTTTCGTTTTGAACAGATCTGTTCATACATTAAATTTGCTTGTCTGGTTTATGTCCCTTTTCTTCAGGTAAACCTATCCTAATAGATAATTTTGACCTATTATGTCCCATAATGTATAAGAATTTAAGATTTTGAAATATTATGCTAAATAAAACTCAAACATTTTACTTTTTATGTTTGTAAATCAACTTATTGGCTTGCGATCTTCAATGCTTTACCAATAGTTTCTTTGTGCGTCTCATAAATGGCGTATACTACAGTAAAACACCGCTAATGCGACTACCTAAAAGAGTTATAATTATGTGTGTTAGATTCAGGTGGTTGCTTAATGCAGGACAAAAGTAATGCAGAAAGCTGCATTACTTTTATCCTGCATTAAGCAACCACCTGCTTATAAAGACACCCATGTTAATTCTACTGTACATGTCTACCCCTTCATCTGATGAATATTCATGTAAGAAATAATGACTGTATGAATATCAATTAGATGAACCTTTATTATAACATATGGGAACGGGGATGTATTACTCAGGTAGAAACTGTAGAATATGACCTATAATTATGCAAGTAATGTCATATACAAACAGACCAGACCCCTGACCAGACCGTTCCTACAGGAACCATCTAACCTTGGTCTATCCTGTTTGCAAAGATATCGAACAGTGTCAGTTCTATCTGGTAAAGAGTTAAGATAATTAATAATACAGTGCTTCAGCACATTTTGATACAAATTAGGACTGGAAGAAGATCGTGTCTAATCAAGTTTCTTGGCGTTTTCAGTCGCCAGTCATTGCTTAAGTTAAGGGTTGTATAAATCTTCGGCACGTTTGAAACTGCACAATATGGGATGTTGGGGTTGGATATATGGCCGCCGGGCAGAGTCCCTCGGCTTAGTGCCAGAACTCTGATATTGACTGTCGGATTCTCACACTTTCCCAGTCTTCTCAGGCGAAATTCTACTAATTATCCCCGGAAAACTGTTGTGCACTTCGGGCAATATGACATTATCTCTAATTACAAAACACGAATATCCATTATGAGCACGCCCTTCCAGACTCTAGGCCATCTGTTTGTAGGGCCTCGAAGGGGACAATTAAGGGGTCTTCCGACCTCTTCATTAGACCTGGGAACTTGAATTTACCAGTAGTAGTTCTCCATGACTTCAACGAGATATTGAAATGGAGGGAGACCATGTGAAAAGTGGTATCTTGAATGACTAAAAGTCGTTAATTGGAAAATTTACTTTTCGAATGATAGTGCCATGAGCTATAGGTGAATAAAGTAGAGTACACAATCGGATATCTTCAGAGTTTTACACAGAATGATACGCCAGTCGTAGGGATAAACCTTATCTTCACCCTTTCCTCAATGAATATTCATGTGAGAAAAAAATGACATCATGAATATCAATTAGACTAATTTGTTATAATAGCAAATGGTCACGGAATTCTTTGCCTATGTCAGACACTGTATAATCATATCTTTATCATAAGCAAACAGAGTAGACACAGATCAGACGGCTCCTATAGGAGCCGTCTGATCTGGGTCTACTATGTTTGCAAATGTGTGAAAATGCGTTGATATGAAGGAAATGGTTAAGCGACGACTAACTGACTGAATATATAAGTCTTGAAAAGCAGTTGGTTGCTTAACGCTGGGCAAAAGTAATGCAGAAAGCTCCTGTTGGAGCTTTCTGAAATATGTTAAATAGATTAATGTGTAAACGTCGCATGAGACCGGGTTTACTGTAGGTTTGGACATTTTTTTCTTCAGCCGAATCCCAAGAAAATCACTTTTAACTCTTTGCACGCTAGCGACGAAACTGCAATTACTTATGCAAACAGTTTGAACCCAGATTAGACGCCGCATTATGCGACGTCTCATCAGGATCCAGACTGTTTGTCATCTTGACCATATTCTTGCAAAAAAATGAGAGAAAGTTTATTTTAAGAATTGAAGCAGACGACAATTTTTGCAGACGAAAAATTACTTAGCGTGCAAAGAGTTAAGACCTTTCCAAACAGTGCAGAAACAGAAACATCCTCAGATATGTGACATTACGTCTTACCGGGTGGTTCATCAGTACTTTTTATTGATATAACACCATATTTATATAAGTGTGAAACCATGTGTACCCTGCTTAAATATCGCATCAGTAGCATAGTGACTGTCTGTATCTACTTTGTTGGCAGATCACCAACATTAACACATTCCCTTCTACATTTTTAGACACAGCCTCTTTGAATAAATCTACCGAAACGGATCATTTACTAGAGAAAAGGAACATTTTAGAATTATATAGTTTTGAAACAATTGTGATAAAATGGAACATTTGCTCCTGTAGAGCAAATGCTCTATTTACCACAATGGTTTCAAAAAATGACTTTTACTGGGGCGTAAAAAGGCGTTAGTAGGAGGGAATGGGTATTATAGATCTATACAGATCTTGGTAGATGGCGAGATAAGTACATTAACATGTTGTAAATGTATAAGATGTGGCAGCAAACATGATAAATGAGGCATGGCATCCAGACTAATAGAATTTTAAAAAGAGAAAATTGCATTCCCTTATTTCCATGGTGGTATAATTGTCACTTCGCCCTCAAACCCTACTGAGAGCCCTGGGTTAACCCTTTCATCCACTCTATATGTATTCCAAATTTCACTACCTACTGAATATGTATGGACAAAATAGTTATAAGGTGGAATAGTGCAGCTATTATAGAAAGTAAAGAAACATACCTTTCAAATTCCACTAGCAAACAGAAGACCTTGATCAGACGGCTCCTATAGAAGCCGTCTAATCTGGGTATACTCTGTTTGCAAATGAATGAAAACACGTTTATATAAATGAAAGGGTTATGGGCGCATTCCAAATACTAAAATCGTCATTTCTACACCAAACCCTACCCAGGGCCATAAGTGTAGTATGTACAAACATTCTCCACCAAACCACACCCAAAGTCATAAATAAGGGTCTTATTACAAATACCAAAGTCGAAAATCATCATTTCTCCACCAAACCCTACCCAATGTCATAAATAATGGGGCAACCCTTTGCAAACAAAGTAGACCGGACCAGGCGTCTCCTGTAAGAGTCCTCTGATCACGGTCTGATCTGTTTTACGCATAAGATGATAAAGATCTGAATCTACAGTTTCTGCCATGACCTAAAATTCCTGCTTGCATATGTTACAATAAAAATTGATCTAAGTAATAGTTACTAAGTCACAAATTATTGTATAAACAGTTTTGAGATAAAAGGTCAATGTACGTATCTTATAGATAGAGTTATGTTTCTTTAATATGACAAGTATCATTAATCAGAATTTAATAACATTGTACATTCGATCACATTACTGTACTTAAGTTCTAGCTTTTCTGCATTACTTTCAACCAGCATGAAGCAACAACCTGCTTTTAAAGACACATACGCGAAAGCATCAAGTGGTCGCTTTAGAGAAGTTCTACTATGAAGTATATACATGTAAAGTGAAAATAAATATTGTATATTCTTACAACTACTTAATGATAGCATGAATGTTGAACTAATGGTTTGAAATACGCCAAAAGTGATTACATGAATGAAAATACAGTAAAACCTCTTTATAATGGCCACTAAATTGTGTTAATTAGTTGGTATTTTGGGCAGGTGGCTGCTTAAAGCAAGGTGAAAGTAAAACAGAACGCTCCTGTAGGAGCGTTCTGTTTTACTTTCACCTTGCTTTAAGCAGCCACCTGCATTTAACACAAAATACTTGATGTAATTTAATGGACGTTATAGAGAGGTTTTACTGTATGGCTTATTCTTAATACTAGTAAATAATAGCATGAATAAAAATCAGTGCTACTGAAATACACCAAAAGTGATTACATGTAAAGTAATTATTCTTAGAACATGGTTTATTCTTAGAACTAGTGAATAATAGCTAAAATAAGAAATCAATGCTTCTGAAATACACCAAAAAGTGATAACATGAATAAATGAATTTAAAATAAGTTTATTCTTAATAGTAGTAAAACATGAATAAGAGATGAATGGCACTGACACACCTGAAAACAGATGGCATTAACTGTTGTACAGTACAATCCCTCTAAACCGGACGAAAATTTAGTATAAATATCGTTCTTGGAGACAGGTGAATGCTTAATTCAGGGTAAAAGTCTTCCGCTACGCATTAAGCAGCCACCTGCCTAAAAGTATTTAACTTCTTCTCTAATAGAATTCCGGTTTAGAGGGGTTTTACTGTACATGCAATCGGCAGAAAATAGCATTTCTCTCACAAGTACACATCATGATAGTTTTCTCCGAAATTGTCTCTTCTTCAAAAGCAGGTAAATAGGATCTTTTAATTAATTGTCTAGACTAAACGGCATAAAGGTTTAAATAGTTAATCAAGGTAAATTGAACTTTACCTTTCTTCTGCTAACTGCAGCTAAATTGGCATTTGCAAATAGCTTAGATCCAGATGAGACGCCGAGAAACTCGGCGTCTCATCAGGATCCAAGCTGTTTGATACTCGGTCAATAGTTTTTATAACAAAATATCAAACAAATCGCAGGTAAATAAAAAATTGTTGCGAATCACAATTTGGGGCGACAAGTTAAATGTTAACGATATATATTTTTATAAAAGCACATACGGAAATGGGAGTCTTTGCTAGGCACTAAGCAGTGCAAATACTAACCAACGGAAGTTTGAAAGACAGCATTTACATGCATAAAATGAGGCCGGAATATAAATAGAATCTGTCTTAAACGGCCATCAAAAGGAGCTCAAATTATGGGTTAGTTACGCAGGTGGTAGCTTAATGCAGGTCAAAAGTTATGCTGAAAGCTCCTATAGGAACTTTCTGTATAAGTTTTGTCCTGCGTTAAGCCACCACCTGTTTTTTAAGACTCATGAGTTCGGTAAATGAATGACCGCTTAAGACAGGTTCTGCTGTATCAATAACCCTAACCTTAATTATGATGAGCACAACAAAACCAACATTTGTCAACATGTGGGTCAATATGACATGCCGAGAAGTGCGGCGTCTCAATTGGATCTAAACCGTTTTACATTCGATCGCGAGTTTCTCTAAAAATTTGAACTACAGTAAAATCTCGATACTTCGAAATGGAAAGTCATGAAAATTTGGTGCAGTTCTAGGCAGATGACTGCTTAATGCAGTGTGAAAGTCATGCAGAATGCTCCCAGAGGAGCTATCTGCGTGGCTCTCGTCCTGCATTAAGCTGTCACCCATCTCAAAGACCGATAATAATGCTTGTTTTACTGTTCGAAATACCGGGATTTTACTGTAACTGGAATTTAACCCATTTGCTCCCACGGTCCCATATATGGGACATAGGCAAACAGTGTAGACTCTGATCAGACGCCGCATAATGCGGCGTCTGATCAGTCTTCACTGTTTGCTGATAGGAATTTCAATATAAAACAAAACGAAATTGAAAATTTAGGCCAGACACCCCTTAGATAAAAAAAATGGACTAATCCAATATATAATCATGGAAGAATCCACTGGGCGCAAATGGGTTAAAACAATGGCAGCAGTTAAGGGTTTGGGTTGACATACTTTTACTGCACGATAGCGGTTAAACTACATAAACTACGTGTATATTTTTTCACCATCGTTTCATTTACACTAACCCTTGATTTAATGTTTTCCCTATTTTACATTTATTCAAGATGTTATCACCTCATTAATATTCAATGACATCTAGTCAATAAAATGGAACATGGCCAATAGATGTTTTTAACCATGATGGAAACTGTAAAATCAGAATCTATAAAATTCCATAAGCAAACAGAGCAGACCCTTATCAGACGGTTCCTACAGGGGCCGTCTGATCTGGGTCTACTCTGTTTGCAAAGGTGTGAAAAGTTTTTTTAACCATGGTGGAAACTGTAAAATCAGATTTATAAAATTCCATAAGCAAACAGAGCAGACCCTGATCAGACAGTCCCTTCAGGAACTGTCTGATCTGGGTATTCTCTGCGTGAAAGGTGTTACTATGAGGGAAAGGATTAATATTTATCAAGCTAAATATATGATTAATAATTAGCCTGCTGAGCAAACTTGTTTTTGTGGGTAGAAAATGTCATAGACTTCAGTTGTCACAGGTGATTATCTTGAATTTCTTTTCAACAACACAGAACAGAACAGAACAGAATATTTATTTGGTCTAAGCATTACTCATCACCATAAATACAAAAATACAAATACAGATAATGCATGCGTTACATTGTCACGTTCAATATCAGATTGGTGGTGTGTAGATGTTTATCTTGTTTTAGCCAAGATCTATTTTGTGAGAATGTTATTAATCAAGTTTTTCATAGACATTGTTTTGTACTTATCCTTATATGGCTAAGGCCTGATTTGAGTACATAAGGTATAAATGCGTGTATACCAGTATACAAAATATACATTGTTCCGACATGTACATGAACATGCATTATTATTCAAAACATTACATAATGTTTTGTATAACGAATGACACTAAGAGCTTAATTCATCATCTCTGTATTTAAAACTTGTTATGCAGTACGTAGCTAATTTATTTAAAACAGTTTTCTTTGTACTATTCAACAATTTAATAAGTTTGAACATGCTCGGTCTTCGCCAGATATAATTTGATATATATTGTTTTCTAAGGTTATCATATTTAGGACATACTAGTATAAAATGGTATTCGTCTTCTATGTCATTTAATTCACAAATTTTACACACTCTTCATCCTCGATATCTTCCTATGTCGACCTACTTCTATCAAAAGTTTATGAGAAGCACTCTAATTTGAGATATCACATTTCTTTGTTTGGTCTTATCTAATAAGCTTAAATATGTAGACACACTAATTGTTGTATTGAGTTCTTTGAAAAAACCCAAAGATGTACAGTTATTGGCGCTCTCATGCCATTGAGAAATGTAAATATCTTTTAAACGAGTCTTAACAACAGGTAAAACTACTTCTAAGCAGACAGATTCTGGGAATGCCCAGACATCTGAAAACCCCGAGCTACATAACAGATCTCTTACCTTAGTTGACCAGTTAATATCCCATTTCTGATTATCGAGAACAGCTTTTAGAATACAATTGTTATATTTATGCGTATAAAACTTTAACCAGAATTTAATGATTCTGAGATATCTACATACATTATATATGTAATGGGTAACGCCCTAATTCGGCATATAGTGCCAGTGAGTTTGTTGAATTTATTTACGTTTAGCAACCATTTACAAAACTTTATATGCTCTCTTTCTATGTTATCAGCCTTAACAAACCCCCAAACTTCACAACTATAATTTAAGATTGATGAAACGTAAGAATCGAACAAATTACACATAATATTAATTGGGACGTCAATCTCGTTTGTAATACTAAAGAGTGCGTTTAACGCTCTGAGCACCAGTCAGAGTACCAAAGCCGCCTGGGTCCTGTTGAGATGTCAACTTACACAGTGTGTCATCTGTATCCAAACGGTTTCCTTATGCAATCACGCAACGGCCTGCAGCACGCTAAATGTTAACCTGGCAGACAGTTTAGAACCAGAGCAGACATTGAGAGACTCGGTATTCCATCAGGTGCAAACATTTTGACACTCTATTTGCATGTTTGAAGATAACTTGGACACATCGTGTACATGTATTTTTGAAAATAAAGTACACAAACATTTGTGCAAACAGAAATTTGCAAAACAAAAGTCAAAATCTTTTAACCCTTTTCCCCGCAGATATAACTATTATCACATTTTTGAACAGAGAAGACCCAGATCAGAGGACTCCTTCAGGTTTACAAAGGTGTTATATAAAAGAATTTGCTATGGAATTATATAGATACATGTATGGTTCTATAGTTTCTGCCAAGGCCAATAAATCCTAGGCCAATAATCCTTGTGTTCATTTGCCATTATCAGAAATCAGTTAATAAATATATTAACTATGTCATTATTTCTAACGTGATTTTTATGGAGTACAGGATTAAAAATGCAAACCTTTTTAACAATATTAACCTGGTATTAATGACCTTTGCATCTTAAGGGAATAAAGGAAAATGTAGTTTTAGACTTGAAGCAGAAGAAATGCCTTGCAGTAGAAAGTTACTTGGTGTTGAAAAGGTTAATCGACAAATAAAGGACCAGCTGCTGCTGTATTTTGAGTTCACAAAATCCCTTGGTCACCCTCGGATTGTTTTTCTCTGGTCAGCGAAAGTATGCGGCCGTGGACAATCCTATTACCCACCAAATATTTGCGTTAATTATGACAAATCAGCGCATCTTTGTGCGCCTAATTCCTCGTGGATTATTCCTGCCGCTTCCCGCCCACTTTTTCCAAAGTCTCCGGTCAAAATAAAATGATCTTGTTCTAAAATAATTAGACGAAACGAGAGACAAGGTTTTGCCGGAGGCAAACATTTCGCATTACACTAATTATCCCTTGTAAAGCTCCAATTTCTTGGAGACAGTGCCATTTCACCTTGACGCGAATCCGTTCTTCGCATTTTACACAATGCTTTCGCTCTATAAGATTTACAAACTCTCCGGGCCATTTCTTGCACGGTTTTGTTCAAAGCACGTTGTCAAAGAGCATATAGAATAATTGAGTCACGCTGTACGAAAAGCATCATCAGTCCTTTTCAATACTGTATTTTCAAAGCGGAATAGTCCATCACAGTTTAACCTTTCCCTCATATAAACGTGTTTTCACGCATTTGCAAACAGAGTAGATCCAGATCAGACGGCTCCTATAGGAGCCGTCTGATCAGGATCTGCTCGGTTTGCTGATGGAATTTGAAATATCTGTTAATTTACTATATAAAATGGCTACAGCGTTCGACCTTCCATATTTCATTATAACTATTTTGTCCATGAATAGTCAGTAGGTATTGAAATTTGCAATAAACAAAGAACAGGGAAAGGGTTAACCCTTTCCCTGTTCAATATTATTCATGTAAGAAATGATGACATCATGAATATCTATTTGCTGACATTTGATAATGGAACACGCAGGAATAGTTTACCTCGACATAAACTGTAGAATCACATCTATACATGTATTACTTCATAAACAAACAGTGGGGACCCTGATCACACGGCTCCTACAGGAAAGGATTAAAGGTAGATTTTAGTCAATATGAAAGGGTATCATTAGGATTCTGAATGACAAACAGTGCAGACCCTGATCAGAGGGCTCCTCTAGGAGACATCTGATCTAGGTCTACACTGTTTGCAAATGACAGTCAACTCGTTCCCCGCGCCCAAAGTGTTAAAGTTTCGCATACAGTATAGAACCAGATCATTTGCTGCATTAACACTCGGTGTCTGATCTGATTCTATTCTGTTTGTCACACACGAGTCAGCAATCATACAGTCAAACGATGCAGAACCTGATCAGACGCCAAGTTTCAAGCGAATAGCTGATCTGTGTCTTCACTGTTTGCAAAAGTGACACAATGTGCATTAAAAACAACTAAAAACCGGCCATTTTCTGTAAAGTTTTGTTCAAATCACATTGTTAATGAACATGCGCACGAACATAGAATATTTGGGCACTGCTATATGAAAACCAACCATAACCCTCTCACTGTTTATTATTTATTCAATATTTCTCCACCTTATGAATATTCATGGACAAAATAAATAAAATGGGATATGGCAAGGGCGTAATAACTAATTAGATCTATAAATTTCCATAAGCAAACATAGCAGACCTTTATCTGGGTCTGCTCTGTTTGCAAATGCGTGAAACATTCGTTTATATGAAGGAACGGGTTAGTATTATTATATAAATTATAGAATGTGTAACAATAAATTGCCAATTGAAACCGGCCGATGGAATGGAATAGACCGACATCTTAGTAAATGTACACTATGCAATAGCGATATAGGAGATGAGTTCCATTTTCTGTTCAAATGTCCAAGTTTTGACGATGACAGGGTCTGCTATGTAACCCCCTTTATAAAAAAGAGGACAGCAAATACACAAATATTTTCAGTAATCTTTAATGACGAAAATGTTAATAGATTGAAGAAAATTTGTTGTCTGCTAGGATCAATTTTAAAGAAATTTAGGACCCCTCCTGGCTAGATCATTTATATATAGTGTATGTGTGTGCGTATTTGTGTCTGTGTGTGCGTGTTTGTGTCTGTGTGTGGTATGTGTCTGTATGTATGTGCGAGCGTAGATGCATATGTTTCTCACCTATGCAACTGCGCCAATTGCTATATATAGCCTGCCAAACTAGCTTTTCTTGATATATATGTTTAACCTCTTATAACATGTCAAACCATGTTCTGAGTGAAATAAACTGTAAACTGTTATGGCTTTACCTGGTGAATATTCATGTAAGAAATAAAGACATCATGAATATTTATTCATTTTTATTATCTTATTGGTTTATGAATACTGACTTAGCCATGGCAGATACTGTAGAATCAGATCTATAAGCAGACAGAGTAGATCCTGATCAGACAGTTCCTCCT